>OZ014521.1:27809259-28409259 GCA_963966055.1 Lathyrus aphaca | reverse complement strand
AATATATATATTTTTTAAAATAATATAAAAGATTATTTTTTAATATTTTTTTTAATTTTTCTGAATATGTATTAACCAACTTCAATACTGCATAAACCAAGTTTTTATATTATATTAACCAAGTTTGGTGACTGCTAAAATTATTTTTAATGCCTGAACGTTATTAACCAACTTCATTACTGCATTAACCAAGTTTTTATATTGCATTAACCAATTTGTTTCATTATTTTCAAAGTCATTGTTCATGGATACTGTTCACGCGTACTGTTCATGTGTTGAACTATTCGTATGACACTGTTTATGTACGATTTTACTGTTCACTTACACTATTCATTAAAAATATTTTTTAAATAGAAAAATATACTGTTCACCGTATAAATACAGTGAATAGTATATATGTATGTATTAGTGTAAAAATTAGGTATAGGAATAGAATAGCTGTTTTAAATTTTTTAAAGATGTATGTGATTTGAAGTAGGGTGTTTACGACCAAATTTGAATCAAATTTTAGGTAAAAAGTCATTCAATTAAAGAAAATATATATTCCATTTGATTTGATTTGGACGTTTTATATAAAGTCTAATATAAAATGATCCAATCTAATTTAAATTAGTTTTTTAATATCTAAATTACAATTTAAAAAGTTTTATACAATCACAACCATTTATAAGATATAATTATAATAAAAATGAAATATAATTAAACTGTTTAGTTGAAAGTGTAACACTCATTTAAATTAAATTCATGAATTTATATAAAATATAACATATAATATAGTAAAAATAAATATTATGAAATAGGAAATAGTAAAATGTAGATTGATTTAAACTATTAAACATTATTATAAAAACTTAAAATAATAAAAATAAATAGACCATATTATACTAATAAAAAATAATTAAGTATTAAAATATGTATAAGTGATTTGGTTCGACTTTAAAAAATTAAATATAAAATACAATTCAACCAAGCGAGTTTCTTAAAAATAAATCTACACATTAAAAAATATTTGTATTTGTGCATTTTTTTCGTGAATTTGCAATTTTATTTTAGATTTCTTTGGATTCGAACAATCTTAATTTGTAAATCTTAAAGCTTATGATGTTTTTAAAAAATTATTGATTACTTTTTTATAAATAAAATATTAATTTTTTTATTTTATTTTTTATATTTCATTGAGTTTCACAGGATATAGAATCGAGTTTAAGACGGATTCCTGTTTCATACTTTCCATCATAATCCATGTTTTACACTCAAGTAGTGTATTAGAAAAAAAACTTTATTTAAGAAAAAGTAAAAAACAATTTACTAAACAAAATTATTTATATTTAATTATTTAAATTTGTGTCTAAGACAATTTCTCTAGCCATTGTTATAAAAGAACTATTAGATTCAGTGAATTATTAATTGAATTACTGATGTATTTATCCTATATAAAGATTATATATATATATATATATATATATATATATATATATATATATATATATATATATATATATATATATATATATATATATATTAATTTAATAAATTAAAAAAATAAGATTTTGTTTATGATATTGACTAAAAATGTAACTTGATATTTTTTTTTCCTTAGTTTCCCTAAATCAATTTTTGTTAAGTCTCTTCAAGTAAATGATTAGTTATGAGAAAACATATTCGATACATTTATACTATCTGTATTTAATAGTTTTGACTTCACCGCTTATTATCCAACACCTTAAATCATATTTCTCTTAAAAAATAATATAATTTATCTATTTAAATTGATTAATTTTAATTTAAAATGTATGATTTTCAATAATTAATTAAAAAAGATCTAATGACCATATTTAAAGTAAGTTTTATAAATTTATTCTTGGAATAATAATATCTCTTTTTTTTTTATATATATATATATATATATATATATATATATATATATATATATATATATATATATATATATATATATATATATATATATATATATATATATATATATATATATATATATATATATATATATATATATATATATATATATATATATATATATATATATATTAATTATCTCGTGCCATATGACATGTTAGCATTTTTCAATATTTTTAAAAATAAAATAGTTTACTATTTGATTGTAATTATTTTATTTTAAAAATTACTTAAATCTAAATAGTATAAAATTTTAAATTTCATTAATAAAAAACAGAATAAAATTTTTCATTAAAATCATTTAAATTTGATTAAAAAATAATGGAAAATACTAACATGTACCCTTGGTTATTTAAATTTGATTAAAAAATAATAGGAAATGCTAACATGTGCTCTTGCTTATTTAAAGTTGATTAAAAGATAATGGAAAATGCTAACATATTTATAAAAGTATTTTCTTAAAATGTGTGTATTCAATTTTTTGAAATTTAAATATAATTTAATTATTTAATATTTACTAATTATAATATCCTTAATCTAACATGTATTCTAATGGCACATATTGGCATGATTCAAAAATAATTATAATAATTTTAAATATTTAATTATAATCATTTTAAATAATAAATAGATTGAATTAATTATATTCAAATTTACATTTCCAATCAGTTGGATATAAAAAACGTGAGTGAAAATTTTAAAATAACTGATGACAAGTCGGCAGCATATCTCCCCGCGCTAGAAAATAAGTCCCGAAAACCATGCATGGCACTATCGTAATAAATAGATTAAAAAGGGGTAAACATCTAAATAACAATCCAAAGATTCCATTCACGAAATTTGAAGGTGAAAAATGCTGGCACATCTTTAGAGCACTCTAATCCAAACAAAACCACTTTTCATTTCGTTTTATTATTTAAACAAAATCAAATTATTTTTTCTAAGTGTTCTCTCTTGCATTAACTCTCTCTTTCAATCTTCACCATCTTCTTTTCAACTCTCTGGTAACAACTAACTGTGAATTCCGTTTTTTTTCCTTCAAAATTTTCAGTTACGTTTCAAATTGAAACTCAAAATTCTCGATCCTTTTGTTGCAGTTGAAGCTTTTGAAGAAGCTCTTTGGTTTTAGCTTCTGGATTCGTTCAGATCAGCAGAATTTGATTGAAGCTGAATTCATGTAAGCTTCAATTTGATTCTCTTCGGTTTCTACTTTGATTGTTGCTTAGTTATTAGTCTTTCTTTGTATTCTCCGCTTTTGCATGTGGTTTTGATTTGAAGTTAGTTCAGTTTGTATCTTGATCTTTAATCTGGATAATTTATTTTGTTATTAATTTTGTTGAAGATGAAGATGATTTTTGATTATTATGTTCTTTAGTTTACTTTGAAATTTAAGAGAAAAAAAAATTGATTGGGAAGAATACTATATAGCAGCTATTCAAAATCAATTGTATATTTTAGAATTTCTATTTGTTTTTGCTTGTTTTTTATAAGTTTTTTATTCTCTTTAAAAGATTCAGATGAGGAGATAGAAGGAAAACTGAAAGTATATTCTTAAGGTACTTATTCAAATTTTACTAAAGTAGTGACAATTATAAGAATATTGAGCTTCGATTTTAGGGATTATGTATGTAACTATCAAGGTTTTAAAAAACAGTGAGTTACCGCGAAACGACCCCGACAAAATGATATCTATTTTTATGTTAAAAAATAAATTGTGATTAATTCACTTCGCGACGACCGTGACTGCAATCAGTGTCGCAACATTTATACCGACCGAAATTGCGAAAAACTTTACGCGCGACCGATATTTAAAACCTTGATAATTATATAAGTATGTTTTCTCTTTTTTTTTTTTTTTTTTTTTTTTTTTTTTTCTGTAGCAGTTGTATTATTACAGAGTTATTGCTTTTTGTTTAATAAAACAACTTAATTCTTGGAAGATTCCTGAAGTGGTAGTAGTGGCGCCAGAGTGTAGATGAGTTGTTTTGATCAGTGTCTCCTTTTCTTTCTCTTCGTTTTGTTTTTATTTCTTTTAAAATTTAAAATTGATAATCTAATCTCATTTTTATTTATCTGTTCTAATAAATAGAATCTTGTTGTGTACCAGTGATGCGATAATTAAAAGCTTTTATGAGTTTGGGACCAGTCTCTGAGAAGATTAGTGAACCACATTTTGGTTTAGTAACAGTAATGATGGAAACTGCATCTAGTACCATCTTTTTGATACTGAATTGAGCCAAACAATTACACTTATTCACTTCTTCTTTGGCCCTTTAATTTTGTTGTGGCTTGTTCGAATGGACCACAAATAATTATACAATCTTATATTTCAATATTTTTTTTCTGTTTTCCCTGCAACAAGTGTCTGGGAAAGATTTTCTACGATATGTTTTGATTATGATATCATAGTATTACACCTTTCCTCTTGTGGTGACATAGAAACTGCACTAACTAAATATCCTTTATGCCTATGGTAGAGAGATCGGGCCGAAAGACCGAACATCTATATCATCTTATGTCAAAAAACTAAAATTATACAATTATAGATCTCATATTTCTTAAAATAATTCATTTTACATTTTTCAGCTGTTATACATTAACAAATAATTGGGTTAAATTTTCAGCTCTTCACTTCCTGGAATCTACATGGTGAACAGATTATATTTGACTTAATATTACTAAGAATTTGATATCAGTGGAGAAGATGGTGAAACATCACTTGAGAGAATCGATAAAATCACTGATTGGAAGTCATGTTGATCCTGATAAAGAGCAGCTCCGAGGAGCTAAAACAGGTATGATCTCTATCAACAATTACACTCTGCCCCATGGCTGCTGAAATGTGATATTATGGAATATCACGATGCAAAATATGCTATGATTTATGTATATCACCTTATGGTGATCGAACAAATGATTTGGACTTTTTTTTCTATTTTTCCTACAGAATTTGAAGACAAAGTGAAAAAGGTATTGAAACTTATTAAAGATGACGACAACATTGAAGAGGATGGTACCCCAGCAGAAAATTTAAAGAGGGGAGAACTTGCTGAACTGATTGAGGATTTCCACAATCAATACCAATCGCTTTATACACAGTATGATCATCTGACAGGCGAGTTAAAGAAAAGGATCAAGGGCAAGCGAGAAAAGGGTAGCTCTTCATCTAGTTCTTCATCTAGCTCTGGCTCGGATTCAGATTATTCTTCAAAGGACAGAGACAGCAAAAATGGACAACTGCCAAATGAATTTCAAAAGATAAATGATGGATTGAAGCAAGAACTTGAAGTGGTGCAGAAGGAAGTCGCTGAATTAAATCAGAAGTTGACAATTACACATGAAGAGAAGGAGGAAATAAATTCAAAACACCTAGCAGCACTGAACAAGTTACAAGAAGCAGAGAAAATTAATTTGGACTTGAAAACCGATGCCGATGCATTAGAGATTCAAAGATCAAACCTCTTGGCTGAAAATACTGAACTAAATAAGCAATTGGACAGTGCTGGAAAAGTAGAAGCTGAACTGAGTCAAAGATTGGAGGATTTGAAGACAGAAAACAATAGTTTGGCAACGGAGAAAGAGACAGCTCTCCAACAGATTGACGAGGAAAAGAAGATTACAGATGATCTGAGAAACCTCATTAATCAGCTGAAAGATGATAAGTTGGTGGCTGCGGAAGAATTACAAGCAGTAACAGATGAACTTTCTACTCTGAAGCAGGAATTGAAACAGTCAGAACAACAATTAACAGCTATAAGCAACAATCTGGAGGCCTCAAAAGAAGAAAATGAATCATTAAAAGCTGATCTTTCGCAGGCTTCAAATGAGGTTCAGCTGTCTCAAAGCAGAATCCAAGAATTTCTAGCTGAATCAAGTCAGTTAAAGGAGAAACTTGATGAGAGAGAAAGAGAAGTTTCAACCCTCACTCAAATGCATGAAGAGCATCAGAATGAGTCCTCAAATCAAATCAAGGAACTAGAAGCACAAATCTCAAATCTGGGGCTGGAACTAGAGTCACTGCGAAACCAGAAAAAAGATATAGAGAATCAATTTCTAGCTGAATCGTCTCAGTTAAAGGAGAAACTTGATGAGAGAGAAAGAGAAGTTTCAACCCTCACTCAAATGCATGAAGGGCATCAGAATGAATCCTCAAATCAAATCAAGGAACTAGAAGCACAAATCTCAAATCGGGGGCTGGAACTAGAGTCACTGCGAAACCAGAAAAGAGATATGGAGGATCAATTTCTAGCTGAATCAAGTCAGTTAAAGGAGAAACTTGATGAGAGAGAAAGAGAAGTTTCAACCCTCACTCAAATGCATGAAGGGCATCGGAATGAATCCTCAAATCAAATCAAGGAACTAGAAGCACAGATCTTAAATCGGGGGCTGGAACTAGAGTCACTGCGAAACCAGAAAAAAGATATGGAGGATCAATTTCGAGCTGAATCAAGTCAGTTAAAGGAGAAACTTGATGAGAGAGAAAGAGAAGTTTCAACCCTCACTCAAATGCATGAAGGTCATCAAAATGAGTCCTCAAATCAAATCAAGGAACTAGAAGCACAAATCTCAAATCTGGGGCTGGAACTAGAGTCACTGCGAAACCAGAAAAGAGATATAGAGGATCAATTTCTAGCTGAATCAAGTCAGTTAAAGGAGAAACTTGATGAGAGAGAAAGAGAAGTTTCAACTCTCACTCAAACGCATGAAGGGCATCGGAATGAGTCCTCAAATCAAATCAAGGAACTAGAAGCACAAATCTCAAATCTGGGGCTGGAATTAGAGTCACTGCGAAACCAGAAAGGAGATATAGAGGAGCAACTTAAGAGCTTTACCACAGAAGCAAGGGAACTGGGAGATCACAATTTAAGGTTGCAAAACCTAATTTCGGAACTTGAAACGAAGTCCAAAGAAAGAGAAGAGGAACTATCCGCTATCATGAAGAAACTCAAAGATAACGAGAATGAATCATCTTCCAAAGTATCAGATTTGACATCTCAGATAACCAATTTGCAGGCTGATATAAGCTCATTGCATGCTCAGAAAAATGAACAGGAAGAGCAAATAATTTTTAGAAGTAATGACGCGTCAACTCGAATCGAAAGCCTTACAAATGAGATGAAGGTATTGCAGCAGGAAGTGGAGTCTCTACAACACCAGAAATCTGACTTGGAAATTCAGCTCGAGGAAAAAAGCAGAGAATATTCTGAATGTTTGATTCAAGTTCAAAGTCTGAAAGAAGAGGTTGACAGAAAAACCCTGGAACAAGAGAGGCTTGTGGAAGATAGAGAAAATTTAACCACAGAAGCAAAAGAACTGGGAGCGCACAATTTAGGGTTGCAAAACCAAATTTCAGAACTTGAAACGAAGTCCAAAGAAAGAGAAGAGGAACTGTCTGCTATAATGAAGAAACTCAAAGATAATGAGGATGAATCATCTTACAAAATATCAGATTTGACATCTCAGATAAACAATTTGCAAGCTGATATAAGCTCATTACATGCTCAGAAAAATAAACTGGAAGAGCAAATAATTTTTAAAAGTAATGAAGCTTCAACTCGAATTGAAAGCATTACAAATGAGATGAATGTATTGCAGCAGGAAGTGGAGTCTCTACAACACCAGAAATCGGACTTGGAAGTTCAGCTTGTGGAAAAAAGCCGAGAAAATTCCGAGTGCTTGATTCAAGTTCAAAGTCTGAAAGAAGAGGTCGACAGAAAAACCCTGGAACAAGAGAAACTTATGGAACACAGAGAAAATTTAACCACAGAAGCAAGGGAGCTGGGAGAGCATCATTTAGGGTTGCGAAACCAATATTCGGAACTTGAAGTAAGGTCCAAAGAAAGAGAAGAGGAACTATCTGCTGTCATGAAGAAACTTAAAGATAATGAGGATGAAGCATCTTCCAAAATATCAGATTTGACATCTCAAATAAACAATTTTTTGGCTGATATAAGCTCATTGCATGCTCAGAAAAATGAACTGGAAAAGGACTTGCTTTCCTCACAGAAAACAAAAGAAGAATTGGAGCTCTACTGCGAAAAAATCAAAGAAGAACATGCAGAAATCCTCACAGTGGTTGAGAATGAGAAGACCAAATTAGCCAACCAAAATACGGATCTTCAGAGAACATTGGAAGAACGTGAAGATGCATATCAGAAGTTGAATGAGGAATATAAAAAAGTTGACAGTTTGTTTAATGAATGCAAGGTTAAACTTGAAGTTGCAGAGAGGAAGATAGAAGAAATGACAGAAGAGTTTCGTGAAGGCATTGGGTCAAAAGATCATATAGTAGGTGATTTGGAACACCAAGTTGAAGTCCTGAAAAGAGATCTGGAAGAAAAAGGAGATGAGATCAGCACTTTGCTTGAGAATGTGAGGAATCTTGAGGTAAAGCTTCGCATGTCAAACCAAAAGCTCCGGGTTACAGAGCAATTGCAAAATGAAAACGAAGAAAAGTTTAAGCAAAAACAGAGTGCACTTGAAGATAAGGTTGCTACATTGGTAGCAACAATCACAGCTAACAATGAAGCTTTTCATGAAACTATCACAACTATTAAAGAGTCTGTCAACAGTATGATATCCGGGATAGATACTGTGAGCAGAAAATTTTCAGAGGAAACCAAAAATCACGAGAACAGCATCTCAAACATCTCACATGAGCTTCAGGTTGCAAAAGAATACGTTAGCGAGATGAATGGAGTTAAGGGAAAGTTAGAGAAAGATTTAAACCGTTTGTTGGAGGAGCTGAAGGGTAAAAAGGAAGAGGAATTAACTCTGAGGGAGAAGGTTGAGAAGCTAGAGGCAAAGGCAAGAAAGGACGAATCAGAGAATATCAAAGTGAACGCAACTGTTGTTGAGCTTAAGAAAACAGTTGAAGAGCTTAAGAAGACAGTAGAAGAGCTAGAGAAGTTGATCAAAGAGAAAGAGGAAGGTTTGGGAGAGGAAAAGAGGGACGCCATTAGGCAGCTCTGTTTGTGGATTGATTATCACAGGGAGCGTAATGACTATCTCAAGGAAATGTTATCAAAAACTCGCAGGGTCCAGAGAGCAGCAGTGTAGATTCTTCTATAAATTTTTGTTCAAGCAACTTTGTCCAGTTAGGTATTATCCTGATTTGACATATAATTAGCTCATTTTTTCCCTGTGAATTGATTCTTTTGTTTTACAAATATGAGTGTGTGTATAATTGGATTTTCGTATCCGGAGCAGAGTTAGTTCTGTTCTTCTCTTGAATTTGAATTGAATAAATGTAGTGATGTCTTTTTACAGTTCTTGGTCGTCTCTGGTGCTTTTGATTTTACATATTTTTTTTGTGTTAAGCTCTTTAAGCTGGGTGGCATTCTGGTCTAAGTCAGGTTGTTTTTTCATGTTTTGAGTGTTTATGAGCAAACTTTAACATATAATAGTTTATTGTATTTATAACGGAGTTTTCTATTATGGGTGTTTTTCTAAGGCAGATTTTGGGTGTTGAAATGAGTCTATTATGTGTACATAATTTGCTTTATGATTTTAAATTATTATTTAGCAAACTTCCAATCTCTCTCAGCACCTATTTTTTTTATTTTTTTATTATATGAATTCCACCTCAAAATAGAGATACTACACAACAACTAAACGAACACAATCATCATCAATAGAATGTGCAACTTGAGAAGGAGGGTGCTGTATGACAAGCTTGAATCACATCTCATGTTTGCTAAGATATCAGCTCAGTGTGTTGGAACAAACCCAATTTGAACAACAATCAATCTTCACTTGTTTGATTAATATTTACATCACTCTTCAATCAAGTGATACACACACAATGTTTAAATGATTCAAGCTTGTTCCTCACACTTTATAATTGAAAAGAAGAAAAAGATAAAGATTGGATAGAGAGAGATGAGGAAGAAGAGAGTTTATTATTGTGGTGTTTCTCAATTACAGTGAGGGGTGGTATTTATAGATACATTAGTCACTCAAATCAAATTTAAAACAGTCTGTCTAAAACAGTATGCTATACCCACCCAATTATATGATATACTCACCCTGATATATACTTAAAACATTCTCAATTTTCTAACAAACTTTTCAAAACAGAATTCGGTTGGATAACAAAATTTTAACCACTAACCAACTTGTTACTTGTTTCCTAAGTAACATAAATTGACACAATATATTACACTTTCAACGCATCATCTAATTCATTATGTCTAGATTATATACATTCATCATACTTCTCAACCTTTTGAACAAATCAACTTGTACAACTTTGGTCATGACATCAGCTATCTAATTCATTATGTCTAGATTATATACATTCATCATACTTCTCAACCTTTTGAACAAATCAACTTGTACAACTTTGGTCATGACATCAGCTATCTGATTTTCACTTCCGCAATACACCAAGTATAACTTTTCATTTGTTACTTATTCTCGAAGATGCTGAAATCTCATTTCATTATGTTTTCTCCTTCCATGTGCTATCAGGTTCTTGACCAAATTGATAACATACATGTTGTCAATTCTCATAGTCATTACTACATGATTCTTGCCTACAATCTCACCAATTAGAATCACCATCCATGATGCTTATTATTTAACATATAATAATATATTGTATTTATAACGAAGTTATTTATTTTGGGTGTTGAAATGAGTCTATTATGTATACATAATTTGTTTTATAATTTTAAATTATTCTTTAACAAACATCCAATCTCTCTAGCATCTAAATTTATTTTTATTAAATAAATTCCACTTCATAAAGATACTACACAACAACTGAACGAACACAATCATCATCAATAACATGTGCAACTTGAGAAGAAGGGTGATGTACGACAAACTTGAATCACATCTCATGTTTGCTAAGATATCAACTCACTGTTAGAAGTTGTTCAGGACTGGACTGACAGGTGACCCACAGTTGGACACATGCCCAATCCAGTCCAACTATGGGCAATGCCCAATAAGGAATTTGGGACAACATAATTGTTGGGAAGAATATAGCCGTTAGGATCATAGCCATTGCGGACCTTCCTCTCACACGCTTGACAGTTCACGTGACTAACTTCCCCTCATAGAATCACAGGCACAGTTGGACCAGGTCAAAGATCACGCGCTAGATCTTCATGATTCTCACACCTGGAAGTCTCCCATTGGTTGGCCAGTCATTTCGACCACACAAGAGACCTTAGCCCAGCACCGAGGGATTCTTATAAACATGTATTCAATTCATTCTGACACTTACCTAAACGCTTTTTGTACTTGCTCTCACTTTCCCTCTGAAATTTACTTGAGTGTCGGAGTGCCTTGCAGGTACACCCCACCTCTCCTACAACTGTTGTTGCTGCCCTACGCTAGAGGCCACAAAGATCTGTTCGGAATCGTACAGAACAGTTGCGTCGTCTGTGGGAAACTAAGCTTCCTCGTCTTTCTTGTACCAAGATTCATCATCTTTTCAACCCAAGATCAAAGCTTTTTCTTCAAACCTTTTTCATCTTCATGGCTAATCCGCATAACGATATCATAAACAACCCTTCCGTGACCCCTAACGGCGGTGACAACCCCTGTAATCATGGAACTATCATTCACGAGATCAACCATCCTGATGGGTGTAACACCCTTCTACCCCAAAGCAAATTACTTAGATTAATATCAGAGTACAACCACAAGAAGGACATCACATATCTATCAGAAATATCAAGCATACAATGTCATGTCCCGTAACACAGGTTAATCATCTATTTAGAACAATTATAAAATTTATTTTGCAGCGGAATTCAACTTAAAATTCAATTTATCAATATTCTTCAAAATAACTTTAATTCATCCAGAGTCAACATCATAAAGTAAAAGAAAATTTTCTCCAAATAACATAATACGAAACATGTTTAATAACTAAAACCCCAACCCGGTGTTACATGACACAAAGCAGGACACAACTCCAAAACCACTCCTAAAATAATAACGGACACACTCCGAGACTCTGAAAAACTCCTCGTGCACTGCAAAGCTATTCTTTATCATCTGCAAGTTACCCACATAAGAGGCAACATTTCCAAGCAGGCATGGTGAGTAATCATAATTCATTATAAATATATGAGAACATGAAATATGAATAAATCATCACAAAACATATCATAACAACATCAACGATAAAATTCAGCAACAACACCATCATAAACACAGTCCAAAATAGAATGCAAATTCAATTATCAAGAAATGCACAATATGCATGTGGTACCAATTTCTTCGTGAGATAGATACATGACCATTAACCGTCCACAAGGGAGCACACTGTAATCATCAAATCACTCCAATCCACACAATGGGATTGAAGCTACCAAATAAACTGAATCCCCATCGTGAATGTCATGAAATGCAATGATGCGTTACTCCGTAAAATTCACTAAAAATCAAATGCGCATCATTCATTTCATATCCAACAATTCAAACATCAAATAATCATATGTTTCATTACAATGACACACCAAAAACCTTCATTCATCAACAACTCCAACTCATCAAGACATAACCCAATCCCGGTAAAATTATAAGACAATTTTAATCGTTTTTCTAAAAACTCAGTTCAGAAAATCATCTCACTTATCTCATTTTCATTCATCAAAATAACGTTCATTTTATGCTCTTTCCGAAGCTTCAAACGAAATGCAAATTGGACTTACGGTTTAAAAGTTATGAATTTTTAAAGAAATTAAAATTGCCACCAATAAAGTGTTAACCGGTTATCCCATAGCGTTAATCGGTTAACGCCTGCATATTTTCAAAAAAACACAAAATTTGTACTGGTTAACCCATAGTGTTAACCGGTTAATGCACGCGTAGCAGCAATTCTCTGTTGTTTTATGCAGACAGACCCAAAAATCCCCAAAATCCCCATTACGGGTTTTATCTCCTCATACTCGAAAACTCCTTCAATTCATCAATAAAATGCATACAACAACAAAGCAACAAATCATACATCAATCATATGATTCTAACTCATTTTATCTACTCCAAATCATCAAATTATACTCCTAAATTCAATCTAATTCAAAAATCCTAAAACTCCCAAAAATTCACACAAACCTAATTTACTCATATACCAATTCCTATATAATTATAATAGATTATGAAAACTCCCCATACCTTAGAGAATTCTGGCGATTGGCACTCTTCTCCAAGTTTCTTCACCACTTCCTGACTCTGAACTTCCTCTCCTTCCTTTTTTCAGAGCTCTTTACCAAAAACACGATAGAATGAGATTTTTGATCGTGTAATCCTTTTTGATAAAACTATCCCAATTTATGTTTTCCCAATATAACCTTGCACTTTTCACATAAAGACCACTTTACCCTTTTCTTTAAAAAAATATATTTAATAATAATAACAAAATAGCATAATAATACACTATTTATTTTTATTATGTAAAAATACACTTTTTCTCCAGAATTCTCCATTTTATCCAAATCTTCTAAATTAATTAAATATTTAAATTTAGATTTTCGGGGCGTTACAACTCTCCCCTACTTAAATAATTTTCGTCCTCGAAAATTACTTGAAGTAAACAGAGTCGGATACAACTCCCTCATCTGATCTTCCCGCTCCCAAGTCCAACTTTCTTCAGCTGGTCCACCGCACAATACCTTCACTAAGGCAATTTCTTTACCTTGCAGTTGCTTTAATTCTCTGCCATCAATCCTTATAGGTAAAGCTTCAATTGTCAGATTGTCCCTTACTTGAACATCATCTACCTGAATCACATACGACAGATGTAACACCCGTTTATTTAATTGATCATTTAATTAAATATATTTGTGGTATGTTGTGTTAAGTTGCGCTGATTTAAGTTAATTTCCAAAATATCGGAATATTGCGTTGATAATTATAAGTTAGTCTAAGTCGAATTTGATTAATTAAGTTGATGTAAGTTGTGGAATACGATATAGAATATTCTCCATGTATTGTTGGATATGTTGTCGGAATTGTGTGGACCTTTTGGTTGATAATTGGAAGTTAATCGATTAAATCAGGAATAAGTATTTAGTCGTTAATTATTATTCGGTTGATTTGGCATTATGGTAAATTAAGTCGTTTAGTCGGAAAAATAAGTCGGAAGCCGTAGAAATATTATCGAAGTTAATATTATAGTTGTTGTATGGATTAATTAGTGGGCTTAAAACCGTGTTCGAAATAGCAAATTAAGGGGGTGTTGTGTTAAGGCCCATTAGTTAATTATTAATTGGATTATTATTATTTCTTTTAGTAAAGAAAGAAAATAAAAGGAATTGGTCAGAAAAATAAAATATCAGTAGAAGTTGAGAAGAAAGAGGAACAAGGAGATTTGGGAAAAATCGTGAAAATTGGGAGCGAGGAAAATTGAGAGAACGTGAATACGAGAGGTTACCGTCGGGGATGTCAAAACGGAAAATCGATCGGAGATTTGAAGCGGCCACTGATTAAGGTAATGGTGGGTTCGATTCTTATAATCGGGTATGAATTTCGATACTTTGATTTGGATTGATTTGGGTAGCTAGGTTGTTGTGTTTAATCGTGGATATTGATGTTGTATGAATAATCTGTATATTATGGTTAAGATATTTGATTACTAAATTGGTTGTTCCGATTGTTGACTTTGACGATTAAAAAGTTGTTCTATTATGTTGATGGTTGTTGTTGTACTGTGTTGTCTTTATTTCTGAAATTATATTGGTTTCGGTACGATGAAGAGAGAGACCGGAAGAATGAAATAGAAAAAATAATAATAAGGTATGGCGCAGGCCACAAGCATCCTTCATGATGTGTGGCGCAGGCCACACATAGTAAGACAAGTGCATGATGCATGCCATGAAGAGGCCTAGTGGTGGCCATGTTTGTGGCGCGGGCCATAAGGGCCTTAGAAGACTATGGCGCAGGCCATAGCAAGGCATGGCGCATGCCATTAATTTGGAGAGACATGGGTGGAACAGGCCACCCTGTATTTTGCGGGGGGAAGTTCAATTTTATTTATGGCCCTTTTCTTAATTAATTTTCTTAATTAATTTTTCTTAATTAACTTATGACTAATCCAATTAGAAACAATTTAAGTAATCTTTGTGAATTTTAAAATAAGTTAAATTATGAGTTAGAAGACTTAGCCTGAAATATAATTGGTACTGAAGATTTGTATTTAATTTACATATAGTACGAACATTAAAAGGGAACAGTTTGTAAAACAACATTGTATTGTGGTTTAGCAGAAAGTTGCAGATTATGAATTTGATAGAGAAACAGTAGCAGCAGCCTATTTTCTATGACAAATAATTTGTAACAGAATATAGGAAATGCAAGTGTAGTAAGGAGATCGTGTTAATCGCGTAAAGTTAGAAAACAATACCGGTTAGTCGGTTTAGCCGAATTAGGCGAAAAATGGAGTTGCTCAGATTTTAATAAAATTTGTTGGGTAAGTCGGATAATATTATAGTTGATTTTAATGAGTCGTTTTGTTGGAAAATTGTGTTGTAAAATGTTGCTACAGGTACATCTGAGTTGATAAGTTGTTCCGGCTACGGAAATGTCTTAAGTTGATATGTTGTAGGCCTGATAAGTCAAAGTTGAATATAAGTTGATAAGTTGTAGGCCTGATAAGCCAAAGTTGAATATAAGTTGATTATGTTGTAAACGTTGTTGTGTTACGATTGTTGTCATTGTTGTCTGAGTTGTAAAGTCGTGTATGTCATTTAAGTCATTTTTGTCGGAGCCCTTGCTCACACCACGTTGGCCTGGATTGGCAGTTAAGTTGAAAGTTGAAGGTGTATGCCTTGATGTCTCGATAACCTGGAAATTATTAAGTTGGGAGTTTTACTCTGATTGGTACCACATGCATAATTAGTCGAGTCGCATTAAAGTTTCATTCTTGTTGAGTTGTTTGTGTTGATGTTTGGTTGAAGTTATGAAGTGGTGTTTGTTTACGATCCTTATTCATTTTATTATTTTTCATATATTGCTTATACTTATCGTAACTCACCTATTTTGTTTAATGTTTTCCTTATGGGGCAACGTGCAGGTAATCTCGAGGAGTAGCCGATTACCATTAGTCGAGTCGGTGGTCAGTCGCTCTGATACGTAGCACTCAGGGGGATTGACGCGTGTATGCTTTGTTGATATTTTATTATTGCTAAATTTTATTTAGTTAAAGGACTTAGAGTTGCTTATTTCTTATTTTAAAGTTGTTATTATGTTGAATAAAAATGTGTAATACCTCAAAATTTTCCCTCGTGTTTATCCCCTATATTGGCGTATCAAGTTGCATTCATCTGCGTTTTTCACCAGGTCATTAACATCATAGTAGTTCATTCCATTGTTTCATAAGGCATGTGATCAGGGGCTCAAGGAAATTAGGGTTTTGCAGTACCCTACGGCCTCATTCTTCTGCAAGTTGTTCTGATGGAAAGTACAAGGGACAAGGATTAGGGTTTATATCTTGGGAATGCGTTCGTCAAAAGGACCCTCTGAATCTAACAATTTCATTTGTCCGGGTGTTGTTATCTGGTATTCACCATCACATGAATTTATTTCCCTGATTATGTGGTTTCCAGGGGTTTACTTGTGACAGTTCATTGGTGCATTAATCTAGAGTTCATCATGGTTTAGGATACAAATTGTTGAGAGAACCTCGGCACTAAGTCTCCATAAGATAAGAATTTGGTGTAAGGTCATAGTACAGTCGTGGTTTATGAGTTCAAGGTGAAAGGTTATTCACTCGTCCATTCAAGATTCATTTGAAAGGGACAAGTGGGTCGCAGGATTCATTACGAATTTGGGTTAGTAGTCCATATCCGTTTCAAGTTTGGCACAAATTTATTCGATTCAAGATGGATCCAAATAATATTGCCACAATTCAAAGGCCAAATTTCGTTTCAAAAGTCGAAAAAGGTGCATTACATCCAGAGGAAGAGATCCAATTTGTTGACTCATGGTTGTCTTTCTTTTTGGTCGGCCTGGATCAGAGACAATTCCCAAAGTCAACCACTAGGCCTCTGTTATTGTCAACCTCATGCCCTATTCTACTTCGTTCATGAGTTTTCTTGTCTTTGAACTTCAAGTATGTTCAATGCAAGTTGTTTTAAAGGCTATGTACGATATCATGTTATCATATTTCCGTTTTCCAATATATAACTTGTCCAACATATAATCTATCAAGAGAATTCAAAAACAAAATGAATGTGGAATTCGCGGATTGCATCATAAGGCATATTTGGAAAAAAAATCAAAATAAATATTCTAATTACCATTACCAACCACAAGGTACAATTCATCATCCAAAAGGGTACAATTAGAGGTCTTTTGATGGGAATTTTGTTACATTATTTTGTACAAAGCTTCCAAAAGGTTCATTATAAATTTACAGAGTTCTATACACAAAATTGTTGCCTTATTACACAAGTTTTCTCATAATTATAAAGTCTTGCAACACATGAACAAAATTCCCCACTTCTTTGATTTCCCAGTTCGGAATTTCATGTTGGAGTGTCTCGAAACCGTTAATCTTTTCGCTTCCACTAGTGCTTCGAAGCGGGCAATTTGCTGCAAGTAAGCTGCAAGTTTCTTTGCAACATTCATGCTGCACCAAAACATTGACAATAGAATGCACAAGTTTCCGTTGAATCGCCAAAGTTCCATCCGAATCTCATCAAGTGGCGGCATGTACATGAAATCATAATTAAATAACTGAGTCAGATAATGATAGCAAGAGTTTAATTCAATATGATAACTTTCAGATTTGGATTCAGGACATTGGGTGTTCATTTGTTAATTGGATTAAAACAATCAGGACCATCTGTTTGCAGTGCACAAGTGTTAAAAAGAAGATCAAAACAAAAGTTCAGTGAACTTTTAAGGGACAATAAGGGATAGCAGCTCAAATCAGTCACCAATTGATAACAAGAAAACTTAACAGAATTTTATTTATTCTACCATTGAGGCTCATAACAGAATGGGAGAAGAGAATCCAAAATCATGATTGAAATAACTGTCCTAACAGAGTTTCTAACAGAATTCACAACAGAAAGTAACTAACTCTTCAACTGATTTCCTAATAACCATAACAGAAGGGTCTAGAAGTTTCACCTGAGTTCTCATAGAAGTTTCTCCTAGCTTCTATAAATCAGATTGGTCTTCACACTTCAAGTCTTCTTCTTCCTCAATTTCTGGGGTTTCCACACACCTTCTCCAATCCATGTCTTCTCCAACCTAATCTTTCCGCCATTTCTCTCTTTCACCAGGAACCAGCCCCATAATCAATCTTTAACCCTCACAAGCTCCTTCCTCTTCTTCAATAGTCCCTGACCTTCTTCCATTTCTGATCTTCATAGCCTTCAGTCATCATCGTCACTTCCATAATGGAATCGACATAGTATCTCTCTCCAATTTTCTTCAAACCAAAGATCCTGCAACCAAAGATTCGTCAACTCAACAACTCTGAAACGATTCAGAAACAATTCATCAACAACGGAATTACAAAGCACTCTGTAATCAGAAGAATTGAAGCGAGATGAGTTGCTTTACCTGAATAATGTTGCCGATTAGAAATCACTCTCGTCTTCAACACAAGAAGCACGATTCAGCACTGATGAGCCCGTAAACATTCAGTAATCCACAAATCGCTTCGACCTTCGTCAAACATCTGTAGTTGCATCTGCAAGGTTCAGGATTACAGTCACGATTCAAGGGCATAGGTTCGTAATCGCGGCAGATATAACAGAGTAAAGAGATACTCAGAAGAGAGACCAAATCGAGATCACCTGAGAAGATTACCGCGCCGTCATCAAGAAGCTTCAATCCAAAGTTCATCATTCGGTTTCATCAATATCGAATTCAGTCAACAACCGCAACGACCACAACCTGCAACAAACACCAACAACTCAGGCACGCATAAAGAAGTCGAAGAAGAATGACCCGCGTGAGGGGAATGGGAATCAAAGAACGTACCTAAGAAGCTTCGAATCGAGGTCGATCATTTGTTTAGGATTTCAATTGAGGCGAGGATGAAAGAGTTGAGGCGGTATTGATGAGAATGACAGTGGAGATTTCGTGGCGAGCATGGCGAAGTGATGTTGAAGAACGGAGTGTGATTGGTGCTCTGAGAGGATGAGCTTTAAGTGTTCGAGAATGATTCATTTGAGGTATTGATGGAGAAGTCGATGAGAGAGAGGACGGCGTCGGCGGTGCATTGTTGAGGTGACGGTGAAGAGAGGATGCAGAGGCTAACATCGTGTTCATTTCCCCCTTCTTCTCATTTCTAGGGTTTTTTAGGTTATAACTATTCAGGTTGATTGGGCTTTGACAAGAAGTCCATGGAAACGTTATTTGCACCATTATTTACGCTTTCCGCACCTCCCCTGCGTTAAGCTTAATGGAAAATGGGCCTCAGCACCATCAAACCCCTATCAACACTCTCCATATTTCTTTCAGCACCCCCTCTGCAACAACACACAAGGAGACTGGGCCTTGGGCCAGTCTTTACTTCTATTTGCAGCTCCTGGATTCTCATTCACCCTGTTTCTTTTTTTCTTTTTTTAGAGTTTTATTAATTAAACTTCTTGTGGAAAATACTAATTAATTTCTTTGTTATCTAATTTTTGGTGGATTAATATCTTAATCCAATTTCTTGTTAATTTTTCTTATTAAGATTTTTTTGCATTAATTTCAATCGTTCTTGTGAACTAATTGTGAATAAAAGCGTTCATGATGTTTTTGATCGGTGTTGAATCGATTCCGATTATGGTGGAGCTTCACAAAGCGAGTATGGATGATAAGCATTTATTTTGCTTATGGGAGACTACGAGACCTTGGATGAAGTTTTTGGATTTCTTTTGTGTGAAGAATCGACACTTCGACCAAGTAAGTAATCTCGATCCGTCACTTTAATGCACCCTTTTTCTTTTTTTTAATTTTTAGTTAATATAGTTTAGGAATAAATCATGAAAAAATAGGAAAACTCATAAGAAAATTCCATAAAAATTCCAGTAGTTCAATAATTCGTATTAGAAATTTTTGGTACTTTTGTTTTATGAAATTTGATTATTTTCGATTTAATTCTGAATTTTCACTTAATTAGCATTCTATTGAATTTTCTTTAACTGTACATGATTTTGTTTATTTTATTTAGGTAACTTCCAGTAACTTTTTTAGCTCACTCTTTTTACTGTAATTAGAAGACTAATAAAGGTACTTAGGATAATTTTTGTAGATTTTTTAGAATATTTTATCTTAGGTTTTAGTGGTGTAATCCTTAGAAATTAGTGGTTAATTCTTAGCTGAAAACAAATAATTTCTAGGCATAGTAAAAATATGATTTTTTAGAATCCCTTTTAATACAATATTATAGATAGTATTAGGTCCCTATAGTTTAATTTTCATAATTTTTCCAGAAGTTTTAGTATTTTTTTAGAATATTAGTTTTTAGGTTTAGTTATGCATAATTCCCATTAGTTTAGGTCATAAAACAAAGTCCAAAAAAGATATAGTTTAGATTAGATTTAATCCTAGAATCTAATATAGACTTAGGTTAGTTTTAATGTGGATTTTTTAGAATGAAATATTAGGCTCAACTTTGATTTAGAATGTAGGTTAAAGTTCCCTTTTAATTAGGATTAGAATAAATAAAATAGGACTATTTTTTAGTTCATGCCTTTAAATGCATTTTTAGAATTTTATTTCTTGTGTCCAATTTTATGTTTTGCCTTAGTATTTGATCTTATAACTTGTATAAGTTTCCCTATTGTTCTTAGAATCAACTTAACTTCATTAAGAAGTAAGTTGAATTCTAGTAGTTTCTAGTTTCTCATTAGGAATAGAAAACCTCATTAACCATAGGACCACTTTTGTAAATAAATGAACAAAATTAGGATTGAGTCTTAGCCCCTTAGATTTTGTCCTTTTTCCAACTTGAGTCATTCTTTCTCATCTCATGAAGAAAATAATAAAACACTTAATAAAAACCGAACAATCTTGTACGACACGAGACTTTGTTGCGGAGTGTTTATACGCGTCCTGTTTCGGGGCGAGGTGTAAATACTTCCCGCGATGGATAGGTCTTAGTACAAGACCGTTCACAAACAAATTCAAAACATTTCTTTTAAAAGACAAAAACAAATAACAAGCGACTATCCTGCGGGAACTTCTTTTCTCATCTCATTCACTCACAACGCGAACTCGCGGCGACTTGTCACACATGCAAGACGGTAAACGCACTCGTACCAGACGAGCCTGCAACACCTGAGCATAGACATACGCAGTTCCAGCTGTAAAAAACACAAACAAATAGTTCCCGCCTAGGTTAGGCGAACTACGTCGACTCTGATCCTCATTATCCCGATGAGGTACGTAGGCAGCGGGGTAGGGCCCGTTCGAGCACACTCTTTATTTTCCCTACATTTCCCCCTTTTATTCTTATTCAGTTCCTTTCTCATTTCCATTTTCATTCCAGTTTCCAGTTAGCGGTTTTATTCAGCAGCATATTATTCTTCACCCTTTGAAACAAACAAGCAAGCGTGGATCCCGTCGGGTACGACGGACGGATTGGGGTGCTAATACCTTCTCAATTCGTAACCGACTTCCGAACTCAGATCTTTGGTTCGCAGGACCTTGTCCTTTCCTTCTTCCTCAGGTTTGTGCAACATTACCTTTCCCATTCATTCGGGATAAAAATGTCTGGCTGGCGACTCTACCTTTCTGCGCCACTTTCGCGTTTGTACTAGGATGAAAATCCCGGGAGCGACAAAATGTTATGAGTTGTGTTGTGAATCCGCTGCGTAAGGTTTTATGAAGTTGATTTATTTGAGTAAACTGAAGTTGTTTTGTGTTATTATGAAAAGTGCTATGTATTAAGTATTACTTCCTTAAGTTGGAATTTGTTTAAAGTTGAAAAAGTGATATCCCGTTTTGTGGAAAGTTTTTATAAACTTTGATTTCAGTTATATTCGTGGGTAGAAAATGGGGTGTTACAAAAGATCCGGAATATACTTCCTCAGCTGTGACACATGGAACACATCATGAAAATTCGCAAGTGACGGCGATAAAGCCAATCGATAGGCAACCTCTCATATTCTCTGCATAATCTGATACAGACCGAAAAAACATGGAATGTGCTTTCTAGACTTCAAAGCTCTTCCCACACCAGTCATAAGAGTAACTCTTAAGAACACGCGATCTCCTTCTTGGAACTCAAGTGCTTTTCTTCTCTTATCATGATAACTCTTATGACAACTCTATAATGTCTTCATCCTTTCCCGAATCATTCTTATCTTCTCAGCTGTTTCTTGGATAATCTCAGGCCCAAGCACCAAACTCTCTCCTGACTCATACCAACACAATGGAGTACGACAACGTCTACCATACAACGCTTCATACGGAGCCATTCCAATACTAGCATGAAAACTGTTGTTGTATGTAAACTCAACCAATGATAAATGACTATCCCAAGATCCTCCTTAGTCCAATACACAAGCTCTCAGCAAATCTTCTAAAGATTGGATCGTTCTTTCCGTCTGACCATCCATTTGCGGATGATAAGCAGAACTCATCCTCAACTTAGTACCCAAAGCATCCTGCAAACTCTTCCAAAATCTTGACGTAAACCATGGGTCTCTATCCGACACAATACTCGAAGGTACATTATGCAACTTCACGATTTCATCGATATATATATTTCAGCTAACCTTTGCATGGAATGATTAATCCTCATCGGCAAAAAGTGTGTCGACTTAGTTAACCAATCAATAATCACCCAAATTGAATCATTACCTCTTGCAGTCTTAGGTAAACCAGTCACAAAATCCATGGAAATACTGTCCCATTTCCACTCAGGAACATTCAAAGGTTGTATCATACCTGAAGGCTTCTAATGTTCAATCTTTGACTTCTGACATGTCAAACAAGCATAACCAAATTCAGCAATATCTCTTTTCATACCCGACCACCAAAACAACCTGCTGTAATACCCTAAAATTTGCCCTTTTAATTTATTGTCAACCTCAAGTGGTTTATGCTTCTTCATTTTGCATGATCGTCCAAGCATCGCATTACATTCAAAAATAATAATAAATAATAATAAATAAATTATCATCATTTGCATGTGCATGAGGCATGTAATCGAGCGAGGCTTGTCAATCATTGGAAATAAAGGGAAGAAAAATAGTACTACAAAAATATCCAAGACATTTCCAAGCTAACCCATGGAAAGGGATGAAAAAATCAAGTTTTTCATCCGTTAACCGGTTAACGCATATGGTTAACCGGTTAAAAAGGGGGGAATTTTGAATAAAAAGTTCAAATATTGGTTGTTTTTCATTTTCCTCCACTTTCTTTCATACTTCCCTTTTCACTCCACTTTCACATTTCATTCACTAGAAATTTCTACCACATTCTAGACCCTTCCACACTCTTCCAAGGAATATTCCCTAAACCCTAACCAACTTTAACTAACTCCTACCTTGATCTTAGGATCCAAGCCTAAACCCAATCCTAACCCTCATCCAAACCTAACCATTATAAAAGGATCTCTTAACTCCAAAAAAAGAGTTGAACTTCATTTTTAACCTTCATTTTTCCAATTTTCTCTTCATTTTCTCTCAACTTTCTTCCATTGCCAAATTCATCAAAGCTTCATCTTCATCATGATCCATCAAGTTTCACATCGAAACTCGAACGATCGAAAGCTTAGCCTCCATCTCCTTCACCAATTCAGTGGTTTATCGAAGATCCGACACGGTTACGGTGTTTATTTCACCAATCGGAAGCAATTTGGAGCATCAACATTTATTTTGCGTTATTGCGGATTGAAGATCGAAGCTCACGGTTTTCTCTTTATTTTACACATCGATAGAATCGCAACACTCACCAAAGCAATCATCCGCTTTGTAGGTTGGTGAATCCGATACCATTTCTTCGCTTTTGACTTATTCTCTTCATCTCGCCGTATGACATTCTTCGATTGCTTATTGTTTGATTGAGTTTTGATCATTTTTGGTTCGATTACGATTTGGTTGCGTTTTGCTAGTTTTGATTGTTAGTAGTTAGAATCATAGCTCATTCTAGGTGCTAATAGGTGTTAGAAGACCTTAGTTAAGTAGAATTTTCGAGCTAGCATGATCAGGAGTGTAATAGGAGCTTTTAGAAGTGAGTTTGTGGCTAAAAGTGCTTCTGCATTGCTGATTTTTTGCATACTGATCAGTGTTAACCGGTTAATGCATATGGTTAACTGGTTAACACATGCATTTTTTCCCACAAAACTGAGTTTTTAAAGGCGTTAACTGGTTAACCTATACCGTTAACTGGTTAACGTTGTTCTGGTTTTCAAAAATGAGTTGGTTCTTGGCATTTTTGTGCATCTCTCTCCACTTAATCCCATTAGTTTGATAGATCATGATTTTAGAGAATTGTTAGGATCATTTTAGGCGCATGATTCTGTATTTTTGATAGCTTTCGACACACGTTCGTTAGTTTATGTTCATAGCATTTTAGTGATCATTGTTTGCATTGCTTTGCATCATTCCTAACATCACAATAAATGACACATCTCTGTATTTTGTATTGTATTATGAAGCATTTGTATTTTGTTAAATATATGCATGTTTGAAATTTTGCATAATGTAAGAAAATATAATAATTCACCTAGTTTGCATCATTTAATTGCATAATTATTTTGCATGGCATTGTTAACAATTCATTGCATGTTATTGCATTAATCTTGCATAACTTTGACATTCTATCTTGTGCATTAAATTTCATTTTGTGCATAATTGAAATAAGTCAAATTTGTCTTGCATTTAATAGCTGTATTTTGATGCAGTAGCTGTAAAATATATTCTGATTGTTGCATTTTCACACTTTTTATACCTGTTTTACATGTTGATTGTTAGTTGTAGAAAGTTGTGTGCATTGTGCGTTGCATTTCATTGTTGTTTGTGCATTTAGGAGTTGTAATAGGCTGCTGGATTTTTGCTTTGCATTATGTTTAGGTCCCTTAAACTTAGGATTGAGTCTAGTTTAGGTCCTAGATCCCTTAGGAATTGTTTGGTAATTGTTTACCTCATTTCTTATTCATGTTTATCATACTAACCCTTATTTTGTAGGGAGGTAAAAGGAAGTTCACACCACTTAATCCTTTTAATTCCTTTATGCTTTCAAAGTGTCTTTGATTTAGCATTTTTGCTTACTTTTACACAACTTCATGCTAATTCCCCTTTAGAATCGACTTAACTTCCTTAGGAAGTAAGTTGTATTCTATTTCCCTTTTCTTTTCCTTTTCGCATTAGGATTAGAAGACCACACTAACCTAGGTTCATCCATGAATGATAACACTAGGATATTTAGTCTCCCTTTAGACTTTTGCCTTTGGTTTGCTTTGCTTTCTTTCTCATCTCTAAAGAAAAGTAAAAATCACCTAATAAAGGTTGAATTTTCTCGTACGCCATGAGACATTGTCGTGGGTTACTTATACACGTCCTGTTTCGGGGCGAGGTATAAGTCATCTACCACGATGAACAAGTCTTAGTATGAGAAAGTTCACAAACAAAATCAAAACACTTCTCTAAAAGACAAAACAACAAACAACACTCGTCTTTTCCTGTAGGAATTCTCTTCTCACCTCACTCACTCACAACATGAACTTGTGACGACTTGTCTCATTTGCAAGATGGAAACACACTCGTACCAGACGAGCCTGCAACGCCTGAGCATAGACATACACAGTTCAACTCTAAAAAACACAACAAAATAGTTCTCGCCTTAGTTAGGCGAACTACGTCGACTATGATCCTCATTTTCCCGATGAGGTACGTAGGCAGCGGGGTAGGGTCCGTTAGAGAACACTCTTTATTTTCCCTACATTTTTCCCCTTTCCTTTCCATTCCTTTTTTTTCAGTCTTCTCTCTCATTTCTATTCCAATTCCAGTTAGCAATTCTTTTATTCAGTAGCGTCTTATTTCTCACCCTTTGAAACAAACAAACAAGTGTGGATCCCGTCGGGTACGGCGGACAGTCTGGGGGTGCTAATACCTTCCCAGGTCGTAAACGACTCCCGAACCCAGATCTTAGGTTCGCACAACCATGTCCTTTCCTTTTTTTCCTTAGGTTTGTGCAGCATTACCTTTCCCATTCATTCGGGATAAAAATGCCTGGCTGGCGACTCTGATTTTTCCACGCCACTTTTGCGTTTGTACTAGGATGAAAATCCCGGGAGCGAAAGTTGGCGACTTTGCTGGGGATCGAACCCATAATCTCTGGTTTCCCTTGAGAGTAAATCCTAGCGTTTGTCTATTTTCATTTCTTTGGGTGTTTACCTGTTTGTTGTTGTGTGCTTTAGTATAGCTTTACTGCTTTTTACAGCTTTACTTTACTGCATTTATTTACTGCTTTCAGTATTTATTTTCCATGCATCATATATACTGGATTGTATGACTGTGCTGGTTTGCATTTTTTCTGTGGGTTGGGAGTTATTGTGACATAAGCCAAACACTCGACTTGAGTGAACCATAGGATTAGTGTGGACATACATTGTACTCCCATGGTATCTCACCATGATGAGTGGTGATGTGTTCCACACCCAGATTGCGACCGTCTTGGAACTATTTTGTGTGGGGGTTCTTCCCCACTTCAAGGTACAACCTCGACAGTTATGTGCATCTGGTGACCGATCTTCGAGGACCTTAGTGGAAACACCTCTCTCCAATGATGATAGTGGCAGACCACATTTGTTGGAAAACCCACTTGCATCCGAGGGCCCACTGGGAACTCACATAGGATGGCCTGATTCTCTCATAGGAATCCAATTAAAGCAAATTGTTCGTGTGACGATGGTACTGTATCCCAAGGGCTGAATGTACTATTATTTCTCGATTCATTGCTTGAAGTTGGGGACTTATATGAGATGCTTGTTTCCTCTGACTCAACTGAGACCTCCCTGAGTAGTACATAATGCCTAACCGATTCCCTGATTTGGTCATGGGAAATTTCTCGAAGATGATGAACGTATTATTGTTGTTCGACTTTGAGAGTCTGTGATGTTGACCCGAGTAGCACACCCATGAGATGGGAGGGGTTTACAGGTTTGCAGGAACCCCAAAACTTCCAACATACTCACTTTGTCAGTATTGTTCAGTATTGTGATCTGGTTCTTTAGTTTCTTGGTTTCGAGATCCGGGATTCCTGTTCAGAGGAACTATTATTGTTGTTGTCACTCTGCACAGACACATGAGTATATGATTGACACACCACAGACACGTCACCGATCACATGTCTGCTGCATACATGACATCATAACATTTCTGCACACATGTTCAGTTATTTCTGGGGATCGCATATCTGAATCTCGCTGTTGGATTTTTTTTGCATTAAAATTGGGATCAAAGCAGATAGATTCCTCGAAAATAACCGAACATGGCATTCGCATACATCCTTGCATACACGAAACATGAGAATTATCCTGGTTCCCCTCACAATCTGAGGGTACGTCCAGTCCCCTTACAACACGTAAGAGATTTCACTATAGTTTTAGAATAATAGTACAGGCCTAATCACACCAAAGGTGAAGCCTACTATCTAAGCTATAGGTGACTAAAGTGTAAAAGAACAATCCTCTTCAAACACTCACTTGTTTCCAACAATCATGGACAACAAGTTAATACAAAAAATAATCTTGATACAATGATATAAGTTATTTTGTAAAGATAAAAATATGAAGTCTTGAATTATCAAACAATGTTGATCTTCTCCCTTGATGGATTTTTCTCACTCACAATATGATGTATAAGTGTTCACTATTTTTATAAAATTAAACTTTAAGAATGATATGAAAAATATTGAAGTAAAGTTTCACTTTGAAGATTTTTAATAAGTGTAGAAAAGTGTAGAAAAAATGTGAGTAAGAAAATGTTATGAAAAATATTAGGAGGTTAGGAAAAAATTCTGATGCAATGATATATTTATATGTGTTAAGACATCCTTTTAGAAAGACATAAAAAATTATGAAAGGATGCTTTGGTTTGAACAAAAATAGAAAGATGCATTTTAAAATGAAAAGAGGCAATTTTTCAGTTTAGTACAGTGGTAACCGATTACTACCCATTCGGTAACCGGTTACGCGTTGTCAACGTTAAAAAAATTTGAATTTTGGAACTAAGTAACCGGTTACTACCATTAAGGTAACCGGTTACTTGAGGCAAAACATGAAAATGCCTTTAGAAACCAGTACAAAAAGTTTGTGAAAAATGCAAGTTTTTGATCCAAACTTAAACACATATGCACCATGATATTGAACACTTATTGATATTATTGCTTCATGAGAAAATAATTTGTATACCTTCCGATTAATTATACTTGATTCTTCATGAAGATGCTTTCTTTGAATAATCTTTGATCCATCCTTTTTATTTGAGTTATCAAGACTTTAATTGTTATCATCAAAATGATTTTTGAGAAGCCTTGTTTTTATAATCTCCCCCTTTTTGATGATGACAACCAAAAGATGTGAAATTGAGTTTGAATGTTTTGTTTCTCCAATACTCCCCCTTTGATGGTGCTCCCCCTCAATGTGATATTTAGGAGTTGCCTTTTTTTATAAAAAAAAAATTGTATTTTAGAGAAACAAAATATAGCATACAAAATACTTATCCCCCTTTGTCATCCACAAAAAGGATAAGATACGTACTTGAAAAATGTTAGCATAAAAACATAAGCAAGAAAATGATAAAATAAGCACACAATAATCACAAAAACATACTAAAAACTTGAAACCAATCACAATACGAAGCACAAACGATACGGAATGGAAACAAAAACATTGTATGGTAACATAACATAAAAACTTGGAAATTTTAAAGTCTAAAACAGAAAAATAAAAGCAAATAAAAAACAGCCACTAGTCTTCAATCACTCCCGGAACCATCTTCTTCCATCTCATCACCGTCATCTTCCGAAACTTCAACATTGGATGGTTGACTCGGTGTGATTTTTCTGAACATTTTCATAAGTTTATTGATGCTTCGGGTGGTCTTTTGATGGTTGAGGTTTATGCGGCTTGAGAAGCTTCAGCAGCAATGTCTTCCTTCTACTTGTATAAACCATTTGACCAATCATTACCCGTATTCTTTGTTGTCGTATGAGAGTTGATTTCATTTTTCAATATCGTCATTTCATCTTTGAGTGCCCGAAACAGATTTGTTTCAAGATGATTGAACCTGCCTACTAATAATATCTGCATGAGTCCCTCTAGACTGATGAATGAAATAAGCCAAGGAGTCAAAAAATTTCCACCTTCATATGTGATTCTAGGTAACAGAAATATTCTTCTTGTTAATGGTAGCAGAGAGTTGGTCATCACCAAATTCATCGTATCCAAATGAAACATTGCGAATAGTAGAATAAATATTAAGAGAAATTTATAATCTATGATAGAATGATTGTTTACTATATAAAATGTAACACAGCTCTAACTAAGAAATAAATGAAAAATAACATAACAATTTCTCAAATGGCATATTCCATACACCACAAGTTAATTAAAAGTAAAGTCACTCTTAATCAGACTAAGCATAAAATAAAAAATAAAAAAACAAAAAAATTAGTTAACTTATAAGCGACAGTTGAGCTCTAAATGCGGTCAAGTAGAACAACATCTAGAAAGGTGATAGCAAACTCTCAACATACACTTCATGCACATGAGGCACCACCATATCATGGATCTTATTTTTAAATTCAGAAAAATGAAAAGTATTATTTATGGAATCATAAACAACCAACATAAAT
Organism: Lathyrus aphaca; assembly: GCA_963966055.1. Lineage (NCBI taxonomy): Eukaryota > Viridiplantae > Streptophyta > Magnoliopsida > Fabales > Fabaceae > Lathyrus > Lathyrus aphaca. The sequence continues at coordinate 28,379,568 of OZ014521.1, read as the reverse complement.
TTAGATTTCCTAGACATCAAAATCTCCATCAGCACTTGTTCATCCTCTGAAATATATAATACCTTGCTATAGCGAAAAGGGCCCCATGCTTTCATGTAAGGAATACTTAACAATTTAGTCCAAGACTTTTCATTGCCAAATTCTTTCATAATCCAAATCTCAGAAAATTTGTTCTTCATGGGAATAAGAAGGGATAAGCAATCCCTCAATGTCCCTAAGGTAGCATAACGGAAAGATTTGAATTGCACATTAGAGACGGGTAGAGAAAGATTTTGATATGACTCTTTCTTCAAATCAAGAGAAACAAGGACTGATGTCAACCAATTAACAAAGTCATTCACAAATATTCCCGTGGATGTACCGATAACTTTGAGTTTTGAATTTTCCGGAAAGTCTTGAATCCTTCTCCATTACTTTTGGTACTATGGCCATTAAGAGCAATAATCTTATAATTATTAATGAAACGATCATACACTAATGTATATAAGATATGAACAAGTCTTTGGTCTGGAAATTTCAAAGGAGGCAATATTATGAATTTTCTAATAGAAGGGTTAAGCAAAAGTGCCGAAGAACTATCTATGGAATAACATAAGAGGCCGTCACAAGTGGAGACATAACCACCATCGGATTCTCCTTTTTTAAGAACCTCGCTAAGAGAGTAGCTGGATTCTCCTTTTTTAAAAACCTCGCTAAGAGAGTAGCTGGACATTGTGGCGACTCTGGAGCTGAAGACAGTGGAGACTGGGATTTGAATATGAAGAAACTTACAAGACTTTACAATGACATGGTGGCGGCCTTGGTTTGAGTTTGACGATCGGAGGTGCGTTTTGGCAAAATTAGAATTTTCAGAGATAAGGGAATTCCATGACTTGGAGACGCAACGCAGTTGAATCAGTTGTTTCACACAAAGGATTTCTTCCACCATATCGAACGAAGATGATGCAGTGATAGTGATGTTAGGGTTGGTTGAGGCTGATTCCTCCGTGATTGGGGTTGTTTCCCCGTTTAAGCGGTGATGATTTAGGTTGTTTCTTCCGTAGCAGCGGCGTATATTTTGTCATTGCTTCCAGCCGTCTTATAAAAATCCTAACGATTCTAACGAGAAGGCTACGTTTTATAGATTTATTCAGGTTTAACTTTTTTTTTCTTTTTTTTTTACTGTAATTTTCCTTAAAGAGTAATCAAATAACTAATATCTAATTTCTAACTATATAAAAATATTACTCACTAATTATTCATTATATCCCTCTATTAAAATTATTAATTGAATCTAATATCTAATACCCACTAATTATTCATTATATCCCTCTATTAAAATTATTAATTGAAATTAATTATTAACCATTTGACATTAATTATGGCTGATGCGTCATCCCAATAATTTTTCTACGATTAAAATTATTTAGTTTTGAAAAATAAAAGGTATAAGGTCTCCATACATTTCATCCTTCATATTCATATTGATTATTCAAAAGACGGTTGAAATTTATCTACTTAATCTAAATTCGAGATTGTCATGATGACAATCTTGAACAGAACCCTAACCCTAATTATAATTATCTACATGATCTCATTCCTAATTTTATATGTCTATGCAATATTATCCCAATCCTAATTATCTATGTGACATCTTTTCAAACCTTACGTTTCTATGTTTAATTTTATTATAATATTGAATATTATTTCTAAATCTTATGTGACAATTTATAAAAATATTTAATATTATTTAGTAATAATAATAATAATAATAATAATATAAATATAAATAATAATAATAATAATAATAAAATAGTGAAAACGATTTAGATTTTCACTACCATCAAACCAACCTTATATCCCTTAGTTTCCCTTTATTTTTTCTGTTTCAGATTTTTAGTTCATGTGTTGGTACTTTGTATGCATTAGGTACAACGATTAAACACAACAGCACCTTACTCATGTGGTAATTATGCTCTCATTTGTTCTACTACGTTATTTTATATATTTCTCTAATATGTAATAATGTGGCTCAGTTTTTTCAATCTTAGGTGTTATTGATGGTCGATGGAGATGGTTGAAGTAAAGAATGGTAGAAAAAGTCTTATTGAAACTATATGTTCTTTACTTTTAGTACTCTTTTGTGTCAAATGTTTATGGATTTTTTCATTTTATTTTTATCTTTTTTGAAAACATTTGCAGTAATTACTGCTAAATACTTATGTGATATTAAATAGTGTTGATTCTTCAAAAAAATCTATGTATTTTTTTATATTTAAAAGTAATAGTAATAAATAAAATCAGTAAAGATAAGAACACGGACCTATTTCAATGATTGTATTGAAGAAGTGTGTTGTTGAACCAGGTAGCAAATTGAAATGATTGTATTGTAAAAATTGCAAATTTTATAAATGATAAGCAATTTGTGTAGAAACAAAATAAAATTGTGTAGGAATAGTAAATTAGTGTTTTTTACAGGTTTACTTTTACACTTTAAATCAGATCCGTTGATTTGTTTGAAAAGTTTTAATAAAATTGATTTTGAATGTATAATTATTAAAATATAATAAATTCTAATACAAATCAAAACAGATTAAAGAGAGTTTTAACGAATAAAATATAATAAACGCAGAATTAATTCTACTAAACTTTTTTTTGACATTACTAAATTTAATTTAATTGATAAAAATTGTGATTTCTATAAGAATTAGCTTTGGAGAATAGTATTTGATTTTGAAAATGATGAATTGAGGAGATATATGTAAAAACTTCATAAAAATGAGATTGGGTTTAATTCACTTATAATTATTATAACATTATGTTTTTCTTTTTGTTATAATCCTATATTTTTTAAATTACATTGATCTTTCTTAATAATTTTTTTTATTTTAATTTTAATAACTATAATCAAATAACTATATTCAAATGAAGTTTCTAATATAGATTATTGTAGATATTATTTTACAGGTAAAAGTGAACATATTTATCAGATACCAACTGTATGTATATGTACGGTTCATTTTAATAGTGGAATGTTCATCATAATGAAGATCATTGTAGATATAGATCTTAACGTATATGTGATATATAGAGTGTTCATTTTAATGTCCATCATTTAATTTTTTGTGTTATTGTTTTATATTAATTCACTATAAAATTCAGTTTTAATGTCCATCTTTTAAATTTGACGGGAATCTGTTATGAATTTTAGGTTTGTAAATTTTTTTAAATTTTTTTATTATATTTTTATTTAAAATAATTCAATTAAATATCAAATAATTTAAAATTTACAAAATTTTATACATTTTGTAGAGTTAAACTTCTATTATGAAATTCTACTAGACAAAAAGATAGATTAAATATTCATTTAGAATTGAAATTTTAATATACCATGGAATGTATATATTGATTTAGAACTGAAATTTGACAGGAAACTGTCATATAATGTAGGTTTGTAAAAATTGTAAATATATATAGTAAGAAGGATTTAAAATTGATATTTGACGGAAAACTTTTATAAATTTTAGGTTTGTAATTTTTTTTTTAAATTTATTATATTTTTATTTAAAATTATTCAATTAAATATCAAATAATTTTAAAATTTTAAAATTTTGTAAATTTTATAAATTTTATAGAGTTATACTTCAATTATTAGACAAAAATATTGATAAAATATTCATTTAAAATTGAAATTTCAAGATACCAATGAGTGTAGATATTTATTTAGAACTGAAATTTGACGGTAAGTTGTTATATATTGTAGGTTTGTAAAAATTATGAATATTATATAATAAAAAGGATTTAAAACTGATATTTGACGAGGAGCTGTCATATATTGTAGGTTTGTAAAAATTCTAAATATGATATAATGAGAAGGATTTAAAATTGATATTTGACGGGAAGTTGTTATAATTTTGTATTTGGTAATTTATGTGAAATATTGTTGTTGAATTTATTAACCTATTAAAATGGTTATGGAGTAAAAAAATTAGAATCTAAAAAAATATTATACATATGATTTTTCACAACGTAGCGTATGAATACATACAACACCCGTGTGATAGCACGAGTATCCCACTAGTCTAACTATAAAAATGCTTACCTAATATTTCTCAATTAAACTCTTCTAATTAATTTTGATTCTAACCTAATTGCAATGTGTAACACCCCAAAATTTGCCCTCCTATTTATTAACAGCAAGTTGGCTTACGCTTCACATTCACATGCATCTTCCATTAGGTCATCTATAACATTGTTATAGGCTTGTTACTTGGGTCATAAGCTTGAAGAATCAGGGTTTTGCAGTGCCTTGTGATTTATCTCTTTGGCAGACATGGTTCATTGGAAAATACAAAGATCAGTGGTTATGGTTTGTCTCATGTGCATATGTTTATCAGGTGGATTCTCAAGGTTTGGCCAACATAATAATCAAGGGTATTATTCTTTGATACTCACCATCAACATTTGATTAGGGTTTATTTCCCCAATCATTTGGCCATCACGAGTTTCCTTATGAAGTATGACACTAAGGCATCTTGTCACTCAATGAATTCCATCGTTGTTTAAAGTGAAAGTCTCAAAAGAAATATTAGCTTATACGTTTTCAATCAGGGTTAGAATTTCATTAATTGAGGATCGTTGGGTATAAAGGTGTTCTTCTGAGGCTCCATCTTTATCATGTCCAAGGATTCAAAGCACTGATAGGGGTGAGCAAGACGATTGGCGATATTTGTTGGTTATCATGAAAGTTCGATACAGATTAGAGAGTTGCATGGAAGATATGGCTCTTGAAGAAATTAACTTGGGTTTATGGATTCAAGTGAGATTAGAAGTGCTCATGTGGTTTGCTTTGAGTTCAAGTTTTCGAGACAAATAATACGTCATTTTTTGTTATCCATTTTCTTAACCTATGTTCATATCCATTTATAATTTTCTTTCGTATGTATAATCGAGTCTTGCATATGCATGTATGGTTGGTGGGATGATCGCGTCTCGAAAGGAGCGTAAGCGATTATCTGAATTCATTATGAATCGATGGTGCAGGGAGGATCGTGTCTCAGTAAGAGCGTTAGCGATGCATCCGGGGTTCGAATTGATGAACCAATGTTGAGTAGGTACCATATTTGCATTGTATCATGGAATCACTTTGCATTTGGTTGAATGAATCATATATGATACATGTTAATGAATTGTGTGAGATTACCCTTTAAGATGTTATATGCACCGTTAAAATATTGAATTGTTTTCTCACCCCTTTGTTATTGTTGTTGTGTCTATACTTCTTGGGAAGTACAGATAACCCAGGTACTTGAGAGTGCTTTGGAGTTGTGTTGCTTGTTCGAGTCATATGACACTCTGATACGTAACACGGGAATGGGAAACTATCGTTGTCTTGTTTTATTTTGTTTTTCTGAAATTGTTTTGTTGCGTATCCATGTATTAGACCAAACACATATTTTGAATTTGTATTGTCGATGCCGTTGAGCATGAATTATAATGAACTATTTACTTCCGTTGTTTTAGTAAAGAGCTATGTTTGTTGGTTTTTGTTGAAAAAGTAGCATTCCACTTTTGTTAAAACTCTAATTTTTCTTAAGAAAACGACTATTTTCTATTTTGGGTAAAGTGGGTGTTATATTCAGCATGGGATAACAACAACAGTTGTAGGAGAAAGGGTGATGTACCTGCAAGGTACTCTGACGCTCAAGTAAGTTTCAGTGGGAGAATGAAAGCAAAGCAAAAACATTTAGATAAAAGTATAAGATTGGATAGAATATATGAACCTCCTAAGATGTAGGGTATTTATAAAGGCATGTGACCTAAATATGCGAGCGCGTGGTCCATGACTGGGTCCAACTGTTTCCGTGAATTTTGGAGAGGCAGTTGATCGCGTGATAATTGTCAAACATGTGGGAGGAGAGATTCCCAACAGATATATTCCTTATTGGGTCGTGCTCAAATCTTGACTGGGTTGAGCCTTGTCTTGATGTTGGGCATCTGCTAGTCCAGTCCAGAATATATATATATATATATATATATATATATATATATATATATATATATATATATATATATAGTTTCTATTTAATTAAACTAAATTAATATTATGTTTAGTTTAGTATATTTACGATTGAGTAATAGTATGATTCCAATAATTATGTTCCGACATAGTTCTTAGAACCCACGATGTAAGGACTGAGGACTGACAATATTAAAATAGTTTTCTATTTTAGATTTTGCTTCGAAAAGTAAAAAGCTTTGTGCGATAGCAAAAAAACTCAGATACCAATTTCATCGCGACATTGTGAGCGATATCTGATCGTAAAATTTAGATTTTTAATTTCTGAAAACCGCTACAACGCTTTATTAATTAATTAGGACTTGTCGATTTTCAAAAATTGTTTCGGAATTGTAACTTATACATGCAATAACATGCAACTACGGTTCCGAAATATTACACGGGTTACACAAAAGTGAGAAGGGTTTAAATTATTAATTCCTCCAAATTTGTTTAAGACAAAGTAAGTGCTGAATTTTATCCGAGTCTCGAATGTACCTGAAAAGTATATTCTGGTCTTCGTTTCAATTAATTTTAAAATAAGAATTTTTACTCCGATTTCAATAAACATTTGTACCAGTGGTCTTAAATTTTCAAAATGACAATAAATTACAGTAGGTTGACATTGGTCTTTGTGGGTTCGACATTTTTTATACTATAAATGGCATTTCCGTGCACTTGCGGATAAGCACCCAACATCATTTCTTTAGTATTCGGATACTCATCATCAACACATTTGATCTTGTTTCTTTTACCATAGTCAAAATCAACCAACCATTGCTTGTTTCCAATTTGGTGATTTGAGCAACCAATGTCCAAATACCACCTGTCTACCATTGATCCACCTACATTTTCATATGCCATTAATAGTACTGATTCATCATCAAAATCTCTCTGGCTATTTTGTCTTATTAACCCCTGTTAACCTTGTTTGACCAATAATCAGCACCAAAATGGCCAAACTTGTTGCAACTGTAGCACTAAACATTTCTCTTTTCAAACTTCTCATTTCCCTTCTGAACATTTCGACGTTTCTTATCATAATTAGAGAGTTATTAATACTGAACACCACCATCATACTTCTTCTTATTCTCTAGCCATGTTTGCTTCTGGTTCTTCTTACCAGAATAAGTATTCAAAATTTGAGCTTTCAGAGATTGTTCTAACTCGTATTCAGTGTTTCTTTCAGTCATGCGTAACTTTTGTGACTATAAACCACTATGAAGCTCTTCAATTCTCATGGTGCTAGTGTCTTTAGATTTTCCTATGGCTATAACTATTTAGTCAAACTGAGGAGTAAGTGATCTCAGTACCTTTTCAACGATTACTTGTGCATAGAGCATTTCTCCATAAAACTTCATCTCATTGGTGACCACAATCACCCTGGAGATGTAATTAGGCACTTTCTCAATGTTCTTCATGTTATGATTCTCATATTGCTTGCGTAGGGACTTCATTTTGACATTATTCACTGATGCGTCACCACTATAGCACCGTACCAGTGTACCCCAAGTTGCCTTCACCGCCATTGAATCAACAATTTTCTCAAACACCATTGTATCTACACACTGATGGATATAAAACAACACATTTTGATCACTCTTTCTTGTTTCACGTTGCACAGTTCTTTGCGCTTCTGTTGCATTTTCTGCAATCGGTGTGTAACCGTCATTGACGAGATCAAGAACATCTTGAGCTCTAAACAACACACAAATTGAATCAACCACTAATTCCATTTCATTTCATCGAATACCAGAAGATTTGTTTTCAAACTACCATTTCCGCCGTTCATCTTTGTTCCTATACAAAGCACTCAGTTCTCACCAACACCCGTGTTTCCCAAACCCCGAGAATCAAGATTTTTTATTTTCTTTTATTTCAAACTTCAATTCTACGCGAAACTCAGAAACGAAATCAGCTACACACCTCACTACACTCTTGTTTCCCTGGAAATCGAACTGAAACTCTAGATACCAATTGTTGGAGTTTAACAATGATCCCTCCATTAACAATACACAAGAATATGAAAAGATGAAAATAAAAGATGAGAGAGATGAATTTTCTATCTAACTTTTTTTCAAATGAAAAAACGGTTACAGTTTATAACTAACTATTGGTTTATATCCTAACAAAATTCTATTGCACTAAATGCAACTCAAATTAAAACCAAACTAAAAACAAATTCAAATTCAAATGAATTGCAAATCAACTTGTATATGAATTACATCTGATCGATGACTTCCTAATTGAAATGGTAATATTCATCTTTGAATGTACTTTTTCTCTCTTAGTGGAGTTAAAGCAAGATATTTAAAGTTTTTTTTTCAAATTAAGATATTTTAAGAATTTTTTTCTTAATCTTAATAAAAAATCAAAAAAATTCATAGAAATTAAATTTATATTTAAACTTATTTTCTCTTTTTAGAATAAAAATTAATATTTTTAAAAGTCAAATAAAAAAAGCTATTACATAATAAAAAATGGAATTAAATAATAGAAACTAGGGGTGACAAAATGGATCCGACCTGTTGGCATGCCCGTTTTGTCCGCACTTTAGTCGTGCAGAGTGGATCAAGAATTTATGCTCTCATTCTCTAAAGTGTTCACCCCGTCCCGCCCCGTTTTTGTCACGGGCTTTTGCCGACATCCACATTTACTTAAAATTTTGTATTTTTAGGCTTAAAAGTGCAATGTCTGCGGGCTTTCTCCGCTCCGCCTTTGCTTTTTGCGAGAATGACTTAGGTTTTAGGCTTGCATCCTAAATTTTGACCGTCCTGCCCTATTTTTTGCGGGTTTTTACATGGCGGACCTAAACGGAGCGGGCATGTCCGTTTGTCACCGTAGTAAAAACATATATTAATTGGAAATAAAAAGTTTTTAATGATACCTATTAATTGATTAATTAATTCCTATAATTAAAGTAATTCTGTAAAGATCTAGCTAGCAACATACGCAGACACTAATTGACTCTCATCATTACAGTACTATTTCCTGTCCTGAAAAGAAAAATCTCCAAATCTTCCATGCTCGGCGTAACTAACTTAGCATCAAAAACTCGAAAAATTTCCGAGTTTGTCCAAACAGTAACAGTACTTCACCGAGTAAGAGAAAGAGTTTCAAACGAGAAATGAGGATCGATTCTTCTTTCAATTTCAACCACAAAAATTACCTCATCAAGTTACTTCTCACTGTTTTCTTCTCAGTCCTCGCTTTTCGTCTTCTCTTCTTTCACTCTCTTCCACCTCCCATTTCACCTCTCGTCGATGAACCTCTAATTTCATCTCCTTCGGAGATTTCACACCAAGTTTTCGAAAATGAAGAAGATAAAGTTTCTCCCACCGACACTGGTTTGTGTTCTTACTTTTTTTTAGATCTGAAATTCAGAAATAGTGTTTGTGTTTTAAATATAAACTATAGCAATTTGTAAATGTCTTGCAACTAATTTGTCGATAACTGATTTGTAACTAATTTGTCGGTAACTGATTTGTAACTAATTTGTAACTGACTTGTAACTAATTTGTAATTAATGTTTATTAATTTTGTTTTTTTATTATGCAGGAAAATGTGATTATTTTGATGGTGATTGGGTACGGAATCCGTTGGGTCCAATGTATACAAATGAAACTTGTGATCTGATTGAATCGCATCAGAATTGTATGAAAAATGGGAGACCTGATAGGGAGTTTTTGTATTGGAAATGGGCTCCTAGGGATTGTGAGTTACCTATATTTGATCCTCAGAGGTTTCTTGATACGATGCGTGGGAAAGTTTGGGCTCTTATTGGTGATTCGATTTCTCGTAACCATGTTCAGTCTTTGCTCTGCATGCTTTCTAAGGTTTGTTGCTAAATTGAAGTGTTGCATTCGTTGTTGTCTATGGTTATGTCATAGTGTTGCTTCTGTTGTGAAAACATGTACAAAATAGAATGGACAAAGTTAAGAACTTTAGGCTCAAGTGTTGTTTTGTGAATGTTTTTCGGATTCTGCGTTGGACGGATATTGTTTTTTCGTTCCAGTGCAATGAATAAGTCGAGAATATGTTGTTTTGTTTGAAAATGTTTTTGCTTAGCTACACTGATAGTGTAAAGAGTAGAGGAACAAGTCATTGATCTAGTTGCATTGGAATTATGAGCCGAGGGCACCTTGTTGCGTTATAATCTAGCTCAGGGATTTTGAGATTTTGTTTATCAGGTCTAAAGTAATTGAGGATAGAAGCATTTTAGTTTACAACATTTGACGGTTAATTGGTAGGTATGTTTTTGATTTTGATAGGAATGGTTATTCAATTTGTAGTGATAAGCTTTTTTTAGATACTTGTGTTATGGATAATGCTAAAACATGAATCAAGTATAGATTAGAAAAACTTGAGAAGCTTTCTTTTATGCTATTGATTTGCTGCATTTTGTCAATTTGTGAAAGCCGGACTTTGTTACCGCTTGTTTGGGCTGAACCGAAGCATGGTTGATCATGAAATAATCATATAAATGTTTGCAAAGGAAGTGATTGTTATTCACTTGAACTATTTTGACCTTTAGGTAGAAAAAGCTGTCCTTGTTTACCACGACGAGGAGTACAAGTCCAAAAGCTGGAGCTTTCCGTCGTACAACTTAACTATGTCAGTTATTTGGTCACCGTTTCTTGCGGAAGCTGCTATTTTTGAAGATATAAATGGTGTTTCTAGTTCTGATGTTCAGCTACATGTAGACAAACTGGATAGCAAATGGACAGATCAGTATCTAAACTTTGATTACATTATTATTTCAACTGGAAAATGGTTTGTCAAATCTGCAATCTACTATGAGAACAACACTATATTGGGCTGCCATTGGTGTACTATTAATAAGAACTATACAGAGGTAGGGTTTGGCATTGCCTATCGCAAAGTCTTAACAAATGTCTTGGACTTCATATCGTCTTCCGATCACAAGGGCCAGATTTTGTTCAGGACATCCACACCCGACCATTTTGAAAACGGAGAGTGGTTTAGCGGAGGAACGTGCAACAGAACAGAGCCGATTAAAGAAGGTCAAATGGAGGTTAAGAATTTGCTCAGGATTCTTCGCGACGTTGAGTTAGACGAGTTTGAAAAGGCAGCTTCCAAAGCCTCGAAAAACGGAGTTAATTTAAAGCTTCTTGATTTAGCGCCACTTTCGCTTTTGAGACCGGACGGACATCCGGGTCCATACAGACAGTTTCAGCCCTTTGCCAAGGACAAAAATGCTAAAGTTCAGACTGATTGTTTGCATTGGTGCTTACCTGGGCCAATAGATTCTTGGAATGACATAATAATGGAAATGGTTGTCAGTGGATGACAAAACATGTCAAATGGTTGTTATAGGGATCCCTATCACTTACCTCATGCCAGTTATGCTATGCATGTGGGTGAATTCATGGACTGAATTGTTTCTCTTTGGATACTAGTATGATTCTTGATATTAATACAGATGTAAGATGGAATGTTGTAGAAATTATTAATTATAGTTTTACAGTTCATCAGAGCTGGAAGTGCATGGTCATAACAATCTGTTTTCTTTAACAATTTTTAGTTTTTTTGTGAAGGGGTCATCAGAGGTTGGTTGAGACAATATATTCCAATCTTTGATGCCTTTAGAAAGATTAATTTGTTTGATTAAGTTGTGGAAAAGTATTTTTTAGTTTTTAAAATTTGAAAATAATAAAAAGTTGGTTATTTAATTTTACAAAACTATTTTTGAAAATGATTTTATTTTTAAGTTTCGAAATCTAATAAATTAAAATAGATTTTGGTTTTTACTTTTAGAAGTCAAGTAGATAAAAAAACAATAAAAGTAACAATTTTCATTAAGAACATATTTGAATGTGGATGGTGTCTTTTTAATAATTTTAAAATAGTGGATAACTATAAGTATTTAAGTCCAAATGACAATAAAATCCATAGCTATTTGATATTCCTAAAAATAAGGAAATTATAGATGGTATCCCTACAATCATTCTGATATCCCTATATAATTTCTAAATTTCAATTTTGTCCTTTCAATATTTAATTAATAATTTAATTTATTTTACCACGAAGTCAGAGTAAAAAAATAATATTTTTTAACATTGGACGAGACAAACCGGAAGTACAATGGGTAAGTTATCCGGTTGAAAAATTTACAAACCGGAAGTAGCATTGTTATGTTTTCCGGTTCAGAAAATTTCCAAACCGGAAGTAGCACGCATGTGTTATCCGGTTGTAGAATTTCTTAACCGGAAGTAGCAAGGCTGAGTTATCCGGTTCGTATTTTTTTTTATATTTATATTAAATTGAATTAAAGTGATACGGTAAATTTATTTTATATTACTTCAAAAATATATCAACTAAAATTTAATGGATTGTTTTCAAATATAAAAGGAACTAGTTACAATTTTAGTAAACATTAAAATGAAAATATAATTATAAAATATAAAAATTAAAGTTAGAAAATGAAAAGTTTTATAAACAATGAATCTAATAAAAATGTAAAGGAATTGATCTTACCTGATCAGGAGGACCTTCCAGTAATTGGGTGAAAACAGCAAGTGGATGAAATGGAGGGGTGTACCTGCAAGGCACTCTGATGCCAAATTCAATAGAGGTACGGAAAAATAGGTAAGTAGAAGAGTGGAATCAGAATACCTGACCCTTTAGTGAAAATGGTATTTATAGTGAGCCCCCAGCGCTGGGTCAAGGTTCTCCTTTGGGCTGGATCAGCTAGGCCCAAGGAAGAACTGTCAAGGAACGCGTGAGAAGCGTGAAGACCTAGCTAAGTGGTCTGGTTCTTGGTCCAACTGCCCTTATCTTTCAGGAGATAATGGGGGACAGTTGGGTGACGTGACAAGTGAACTGGCATACACGTTCTTTGCCCGTTCTGAGTGCGTGTCCGACGCATAGGAAGGGTGCCCGACCGTTAAGCGTCTCTATATGTCTAGCAGACGTGCTTGCCCGAGCGTATGGGCCTCTGCTCGACATATGGGGTCGTAGCCCAATATAGTCTAGAGGCCCAGCCCGAAACAGGAGCCCCTCAAGTCGAGTTTCCGAGCCAGAGCGATGAATTATAAAATAGCCGGACGTAGGTGCGTTGAAGGAAGTGTCGGACGTATACCTATGTCGAGCATGATATTAGTCAAACTGTTGCACGTGCTGTTGAGGTTGTCGGACATGTGGCGTGCACAGAGACCGAGAACGTTTCTTGTAGTCGGGGAGACTTGTAGTCGCTCGACATCGTTCAGGATTCTTGCGGACTGACGTGTCTCAGCATTAATGGTGTGTCGCTTCGTATCTCGTGCTAGCGTCGGCATAGGGTCTAGGTAATGATTACCTAGCGCGTCCGTCCACACGCCTCTTACTATATAAAGGAGTTGGTTCACTTCATTTGAACTTTTTCGCTCTCACGTTTAACCGGAAGCACTTGAGAAGAACTTTGTCTCAGCCCGTCTTCGCCGTCTGCACCACCGTCTTCTGCCCGCGCGCAACCGTCTTCTCTCCGTCTTCACCATGTCAGGTAACAACCTCAACCTCTCTTTTTTGCGTGTTTTTTTTCGTCTAATAAGTAGTGAAATGCATGATTTATCCATGTAGAGTAAGCAAATCTTCGTGTAGAGTAGGTAAATCTGTGTTTAGATTTTGGGTATGAATATCTCGGGCAGGATTAGCATGCCGCGGACGTAAGATTCATATAGATATGAATATCCCGGGCAGGGCTTGCATGTCACGGGCATAAAATTCATATGCGTGTGAATATTTCGGGCAGGTCTAGCATGTCACGGGCGTAGAGTTCATATGTGTATGAATGTGTAGGTTAGAATCTTCGTATGGTCGTCGGTCTCTGATGCGTTTGCCGAGCAAAGTCTTATTTTTCTAGGGATTTTTGCACGTGCTCGAACGTAAGCGAGGGTTGTCCCTTCGTTGGTCTAGTGTAGTCTGGGGAGGTTCTGGGCGTTTTAGCCTTTCGCCCTTTCACTTGATTTGCGGTGGAAGGGTGGATTTGATGCGATGTCGAATTCACTTTTCCTGTCTACTTTTCAGGTACGGCCGAGCATCGGCAGGTTGAGGATGGAAATGCCGAACATCGGCCAGTCGACGAAAGAGAGGCCGAACATCGGCAAGTCGACGAAAGAGATGCCGAGGAGGAAAATGAGCATGTCTCCTCGTCTGGTCGCAACGAACTGTCGTGGGTTGCGGACGAACCGTTAGAAGAAGAGTCATACTTTGCTGACGAGACGAGCACCGCTGCATACACCGTGGTGGAGGATATCGGGCCCGAAGATCTTGCAAATTGGCAATGTCTTTCTCCTCGGGAGGCGGACCGAATATGTCATCGTTTCCCGGGGAAGCAATTCGCTATGTATGAATTTGCCTTCCGAGAAGCGAGGGTCAGGCTGCCCTTTAATGATTTCCAGATGGGGGTTTTTAGGTGGCTCAGATTGGCGCCTTCACAGCTGCATCCGAACGCGGGTCCTCTTCCTTCGCGAGGCTCGCGGGGCTTCTCCTCCCTTCGCCTGTCTCCGTTGCGACGGAGAACGTTCGGGTCCTCGCGCTTGGGATGGTCGGTCTCTCCAGCGTTGCGACTGATGCGAGCATTGTGGGCGACCTGTTTTTCTTCATATCTAATATAAGCTTGGGCTTTATGCAGGAGGTCGTTCAGGGTGCGGGGAGGTTCTATGCCAACTTCCCTGCTAAGTTCACTTCTGGGCAAGAGTCCCCTCTCCAGGAGGTATTTCTTCATGTGTTCCGTGGTTACCACCTCGACAGCCTCTTGGTTGAACCGCTCGATATATGAGCGTAGTGTTTCATTCTTTCTTTGTACTATGGCTTTGAGGGTCGCCTCGGTCTTGGGGTGGCTATAAAATGCCTCGTGAACATGGATTTCATGACCCTCCAGGATGTGATGGATTCTGGGGCCAGACTCTTGTACCAGGCCATGGCTCTCTTCCTGAGAGTTGTTGAGAACAACATGCATTTGAGGTGTCCGGTGATGTCATTGCGATAGTCGAGCATCACGTTAATGTTGTCGACGTGATCATCAGGGTCAGTGGTACCGTCGTAGATGGCTAAATTTGGGGGTTTCTCCATGCCCTTGGGGAGTGGAGCCTCCATTATCGCCCGCGAGAGGGGGCAATGTAGGTCTTTTTCATCGCTTCTCAGTGGGGAGAGCTCATCGTTACCAAAGCTCTGGTCGTGCCTTGGTGAGGCCCTTGATCGGTCAGTATCACGGCGTGCTCGTGACCTACTTTTGTTGGGTTCCGGGGAGCATCGTCCCCGACGTGGAGGGGGGCGTCCCCGCTTTTTCGCAGCTTCTGGACACTGCAACATCCTTCGTTCTTGTTGAGGTCGACTCTCCTGCCGGTCAGCCTCTAGGGCCATGATTCTCTCGTGTTGTTGGTAGAGCATGGAGTTGGCCTGATTGAGGGCGTTCACCATAACAATCATGGTGGCATCCCCCTCAACGGGCACGGGGATGGGCTGGAACGTGGTGACCGCCGGGTCCTGAATCTGAGGCTGGTCCCCATTGTTCTCGGGTTCAGGAGACGGGCTGGAAGGGCGCCCTTCTCGGGCGTCAAATTCATGGTAGTTCAAATTGTCCTCCATCGTGTAGTCGACGAAGGGACGGTTACGGTCGTTGCGCTGTTCTCCGACCATGCTGAAAGAGTGGAGTAGTTGAGCTTTGATCTTCTGTTGTGGAAGAAGGGGAAGCTAGTTTCCCACAGACGGCGCCACTGATCTTACCTGATCAGGAGGACCTTCCAGTAATTAGGTGAAAACAATAAGTGGATGAAATGGAGGGGGTGTACCTGCAAGGCGCTCCGATGCCAAAGTCAATAGAGGTATAGCAAAATAGGTAAGTAGAAGAGTGGAATCAGAATACCTGACCCTTTAGTGAAAAAGGGTATTTATAGTGAGCCCCCAGCGCTGGGCCAAGGTTCTCCTTTGGGCTGGATCAGCTAGGCCCAAGGAAGAACTGCCAAGGAACGCGTGAGAAGTGTGAAAACCTAGCTATGTGGTCTGATTCTTGGTCCAACTATCCCTATCTTTCAGGAGATAATGGAGGACAGTTGGGTGACGTGGCAAGTGAACTGGAAGACACGTTCTTTGCCCGTTCTGAGTGTGTGTCCGACGCATAGGAAGTGTGTCCGACCGTTAAGTGTCCCTGTCTGTCTAGTAGACGTGCTTGCCCGAGCGTATGGGCCTCTACTCGACATATGGGGTCGTAGCCCAATATAGTCTGGAGGCCCAGCCCGGAACAGGAATTATTGAAATTAATTTATAGTTATGTAAGAATTGAATTTTAGAAAAGTGCTTCCAAAATTGAATTAAAGATTAAGTGATACGGTAAATTTATTTTATATTACTTCAAAAATATATCAACTAAAATTTAATGGATTATTTTCAAATATAAAAGGAATTAGTTACAATTTTAGTAAACATTAAAATGAAAATAAAAGAAAATATAATTATAAAATGTAAGAATTAAAGTTAGAAAATGAAAAGTTTTATAAACAATGAATCTAATAAAAATGTAAAGAAATTATTAAAATTAATTTATAGTTATGTAAGAATTAAATTTTAGAAAAGTGCTTCCAAAATTGAATTAAAGATTAAGTAATATGGTAAATTTATTTTATATTACTTCAAAAATATATCAACTAAAATTTAATGGATTGTTTTCAAATATAAAAAGAATTAGTTACAATTTTAGTAAACATTAAAATGAAAATAAAAGAAAATATAATTATAAAATGTAAGAATTAAAGTTAGAAAATGAAAAGTTTTATAAACAATGAATCTAATAAAAATGTAAAGGAATTATTGAAATTAATTTATAGTTATGTAAGAATTAAATTTTATAAATATATAAAAAAAACGAACCGGATAACTCAGCCTTGCTACTTCCGGTTAAGAAATTTCACAACCGGATAACACATGCGTTCTACTTCCGGTTTGGAAATTTTCTGAACCGGAAAACGTAACAATGCTACTTCCGGTTTATAAATTTCTCAACCGGATAACTTACCCATTGTACTTCCGGTTCGTCTCGTCCAATGTTAAAAAATATTATTTTTTTACTCTGACTTCACGGTAAAAAATTTAAATTATTAATTAAATATTGAAAGGGCAAAATTGAAATTTATAAATTATGTAGGGGTATCAGAATGATTGTAGGGGTACAAGGTATAATTTCCTAAAAATAATTAGGTATAATGTTTCCCATAAATATTCAAATTGTGGTAGAATTATGGGGAGTGTTTGACGGGCTGAAGGTTGCGTGGCATTGGGGTTTCGAGAAGTAGAGCTTAATATTGACTCCAGGTAGTTGTCACTGTTATTACTACCAGCAAAATTAGTAGTCCGGTGGGGATCTCTTTAGTGCAGAGTATTGATCGGATTTTAAAGAGGAGGTGGATTGTTAAGATATCTCATTGTTATAGGGTGACCGACCGTTGTGCGAATGCTTTAGCAAACATGAGTTGTCATGGGAGTACTCGACGGGTTTCTATGAGGATTGTCCATCTCAAATGAGGGAGATTTATCTTTCAGACATTTTGGGAATCACCACCCATAAATTAGTTGAGAATTTCTCAATCCACCACATAATACCCAGCCATCTGCTCCATTTTCAATTATGCCCCCTGCTTCCGCTGATATACTTCCAGACACACTCTTTTTTGTTTTATGCTGTTTGCTTTCGCTGATACATATGCGAAAATAGTTCCGTAGATGCATCTCCGAAATTTTAGCAGAACAATTTTTTTAAATTGAACCGGTTTAGTTAGTCGGAGGCACATATACAATAACGTATAAACATAAATAAAGTAGTATAATATATATGTATAAAAGTAGGCATACAAATAGTACATCAATGTCATCAGATAAAAAATACGTCAATGTCATAAAATGAATGTATATCAAAATACTACATCAAAATAGTGTTATCCTAAATTTCGACGCCAACAATTAATGAGGTTATCTTGGCTTAGTAAAAGACTTTTCTTGTGATAAGCCAAAACTAAGGTTTCGACCTAACCAATTAAAGGATGATAGTCGAAGCGACCTACTTACAAGTTTCATACTTAGTGAAATTCCAAGTTTGAAATATTTTCTAAGTGTTGAGGGGATTCAACCAAATGTATGTTTGACGAAGGTGACCGTTACCAATAGTCTTGCACGTTCAATCTTGGAGGAAAAATATGGAGTTTTCAATTTAAAGACAGGGATAAGTGACGCAAGATGAAGCTTCTTCAGCATATAGTGGGACATGTGTCACCATCTTAGGATAATTATAGGAGAAATCGTCGAGAGCGGTTACTTTGTAATGTATATAAATAGCTTTGTCTTATGTTAAAATAAGTGTGTGGAAATCATATGTACTAGTAACTCCGTATACTCAAAGTATCAGTGTGTAGAGAAACGAGTGCAGTGAGAATGCACGTGAGTGAAACACCACCAATTTACTTTTAATGTCAAATTTATCTTCAAGTTATTTACTTTTGAAGCCATTTATCTTTACAAGCCTTTATTTTTAAAGCAATTTACATTTCAAAGTCATTTATCCTTCTAGCAATTTACTGCATTTTCTTTTACAATTCCAGTCTCTTTACATTTCTAGCAATTTAACATTACTCGCCTTGACTTTAAATTTCATTTAAACTTCAAGCCTTGCGTTTATTTTCCTTTAAAATTACAAGCCTTGTCTTTACTTTGATTTATTTTAAAAGTCTTTGCCCTTTACTTTATCTTTTCTCTAAAACTAAATTTTGAATCTTATTGAAAGATTCAAGACCTTTTTCCTAAAAACGTGATACATCAAAATCACAATCCATTTTTACTTAGCACATGTCCTAGGATCAATCTGGTCGATCCTGCAAGTAACTGAGGGTATTTTTGGTATCTTCAGAGGATCAACAGTTGTTTACCAATTTTGGGGGTAAACAAATTGACACGCCCAGTGGGACAATGCTAAGTTGAAAATGTTTTTAGAAGTGTTAATAACTTCTCCTCCTTTCGTAACGTTTTTTTGTAACTTCCTTTACATGGAAGGTCTGGTATAAGGAATAATTATCTTTGTTGTATGCATTTGAGAAGTGGAAAGGTAGCCAGTACAAACCATTATACTCCTAAAGAAGAAACACGAGAATGATGGCTTCTAGCCAAGGAAACCCAAGCAATTCAATGTCCGCAACGAGTGGGTCGAATCCTCAAGTGAGCAGTTCAAATGTTCATACTACGAACACATAAGGTGGACATAGGAGTGAGGCCATCCCAACCTCCAATCCTTCGATGGGAGCCGCGACCACACCAAGTGTGATGTCAGAGCAGACCCCTTCGACGGGACTAGGAGACACAATTAACAAATATTATACTCAGCCAGTGTCAGAGTACATTGGGCAAAACACTCAAACTCCCCCACCAAGTACGGATGCATTCAGACCCCATATGTCTACATCACTTTCTCAGGCATATCCTAGACTCTTTGGTACTTCAACTACCATGGCAAGATTGAGAAATGCTCCCCCAGTTTATTCAGACAATGTTATTTCTTCGTCGTTGTAGGAATCTAGTTCTACAATAAATATGAGAAGGAATAACCAGACTGGTGGTGTGGGGCATTCGACTCAGAGTCATGCTTTGACAAATGAGTCTGTGACCTATCTAAGGCAACAAATGGATGAAAGCAACATGCAAATGGTTCATACTCTGTCCCAAACTATGGGAGATAATTTCCAGCCTTTGATTTAGAATACGACTCAAAAGAATCAACGGATGATGTCTCAAATGGCGCGCATAGCAGAATTCATGGGGGTCCCAACACCAGTTCGACAACCACATCACTTACCAGAAGTAAGAGAAGTTATTCAGCCATTGAACCTAGAAAATCCACTTGTGGTCGAACAGGTAGATATCGAACCCATTATAGGTCAGAGATAATCGCCAATAGAAGAGGAGCCAAGAGCGAGGTTGGTGAATAGGCATCAAGATGCAGATCACGTGGTCCAACAAGTTTAACAGAATAATCTTGCAGCAGAGAATAACTTGGCAGCTCTGGTCGAATGAATAATGGATCGAAGTGGAATAAACAATGGTTTTGCTAGGTTAAACTTTACTTCACCAATAGTGGACTATATACTCCAATCAGAATTTCCCCCTAGGACGAAGGTTCCTAAATTTACCAAGTTCTCAGGGGATACAACAGAATCTACGATCGAACATGTGGCTCGATAAATGATAGAGGCTGGGGAGATTGCTAATGATGAAAGTCTAAGGATTAAATACTTCCCTAGCTCCCTTACCAAGAATGCTTTCACTTGGTTTACCACTCTGCCACCTGGTTCCATATGTAATTGGACTCAATTAGAACGATTGTTTCACGAGCAATTCTACATGGGTCAGACTAAGATTAGTTTGAAAGAATTAGACAGCGTAAAATGAAAATTCAATGAGTCCATTGACGACTACATGAATAGATTTCAACTGCTTAAGGCAAGATGTTTTACTCAAGTACATGAGCATGAATTGGTCGAAATGGCTACTGATGGCCTAGATTATTCAATCAGGAAGAAGCTGGATACCTAGTACTTGAGGGACATGGCCCAATTAACAGATCGAGTTCGACAGCTTGAACGTCTGAAGTACGAGAAAGCTAGGACAAACAAACATAAAAAGATAGCCTATGTCGAATATCAAGATGAGGTCGAAAACGTCTATGACGAAACTCTGCCTCTAGAGATAACGAGATAGACATAGCTGAGCTTAAGCAGGGTCCTCCTTATTCCTACAAACTATTAGTTCCTTCAGATGGAAAGAATCTTGCTGAAGTCGAAAAGAACGATAAATTTCCAAAGAAAACATATACTTTCGACATCACAAATGTGACGAGATTTTTGATTTATTAGTTAAGGATGGACAAATACTAGTTCCTCTTGGTGCTAAAACACCACCTTTAGATCAAAGAAAGAAAAGTGATTTTTGAAAATACCATAATTATTTGGACCATAAAACTTCTCAATGTTTTCTTTTCAGGGATTTGGTGCAAAATGAAATCCATGAAGGAAGGCTCAAGTTCGGCGACAAGTCAAAAACGCATATGAAGATCGATACTGATCCTCTTCAGACGGCTGAGGAAAATTACTATGAACCTTCTGCAGTGAACTGGGTGGACGTTATTGAGCAAGTTGTTGATGATAGTGGAAATCCTGATTCAATCGAGGTTAACCCTGTGGTGGTTGAAGTTACTGAGAACCCCAACAACGAAGTCGTAGTGTTCAAGGCCAGCGAGAACTGACCAATGAGTAATGGGAACAACTAATATGCAAGGCTGCTGAAGGATTCTTTAAGACATCATCAGATGTCGAAAGGTTCAACGTGGGGGTTACCATCGTCCCCCATGAGGAGGTTGAAGAGTCAAGTCTCCCACTCATTACCAAAGAAACCGCTGAAAGTTTCGTACAGATGGATGAGGCCACTGATGGCCTAGAACTGAACTTATCCAAGATGGAGCTCAAGGATGAAGTTAATGTTAACATGGTCGAAGTAACAGACGACCAGCTGCTAAAGGTGGATCATTCTGCGGTCCAGAAAGACCACTATACAAAGGCTTATCCTAGGGAGGATGAGACAATTGTTGATTTTTTGAAGAGATGCCAAAACAAGAAGTCATAAGTGATGCTCTATCCAAGGTGTAGTTCCATCTTCGACAAGAAGGTCGCTCAAAGTCTTCAACAGACGAATAGGATGCATGAGGGGCAGAAGGCGAAAACTGCCCAAAAACATGCCCATTTCGACCCAAGACGTGCAAACCCTATCAACAAAGGGGCATGCCTCAGTCTATTAAGTCTAAGCAACCCTCATTTAAGCCAAGTAGGGAAGTCCCCAGTGACAAGATGTTTAAGCCTGATGAATCAGGCAAGAGGAAAGGACAAAAGTGGGGAAAGTTTGAGATTGAAAGATGACCCTCAATGGGATATACAAAGGAGGTTAGAACCTCTAACAAAGCTGCCTATGTATCTGAGAATTACAAGGGTAATAATCCTATGTCCAGGTCGCAATAACATATGGAGCAGCACAGGAGGAAGGCTCAAAGGGAAGCCTTCAAAGGTGATTATGTTGAATCCAACACAAGTGTCTTTCGCAAAGCTAAGGACATTCTTAAAGTGAATAATAAGGTGCCTGTGGGGCACAAAGGACCTTCGTTCAGAAACAAATGAGCTGACATTAAAGCAAAAATAAAAGCTGAGTTGAAGGTTGTCGAAGATGAAGAAATGACATATAACTTTGACTATGAATCTGAGGCTTCTTTGGACGTATTGGTCAATGTGGTTTCGGTAATGCCGAGAGAGTACGACCGCACCACTGAGGTGGAAAATCTGGATGCTAATATTGAAGCAGAAATGGAAGCACACCAACCAGTGTGTTACTATGTAATGAACAATGGTTGCGTTGAAGAGAAAAACGCTTTCTTCGAAAGACCCACTGAGGCCATGAGGGGGCACCTAAAACCCCTATATATTAATGGGAAAGTAGAAAATATGGCCATCAACAAGATTTCGGTTGATTGTGGCGCTACAATAAACATAATGCCACATTTCTTGCTACCCAGGATTGGCAAATTCGACACTGACCTCAAGCCCCACAACTTGGTCTTGTCGAACTATGAAGGTAAGACTAGACCTACTATGAGGGTCCTTCAGGTTGAATTGACTGTGGGGACAGTCACAAGGCCCATTCTCTTTATGTTGGTAGAGAGTAAGACCAACTATAAGCTCTTGTTAGGGAGAGAATGGATACATGACATAGGAGCAGTGACATCTTCCATGCACCAAAGGGTCACCATATGGAGGCCAGATGGTATTGTCGAGAACATCGAATCTGATCAGGGGTGTTTTAAGGTACCAGTAAACCACATAGAAGGTGTGTAGTTCGATAAGAATCTAGCACATATTAGTCCATGTGCACCTGCATGATTCGAGTTCACACCAGATGATCACGCATACTACACGTTGAACCTCCATGCTATTGAAGGATTTTGTTGGGACAGAGAAGTCGTAGGAGAACCAGGAAATCTCCCACCTTATTTCACTGAATCTGAAATCTGACCCAAGAGTTGGGGAAGCGAAGGCAGTAATAATGACTGACTTCAACGCGCTAAAAAGGATTTCGGCCTACGTGGCCAAAACAAGGATACAGGTGGCTACAAGAAATGATATGGTTGTATAGGTCATTACTGAATTTGTTAAAGAGATTCCTACAAGGGATTTCGACCAAGAGCCCACAGAGAAGGCTCAAGAAGATTTAAACCAGAGGCTCGATGCCATTTATGATAATAAGCCGTTGGGATTTGAAAATGATCCTTTATTAGAAATTACCAAAATGCTTGCTCAAGATCCTTTAGAAGAAATCACCTGGGAGAAAGGGAGTTGAAAAGGCATACATACATCAGTGTCAACCTCGACACAGAACTTAAGGTCGAAGTGGTCTACCTGCTGAAAGAATTCAAAGATTGTTTTGCACATGACTACAATAAAATGTCTGGTTTGGAAAGAGAGCTCTTCGAACACAAGCTACCAGGATACAATCAGATATTCATTGTTGAGGAAGATGTCCCTAAAATTGTTTTTCGATGCCCAGGAGCCTTAGGCACCTATGAATGGGTAGTCATGAATTTTGGTTTGAAAAATGCAGGGGCAACTTATCAAAGAGTAATGAATTCAATTTTTCATGATTTCATAGATACGTTTATGCAAATTTACATTGATGACATAGTTGTAAAGTCTATTTCAGGACTTGACCATGTCAATCACCTAAGATATTCCTTTGAAAGAATGACAAAATATGGTCTTAAAATGAATCCTTTTAAATATGCTTTCTGTGTGCAGGCAAGTGACTTTCTGGGACTTGTGGTCCACAAAAAAGGGATCGAAATCAATCAGAATAAGACTAAAGCTATCATGGAGGCTAAAGCACCTTCGACAAAGAAGGAGCTCAAATCACTCTTGGGCAAGATTAACTTCTTAAGGAGGTTCACATCAAACCTGAGTGGGAAGAATCAAGCTTTCTCATCTTTGTTGCATATGGGTAAAGAAGGATTTCAGTGGGGGCAAGCTCAACAGGAAGCCTTCGACAAGATTAAAGAGTACTTGACTCATCCTTCAATTCTTTCTCCACCTTGTAGAAAGAAAAGTATGAGATTGTACATAGTTGCTTCAGATAGAACTGTAGGGAGTATGTTAGCCCAAGAGGATGATGATGGTGTCGAAAGAGCCATTTATTACCTTAGTAGAGTTCTAAATGATGCAGAAACTAGGTATAATATGATAGAAAAATTATGCCTATGTTTGTATTACTCTTGTACTAAACAATATATAAAATCAATTGATGTTTATGTATCTTCTCGTTTTGATGTTATTAAACATATGTTGTCTAAACCTATTTTGCATAGTCGAATTGGAAAATGGGCACTGACATTAATTGAGTATTCTTTAACTTATAAACCCTTAAAAGCTGTTAAAGGGCAAATGGTCGCAGACTTTATAGTCGACCATTCTATAAATGAGAGTCCCTTGAATTATCTTGAGATTGAGCCATGGGAATTATACTTCAATGCGTCTAGTCATAAAGATGGGACCAGAATTGGAGTGTTTGTTATTTCTCCTAATAAAATTCCAACAACACTCAAGTACAAAATTAAAGGTCATTGTTCTAACAATGAAGCTGAATATGAAGCCTTAATATCTGGACTTGAGGTATTGTTGGAATTGGGGGCAACTTATGTCGAAATAATTGGAGATTCTGAGTTGGTAATAAAACAAGTCAGCAAAGAATGCAAATGCATAAAATAAAATTTAATTATGTACTTTGTAGTAGTAAATAGGTTGTTGAAAAAATTTCAATCAGTCACTTTTCAACACATCCCCAGATTACAAAATCAAGTCTCAAATGACTCAGCGCAAATTGCATCAGGGTATAAAGTTTCAAAAGAAAAATTACAAAGTGCAATTGAAGTTAGAGGAAAGTTCGTGTCAGTAGGTTTAGCCTCATCGGACTTAGAAGAAACTAAGCTTGGGTATGTTGACGAAGAAAACTTTGCAATATTGACGGTCGATAGTATAAGTGACAAAGATTGGAGGAAGCCCTTAATGGACTACCTAGAAAATCCAACAGCTTCGACGGAAAGGAAAGTCAAATACCAAGCCTTAAGCTATGTTCTTTTGGGGAACAACTTATTTAAAAAGACTGTTGAAGGATTATTACTTAAATGCCTTAGTGATGCTGAAGCTTATTTAGCTCTTTTGACGGTCCACAATGGGGCATGTGAAACACATCAAGTAGGCCACAAAATGAAGTGAATTTTGTTTCGACAAGGTGTGTACTGGCTTGCTATGCTGAAAGACTGCATAAAATTTGCCAAAGGATGTCAAGAATGTCAAGTACACGCTGGCATTCAACATGTGCCTGCAAGTGAATTACACTCCATAATAAAACCTTGGCCTTTCAGAGGATGGGCTTTCGATTTGGTTGGAGCAATTCGACCAGCATCTTCAAAGAATCACAAGTAAATTTTGGTAGGGATTAATTGTTTATCCAAATGTGTCGAAGCGATCCCATTACCAAATGCCAACCAAGAGGATGTAATTGAATTTTATTCAGAAACATATCATATACAAATATGGCATCCCAGAAACAATCACTACGGATCAAGGATATGTATTTACTGGTCGAAAGATGCAAGAGTTCTCCACAAAGATGGGTTTTAAACTTTTAACATTGACACCCTATTATGCCCAGTCCAATAGCCAGGTCGAAGCAGCGAATAAGATAATCATTGGTTTGATAAAAAAAAACATGTGGGTAAGAAGCCAAGGAATTGGAACAAAACATTAGACCAAATCCTTTGGGTAATGTCGAACTTCACCCAAACTCACTAATCAAAGCTAACTCAATAATCTCAAGATTACAAACTCACATTCCAATTTATAAACTAACAATCCAATTTATAATCTCAAGTTTAGAAACTCACATTCCAAACTCACTGTCAAATTAGTTTTTTCTACATTAACCATAAACAATAGGCTTTATCACTAATAGGTTTTTATCTCTGTCAACATTTTTTCTACATTAACATTTTTTCTATGTCTACAATTCCAAACTCACCGTCAAAAATTCCACTAAACTCACCTCATTCAAGTTCAACACTGGTTTGGAGGCTCTTTCACGAAAAAGGAAAAAAAAAATACCAACAATCTATGGAACTGGTTATACTTGATCACTCATCTTGACATTGACCTGAATTCTTCTATGTTTGAGAGGCTTCCTTCTACCTTCTACGTGTAGCTTGTGTAAAAAGCATGTTGAGTCTTCTTTCGTCTTCTTCCTTCAATGTGCCTTCACCAATAATCTATGGAACTGGTTATACTTGATCATTCATCTTGACACTGACCTGAGATCTTTTAAAATCACTTTTAGAATTTACAAATAGAGTCTGGAGTCCACAATTTAGACCGGTGATTTTAGCTGCAGTAATTAACATCTTCTACTTCACCTAGTTCTGCGTTACCAATGCAAGATTCAAGGATGACAAGCTCTCTTTCAACTCTATTATTATTAGGATAATTGTTGAGGCTTGTAGAACATCTTACAAAGCTTACCAGAGGCCCATCAATTACTGATTTCCTAATCCTGAAGGAATTATGGAGACAACTACCATAAGTATTCACTTTAATGGATCCAACGGATGGAGGAGTCCACTGTGTCAAAATCCTAGAAAAATAGTAGGTTGTTAACTTCTTTCTTCGCTAATTTGAGTGTGTAAATTAGTAGCCCATGTAAATAAACACACCATTATATATCAATACTTATAATTTATAACTTATTTTATATGAATTTATCATATAATATAATTTCTTATAAATCTTTTTTTTTTTAAAAATCTATTTTATTTTTTTTCTTATAAAACATAAATACTATAATATTTTTTATGTAAAATTTTAATTAATAAGTTTTTTTTTTTATTTAACGGCTATTTCCTTTTAAAACCATCCAATGATACATTTTAAAAATCTATGGTACTTTCAATTTTGGTAAGAAACCTATGGTAAATAATTTGTTGTATTTTCTCTCTGGTTTCAATTAAACAGTAACAAATTAAACCACAGAATCACTCCCAAACCTCAATTACATTTTTCACATAAATCCATTCACTTTATTTCCGAAAAATATGACCGTTGCAATATAACTCCCCTATAAAAACACTTCAATTTTCACTCTCAAATTCAAACCGTTCTCTTACATTTCTGTAGCATTCAGAAATTACTCTGTTCAATTTTCTCTCCCACTCTAACAATGGCCGATACAGTCGCTGAAATTCCCACAAAGAAATCCAGAGGATCCAGAAAGGCTCTCAAGGAGAAAACTCCATCAGCCAATGATGCCAATATCATAGCTGGGGAATCAAAGGGAAAAGCTGCGTCGAAGAAACAACAACAGCCAAAGCAACAATCGTTCGAGCAAGACTTGCTGGAGATGCAGGAGAAGCTGCAACTGTTGCGTCTCGAGAAGGAGAAGACTGACGAACTCTTGAAAGAGAAAGATGAGATCCTGAAGCAAAAGGATGAAGAACTCGAAAACCGGGGAAAAGAGCAGATGAAGCTTCAGATTGAACTTAAGAAATTGCAGAAGTTGAAGGAATTCAAACCTACCATGGTTAGTACATTTTTCAATTTTAATTTCATTATAATCTTGTTTTTAGTTTTTGAACTTGGCCTCTTTTTCGATTTAGGGTTTCATATGTTTAGATCTACAAAATTCATGAATTTTCAAGTTTGGTCCTGCTGAAAACTTTAATTTTACATAGATTAAATGTTTTTTCGCAACTGTTAATGCGGTTGCCTAATGGCTTTCACGATGTTAGAAAGTCATACAAGTGTTGCGACATTGATTGAGTCGTCAATCAACCACAATTTTGATACCATTTTGTCCGCCGTTGTTGCAATAACCTTGCTTAGAAGTAGTAATTGTATAGGAATTAATAATAATTTGTACATATGATTGCACCATAATCTACAGAATTTGCCTATGGTGAAAGATAAGGAACAAGATAAGAAGGACAAGAAGAAGAAGAAGAATGGCTGCTCTGAGACAAAAAGGCCTACTCATGCTTACACGTTGTGGGTCAAAGACCAATGGCAAGAGGTATATTTTGTATGATAAATCTAAATCTATTAGGATAAGTGGATAACAAATTGGTTCATTTTTTTTTTAATTTTTTAATTTGGATTTATGAATTTGTTTGATGCAGGTAAAGAAGGCGAATCCGGAGGCCGAGTTTAAGGACATTTCGAACATCCTTGGTGCTAAATGGAAGACAGTTAGTGCAGAAGAGAAGAAGCCTTATGAGGAGAAATACCTTGCAGAAAAAGAAGCTTACTTGCAGGTAATTACAAAGGAAAAACGTGAGATTGAGGCAATGAAACTCTTGGAAGAAGAGAAGAAGCAGAAGACTGCTATGGAATTGCTTGAACAGTATATGCAATTCAAACAAGAGACAGAAAAAGAGAACAAGAACAAGAAGAAGAAAGAGAAGGATCCATTGAAACCAAAACAACCTGTGTCAGCTTATTTCTTGTTTACAAATGATAGAAGAGCAGTTATTCTTGCAGAAAACAAGGGTGTCTTGGAGGTAGTTGAAATCTTATGATTGAACTGATTTTAGGCTTTTAATAACAGCTTCTGTCGTGTAAAGATCTTGCGAAGCTGATTGCGGTTGTAGTTGCGGTAACCATAATTTGTTCTTTTTCAGGTTGCAAAGATTACAGGTGAGGAATGGAAAAACATGACAGAAGAACAAAAGAGGCCTTATGAAGAGGTAAAATAATGCTAAATGAAAAAAATCTCATTAGTTTTCATCCCTTTATCTTTTATCTAAATGAAAAACATATTGAAAGTTTTAGATTGCAAAGAAGAACAAGGAGAAGTATGCACAAGAAATGGAAGCATACAAACAGAAAAAAGAAGAGGAGGCTGCAAATATGATGAAAGATGAGGAAGAGCATATGAAACTTCAGAAACATGAAGCCTTGCAAATGCTCAAGAAGAAGGAGAAAACTGAAAACATGATAAAGGAAACAAAATTGAATCGTCAGAAGAAGAAACAGACTAAGGATTCTGATCCAAACAGGCCTAAGCGACCCGCTTCCTCTTATTTTCTTTTCAGTAAAGAAGCAAGGAAGAGCATACTGGAGGAACGTCCAGAAGTGGGAGAAGGCATGCTCAGAACTCTAATTTCATTGAAGTGGAAGGATATGAGTGAAGAAGATAAACAATTGTGGAGTGGCAAAGCTTCGGAGGCAATGGATGGATACAAGAAGGAAATGGAGGAGTACAACAAATCTCTTGTTGCAAAGTTGCTGGAGAAAAATACTAATGAATCATAATTGACTTTGGCGTGTTCAAATCTTTGTTGAACAAGATATGCTTGTTTTTTAGATATCTTAGCTGCAATAATGAACAAGATATGCTTGTTTTTTGGATATCTTAGCTAATAATGTTCAAGATATGCTTGTTTTTAGATTTCTAGCTGCGATAATATTCAAGGAATTCCAATTTTTTTTTCTTCATTTTTATACGATATTCAACTCTTGTTTCGTTACATGTCCTTGTTGAACAAATCTTTGTCTGGTTTTGTTTCGTTACATGTCCTTGTCAAGCAGTAAGAAACTGCTTTTCCGGTGGAAATGAGTTGAGTCATAAGAATTGGTTTTATGACAAAATTTGACTCATTTTAAGTTGAAAAACAATTTAATCAACCCGTTATGTCGTTAGGTTTGATTGGTAGATTTTAAAGGTCATTCAATTTTTTTTATTTAATTTGATATTTAAATTAATATCTTTTTCAACTCATTAGATTCAGCTTGTAGAATTTAAAAATCATTCAAATATAACATTAGTATTTTTTAAAATAAATATTAAAATAAAATAAAAAAGTTATGAAATTTGAATTTAACTCTCTCAAAAATATATAAATTCAAAACTCTCTCAAAAATCCACAACTTGTTTTAGAAATCTTACGACTAATGTTAAATATGTATATAGTCTCTACATACTCTCAACTTTCAAGTTTTATCACTACAAAAGATTTTCCCCCTTAAAGTTTTTTGTCCATAATTTTAGTCTTTCCCGTTAGTGGAAAACTAACTGTGAATAATGTAACATGCATGTGACATGCCATGTAGATTTTTCTCCTGACGTGGCAGACATGTGGCAATGCCAACAAGAAAAAAATGTTGACATGTCATATAATTTCTAACTAATTTCTAGTTAATTTAAACATACCATGAAAAAAGATTATAAAACATATAAAAAAAGAGACAAACAAATAAAATATGGATATTCAAATATTTGTATACAAAGGTATTCAGTGTCTACTCTCATATAATTTGTATGGATATATATAAAAGGTATATTAGTCTCTACTCCCGTAATATATATATATATATATATATATATATATATATATATATATATATATATATATATATATATATATATATATATATATATATATATATATATATATATATATATATATATATATATATATATATATATATATATATATATATATATATATATATATGATAATTTTGACAGGGCAAGTTCATAATCTTAGTAACATGAAAGTACAATGCTAGACCTATAGCCACACTCGTAACAGGATTAATTCCTATAAAAACACATTTCAAAAATAGAAACAGGTTTATAGGAAAGTTGTAAACTTAAATCTTTACTAATGTGAGCAAGAGTTTCATGTGAAAGGTGACCTAGTCGACTATGTAACTATTAATAGTGTAATTTCAAGAATGCATGCTTGGTATTTTAATTCCTAGGTCTGGCATTATTAGTGGCGGGATTGGGTGGAGAAATGTAGAAATATATAACACATAAATAATTTAAAAATTTAGGAATATATAACATGTAGGAATATATAATCCTTATTTTAGAGTATGAAAGGATATTAGCTGGCTTATATGATCAAATGTGACATCTATCAATTTCAAGTCTATTTTAATAGATTTATTAACTAAATAACCCTTAGTGATATTGGTCAAGTTAGTAGACTGGGATGAATTGCTAAACCAGAGAGTATTTCAAGAAAAAGTTATTCATAATTTGCTAAAACCTATGAAAGATTTGCTCAACACATCATGAACAAAATAGATAACTTTTAAATAATTTAAAAGCATGTACTCAGCCTCAGCTCTGAGGCAAAAAAAATGTTCATAGCACTTTGAATATTAATAAACATTAAAAGATTCAGGTATCATAAAAACATGCAGAAGAGAATCGTAACTGTAAAAAATAATGGCTAATTCTGTTCATTTTCTTGTTACCGTAAATCCTCAAAATATTCATTTTCTACTCAAGCAATATGTATTGAATTAATCAAAACACTTCAAACCTTCTTTGTATCAAAACATCATATTGCACCTAAAATTTAAAAATCCTAAACGTTTTTCCTCTGCAATTCTAATTTCCTTTCTACAAAATCCTTCAAATTTCACAGAAGTTATATACTGTAATTCAAACAAAACGAAATGGGTTTTATGAAGAAATGACACTACTAAAAAAAGATATTTGGTTAAATGATTTTACATCAGGTATTTGTTAAAAATGATGTAAAAAATCACGCGGTGGCAGTTTCGTAATAATAACATAAATTGTTATAAGGGATGTTACATCGGTTATTGATAAAAACCGATGTAAAAAGTAATGCGGTGGCAGTTTTGTAAATAACAAAAAAATTCATCTAAAGCCTTTTACATCGGTTTTTATAAAACTGATGTAAAAAACCATTTCACAAAACAATTAAAAAATCAATTAAGAAAATTTTTAAAAAAATAAATACCTATTACATCGGTTATTAGAATAACCGATTTAATATACTATATAAAAAAAATTTTAAATTAAAAAAAAAATACCCTATTACATCGGTTTCTACCAAATACCTGATGTGAAAAGTTTCTAAAAAAATTCAAAAAAAAACCTATTACATCGGTTTATCCTAAATAACCGATGTGAAAAGTTAAAAAAAAAATTCAAAAAACATACCCTATTACATCGGTTGATATTAAATCCGATGTAATAAATCTGTTAAAAAAATAAATTAAAAAATTCATTAAAAAATTCTCATACCCTATTACATCGGTTAAGATTAAACCCGATGTAATAAGTCCCTTAAAAAAATAAATTAAAAAATTAGTAATGGTTATTACATCAGGTTTAAT
The DNA here is from genome assembly GCA_963966055.1 of Lathyrus aphaca. Classification (NCBI taxonomy): domain Eukaryota; kingdom Viridiplantae; phylum Streptophyta; class Magnoliopsida; order Fabales; family Fabaceae; genus Lathyrus; species Lathyrus aphaca. Next base: position 28,347,261 of record OZ014521.1, on the reverse strand, counting down.
ATAAACCGAAATAAAAAAATCCCTAAAAATTAAAAACAATTAAAACCTAATTTCTGCACAGCCGCATCAGGTTTAACATTCAAACATTCCTCTTGTCACAGCCGCTTCTTCTTCCTCCTTTCCCTTCGAACCACAGCCGCGACACCGTCCGCCGTTTCTGCACAGCCGCGACACCGTCCCTGCCATTTCTGCACAGCCGCGACACCAACCGCCGTCCGTTCGCTGTCACGCTGTCGCGCCACCGTCACGTCGTCCGTTCGAAGCCGTCTGTCGCGCCACCGTCACGCCTCCGTTCGCTGTAACGCTGTCGCGCCACTGTCGCGCCACCGTCCGCCGTCGTTCGCTGTCTCGCCGCCGTCCCCTTTGAAGCATCCCTTCAGGCCGCCGCCGTCTCCGCCGCCATCCACCGTTTGCTGGTACTGTTTGCTGCTTGAATATATATATATATATATATATATATATATATATAACTGCTGGTACTGTTTGCTGCTTGAATATATATATATATATATATATATATATATATATATATATATATATATATAAATATATATATATATATATATATATATATATATATATATAAAACTATATATATATATATATATATATATATATATATTATATATATATAGTTTTATATACATTACTTTATTATAGGTGTCTAAATAATTTATTTGATCTGTATGCATTAATTCCGGAACATAGGTATGAATTGTAGTTGGATAAAAGCTAATCGATTAAGTGTTGAGTACGAACATGGTGTGAAGGAATTTCTACAGTTTGCTGAAAGCAATGCTAAAAAAAATCTTCCTCCTCCTAAAAGTAATGGTGAAAAAAGTGTTGATGTGCTTTTTCTCTGTCCATGTGTTCGTTGCGCAAATCGCGAACCAAAACTTAATAAGAAGGCAATCATGGATCATCTAATTTGTCATGGGATTTGTCAAAGTTATACACAATGGATATGACACGGTGAGGTAGTAGAAAAGTCAAATGTGTCCCAAAAAGATAATATTGGTGTAGAAATTGATGATGATCGTCTGGAAGATATGATGCGTGATATTGGACAAGATTCGTTTAAAAAGGCACATGCGTATGATACTTTATGCAGTGACAAGGATCAACCTTTGTACCCGGGATGCACTAATTTTACACGTTTGTCAGCCGTGTTAAAATTGTTTAATTTGAAGGCAAATAATGGGTGGAGTGACAAAAGTTTTACCGAATTGCTTGAATTGTTGACACAGATGCTTCCAGAAGGTAACGTATTGCCAAATCGTTATTACGAGGCAAAAAAGATATTGTGTCCAACGGGTTTGGAGTATGAAAAGATACATGCATGTCCTAATGATTGCATATTATACAGAAAAGAGTATGTAAACTATGATCATTGTCCGAAGTGCAAGGCGTCACGCTACAAAAAGAAAGATGGTGATTCTAGTGATGATGAGGTTGTCAAAAAGGGTCCTCCCGCGAAAGTGGTATGGTACCTACCAATAATTCCAAGGTTCAAGAGACTCTTCGCAAATGCAAATGACGCAAGGAATCTTAGATGGCATGCCGAAGAAAGAAAATGTAATGGACAAATTCGTCATGTAGCTGATTCTTTGCAGTGGAAGAAAATAGATTCTTTGTTTCCAAATTTTGGCAAAGAGTCGAGAAACCTTAGACTTGGACTTTCTACTGATGGAATGAATCCGTTTGGTAATCTAAGTACTAATCATTCTTCTTGGCATGTTCTCCTGATGATTTACAACCTATCTCCTAGGTTATGCATGAAGCGCAAATATATTATGTTATCCATGATGATTTCGGGGCCAAAACAACCGGGAAATGACATAGATGTTTATCTAAGTCCCTTGATTGATGATCTAAGAGTATTATGGGATGAAGGGGTGGATGTTTTTGATGCGTATTCCGGTGAACATTTCAATATGCATGCCATGTTGTTTTGCACCATCAACGATTTTCCGGCGTATGGTAATTTGTCTGGTTATAAAGTTAAAGGGCATAATGCATGTCCTATATGTGAAGAAGACACAAGTTACCTCCAACTTGAGAAAGGAAAGAAAACTGTTTATCTTAGACATAGAAAATTTCTAGCTCGTTATCATCCATATCGTTGATTGCGAAAAGCTTTCAATGGGGAACAAGAGCATGGTGAAGCTCCAAAGCCCTTAACTGGAGAGGAAGTTTATCAACGACAACAGGGCATTAATGTTGAGCTTGGTTAATACAAAAAGAAATCAAATACGAAAAATTTATGGAAAAAAAGGTCAGTTTTCTTCGATCTTCCATATTGGTCTAGTCTTGATGTAAGACATTGTATTGATGTGATGCACGTGGAGAAAAATGTATGTGATAGTTTACTCGGAACACTTCTCAACATTCATGGCAAAACAAAAGATGGTTATAATGGTTATAATGGGTTATAATGTGTGGATTTGGGTTTGATGGGTATACGAGAAGAGTTAACTTCACAACATATAGGCAACAAGATATATTTGCCTCCTGCTTGCTACACTTTGTCTAAAAAAGAGAAAACAAGTTTTTGTGAGTGTTTACAAAGTATTAAAGTTCCGCATGGTTACTCATCAAATGTCAAGAGGCTTGTATCTGTTAAAGATCTCAAACTAATTGGCTTAAAATCTCATGACTGTCATGTCTTAATGCAACAACTACTACCAGTGGCTATTCGTGGGATATTGCCTAACAATGTTAGGAAGACTATAACCAGGTTGTGCTTATTTTTCAATGCAATTTGTTGTAAATCCATTGATCCATCAAAGTTAGATGTTTTGGAAAATGAGGCTTCAGTTATCTTGTGCCAATTAGAGGTGTATTTCCCTCCTTCATTTTTCGACATTATGGTTCACTTGATTGTTCATCTAGTAAGGGAGATTAGAATTTGTGGCCCAATTTTTTTACGATGGATGTATCCAACAGAACGATACATGAAGATCCTAAAAGGTTATACAAAAAATCCACACCGGCCGGAAGCATCGATTGTTGAGAGGTACATTGCAGAAGAGGCAATTGAGTTTTGTTCAAACTATTTGTCAGAAGTGGATGTTGTAGGGGTTCCTAAGTCTCGTCATGATGGAAGATGTGAGGGTATGGGTACACAAGGTTTAAATGTCAAGAGTTTAAGTATTGATGTGGTTGTTCAAGCTCATTTGTATATTTTGAATAACACGGATGAAGTTCAACCTTACTTATCTGCTCACAAAAGCATCATAAAGAAAAGGCACCCCAAGATGAATGAAAGATGGTTGTTAAAAGAGCACAATAAGAGTTTTTCTGAGTGGTTTAAAGAGAAAATTGCTAATGATGATAGTGCATCTACTACAATTAAGTGGTTGTCCTATGAGCCGAAATGTAACATAATAACTTGGAGTGGATATGATATTAATAAAACTTGCTTTTATACAAAGTCAAAGGATGACCGTAGTACCACACAAAATAGTGGGGTGATGATTGTCGCCGAGTCCATGCACTTCTCTAGTGCTAAAGATAAAAATCTGGTTATGGCATCTACACCCTACTTTGGGGTGATTGAAGATATTTGGGAAGTTGATTATGTTGTGTTTAAAGTTCCCGTATTTAAATGCAAATGGATTGATATCAATAGTGGTGTAAGAATCGATGAATTTGGAGTTACATTGGTTGATCTTAGCAAGTTAGCTTATGCGGACGAACCTTTCATTATGGCGTCTCAAGCAAAACAAGTGTTTTATGTCACAGATCCTTCTGATAAAAGGTGGTCGGTGGTTATACAAGGAAAGATGCATGATAGTGATGAAAATCAAGATGCCAACCTTGATATTTCCGAAACTCCTCCTTTCTCAATAAATGTGTCTACCTTCATTGAAGAAAATGAAGAGGATGATGTGCATGCTATTCGCACAGATCATTGAGAAGGGATATGGGAGGACTAGTAAGTTATTTATTTATTTATTTTGTGCTTGCTTTAATGTCTAATTTTTTATATTTTTGCTATATTTTTTGTCTAATTTGATGTCTAATTGTTTTTATTTTATGTGAACAGATACATGGCTGATTCAACAGACAACCCTTCTTCATCTAGTGACCCTACAAAAAAAAGAGTTAGAGGTCCCACTTTAATGACACAAATTGACAAAGTTCACCAAATAGGTGAGAAGATAAAGGTGAAGTTTGATCCAAGAACCCATGAATGTACGGGTTTTGGTAAAAATGCTTCAAATTTTAAGAGTTACATAGCATCTCTTGCTCGACAGAGATGTAGTATTTTGAAAGATGAGTGGAAAAACGTAGATAATGACATAAAAGAGGCCATTTGGACTGATGTTCAGGTATTTTTGCTTATTTTGATGTCTAATTATGTTTTATATTCATATGCTAATAACATATGCTATATATTATATGTGTAGGCTCATTTCACTATTCCAGAACCTCTTGATGCAAAAAAGGATCCATTGAAGAAAGAGTGGATTAAATATGCTGGAGAGCGATGGAGAGGTTTTAAGACACGGCTCACAAGTGAATATATTAGAAATCCCAAAGATGGTCTCGCTCCTGCATATATCAGATATCCTTATATTAAAGAAGAAGTATGGAAAGAATTTCTGAAGTCTCGGGATTCATCTGAATTTAAGGTTAGTATGAGTTATAAATTTTTATTATGTTTATTTTGCTTAATAACATTGTTATTATGTTTAGTATGATTAGTAACTTTTTCAATTTTTAATAGGAAAAAAGTGAAAAGGGTGCAAAAAATGTGGCTAAGAATGCATACCCACATGTATTATCTCGTGGAGGGTATCGTTTGCTTGAAGAGAAAATGATAAATGAAAGGAGATTATCGAGAGATGTTTCTAATGTAGATGATACGGGTAGCCCATCTCCACCTTCACGCCATGAGTTATGGAAGAGAGCACGACAAAAGAAAGGGGGGGAATACACATCACAGGCTACACAAGTTGTTGCAGAGAAAATTGTAAGTAAAATTCTTCAAGTATCATAATAATTTTGTTTGATAAAAACTATATTGACAAAGTTGTGGTGCATTTGTAGGACTCTCTAGTTGAAGAAGTTGAAAAGGGTGCATTTGTTCCGGATGGACGTCACGATATCTTAACAGCAGCCATTGGAACATCTGAGCATGGCGGCCGTGTTCGTGGTGTTGGAAAACACCATAAACAGAGCACTTTCTTTGGAAGATCACGTCAAAGACAAGATATCGATGTATCAGAACAATTTGCACAATTGTCATCTCAATTGGAAGCAAAAAATTAGAGCGGATTTAGCGCAACAGTGGGTTGAAGAGCGTAAGGCAATGCAACAATCTTTCATGGAGACACTTAAGTCTATGGGTATCTCCCAAAGCACAGCAAATAATAATTGCATTGAACAAAGGGAAACTGTGGATGGAAGCGGAAAAGGAATTTGTTCAATTGTAAAAGTAAGCAAAATGGAAGAGGAAGACAATGTTGAGAGATTAGTAAAAATGGTTCTGAAAAGGAGTGACACACAAATGGATTACTTTGAATTAGAATTAAGTCATTGTGTGAATGTCTCAAATTTTTATATGTCAGCGAAATGTATCAGAGAGTTGTTGATGGGACAACATTGGCTTGATGTTTCTACTTTGCAAGTATGGTCCACGTAAGTATATTTTCTTTTTTATTATTCTCAAATATTTTAATATGTTATAACTCCTGTCACTTTGATTCTAATGTTTATGTTATAATTAGGTATATTCATCGTATGTGTATTGATACATCACAATCAGAAGTATATGGGATATTGGACTCTGCTTTGTGTTCATATGTTGATAATGTGGCAAAAACTGAAGCAAAAGTTAGAAAATACATACAAGACATGTTACGTGATCACGAAGAGAAAGTGTGTCACTTGCTACCATTTATTCATGGGTATGTGTATGAAATTCTATTTTATAACTTTGTTAATATGAAATTCTGACTTTTGTACTTCAACACGTACATACAGATCTCATTGGCAATTAATAGTCATTTGTCCAAAAGACAATACGGTGGTCGTCTTCTGTTCACTTCATCGGGAACTTAATCAAACCATGACGAAACTTGTTACAAAGTACGTTTATCTTTTATGTTCACTATATCTTATATACATAATTTGTTACAAAAGTAATTCCATATTTTATGTGGCTTTATATGGTTTTTTTGCCTTCTTTATTAGTGCTTTAGGGGTTCATCAAGCGGCACATGGCATTAGAAGAAAGCCTACATGGCTTCGACCCATAGTAAGTGGTGTAAATTATAAGTATAAATTTAATTTTATCATATAAGTATTCACTAATGATGTCATATATTCATTTGTAGACAAGGAAACAAAATAACTCTGATGATTGTGGGTACTATGTGATGAAAAATATGTTGGATATTGTCTCTGCAAAGATAACCGATAATTGGATGACGGTAATAAATATAACTTTACTTTGTTATTTACTTTGCATTTTGCAACTTAATGTGAATTTTCTAAAATAACTCTATATTGTTATTTATGTGTTGTAGGTATTTAATGACCCAACAGAATTAAAAGAAGATGATTTGTATGATTTGCGACTCCGTTGGGCAACATGTTTCTTTGAGTTGTATAAAAGTTAAGCTTTATCTGGTAAGATATATAGAATTCTCTATTTGAAGATATTGACTTTGGTGTTGTCTTTTGGTTAATGGGTGTTATTATTTATTTTCAGGAAATTTGATTTTTGTGTTTTCTACCGAAGTTACAACTCATATTCTTGTGGATATTGTAAGTTGATATTCAAGTGGGGGAAATATTGGTTGAATGTGTATTTTTTGTTGTTGTTGTTGTAGTGGTAAATTTTAGTATAAACCTCCTATATATTGAGATGACTATATGTGTATACTAGTACATTTGGAAGAATATATGTGTACTAGTATATTTGGAAGAATATATGTGAACTAGATATTTGGTTTATTGAATATTTGTGAGAAATATATGAAAATAGCGACCTAAATATGGTCTATGTGAAGGAAAAATTGGGTACCAAAAGAATTTACAGGAATTGCTAAATAATTAGGTACCAAAAAAATTACAGGAACTGCTAAAAAATAGTAAAATTATATAAATTTCCTACAGTACTTTTTACATCGGGCGAAAGGGGAACCGATGTAAAACGTACTATATGGTACACTTTTTACATCGGGCGAAATGAGAACCGATGTAAAAAGTACTATATGGCACACTTTTTACATCGGGCGAAAGAGGAACCGATGTAAAAAGCCCCCTGTATGGCACACATTTTACATCGGGCGAATGGGGAACCGATGTAAAAAGTCACCTGTATGACACACTTTTTACATCGGTTATTTGAAAACACCGATGTAAAAGCCAACCTATTACATCGGTTTTATACTCCAACCGATGTAAAAAGTCCCTTTCATATTAAAAAAAAATTATATATTTTTTTTACATCAGACTTAAAAATTGACCGATGTGGTTGATATATTTTTTACATCGGTCCTAAAACCGATGTAAAATGTCTATGACTTATTACATCGGCTGCCTTTACATCGAACTCGGAACCGATGTAAAAAGTCATTTTCGCCCGATGTAAAAAGTCATTTCTGCACTAGTGTGGATTTTATGTTATTACTGGTATATTCTGTATAAAAATCATAATTATGAAGTTTTTCTAACATGGTACTTTTTGAAAGTAATGACTTGCTTAGAGTATTAAAAGGTTCTCTATATTAGTTTTATCAGTAATATTACAAATACTTTGGTTCCCCTTAAATCATCTCAACTTGTGACATCAATCTCTCCTATCATAGAAATCACCCCGGATGGAGGAAATAACTAGGTGCTAAATTGTTAGAACGAATTAATTTGATTGTATTGATGTGTTAATTGGAATTTAATGAATATTGAAATGCTAGAAAAATGAATGTTAGAGAAGTGAAATTAACTACAAATTAACTAGAGAATATAGCTAGAAATTAGCTATAGGTTATTACTTAATAGGTAAGTGTATTTAAATTAGCTAAGGATGAGTTACAAATTAGCTATTATTTCTGGGTTTAAATATGATATTAATGTAAAAAATTGAAACAATTGACAGGTAGCATTCGTGTTAGCATTTTTTTGTCACATTGACATTGCCACATGTCTGCAACGTCATTCAAAAAATCCACATGGTGTGTCACGTCATCCTCCGTTAGTGCAAACTAACAGGAGAAACTAAAATTAGGGATGGAAAACTTTAGGGGAAACAAAGTTTGAATGAAATTTTTAAAGAGACCAAACTTAAAAGTTGAGATATTTATAGTTTTCTTGTCATTGGAAGATGCCCCAGCTGGGTATTCCTGACTCTTCAGGAAACACTTGATATCATGATACCACATCTTATCATCAGACACTACAACAACAGTAAACACATATGCAAGTATGTCAAGTCAAGATATGTCAATCTTGGGGATACAATTCCACTGTAGCACTTTGATCATTGAGGACAAAGTAGTCAACGCATCGGCAAACTGATTCTCGTCACGTGGTATGTAATAAATCTTCACTATTGTATAGAAAGTCAACAGTATTCTCGTATAATCCCGGTATGGAATTAAGTGAGGTTGATGAGTATACCACTTGTCAGTAATCTGGTTAATCACGAGAGTTGAATCTCCAAATATATCGAGGGTCTTAATCCTTAGATTATTAGTCTCCTCTATTCCCATGATACAAGCCTCGTATTCCGCTTCATTGTTGGTTCAATCAAAAGTCAATCTGGAAGCGAAGGGAAAGTGAACACCTTCAGGAGTAATAAGAACGACACCAACTTCGCGACCCATTCATATTGACAGCCCTATCAAACATCATACTCCATTTGGATTCAGGATTTGGCCCCTCCTCTGTGAGTGGTTCCTCGCAAAGATATTTAGTCATAAAGATGAAAAAAGAAAAGGATATGAGATTTGTAAACAAATGCTCATGAATCTCTATTTACCAGATTAAAAATTGTTTAAGAAACAGTTGGTGGGTTCGGGACTTATACAGAAGCCTGACGGAGTTTTAAAACGGACCGGAGAAAGTTTAAAATAGAAAGAATGAGTCATAAACACAAAGAATTACTCATGACACATTTTGACAATTCATTTTAGAAAATAAATGGTTATGTGTAAAGATATTCACAGAAAAATATTCACAAATGAAAACTTAATACGGTGAAAAAGGCGATCATGCCAAGTTTTTTAAAATGGATCAGATGAACCCTAATGGTTCATTTTTTCAAAAATGGACGAGTCTTACACTCTAATAGAGGCCCAAGAGTGATAAAAATAAATTTGAGGGTGATTAAAATCAAAACCCTAGTTTTTGGTATTCTTTGATATTTTAAATATAAAATATTTAAAATCTTTGATAAATTTCAAACATATTTGAAAAACAAGTTGAAACCTTGGATTAATGTTTGAAAAATTATATTTTATCCATGAGACAACTTGAATATCATTTATGATTGCAAAATCAAGTGAAAGAAATGAATTTTAAAATGTTTAGAAACAAATAAAATTAATTCTTTATGAAAATAATAAATATATTGAAAAATATATTTTTTGGTGATTTTTTCATGGAATAAATATTCAAACATTTTTGAGAATTAATGAAAAAAGAATCATTTTAAAACTTAAAATAATCAGAGAGAAATTAATTTTGGATTGAATTAAATAAAATCACAAAATTCAAATATTTGAAAATTCAAAAAAAAGGCGCCAAGAACAATGAAGAACACGCACATTGTTCTTCATTTAGCCTAGAAATGAGGATTTTGCAAAATCCCTCATATCTCATTGAATATGTAATGAAATGAAATAAACATTAATCTTGCTCGTTTTTAACTCACGAACACAATGATACCAATTAATTTCATTTATTTTAGTGTAGAGTGAAAAATCAGTGAAGAACACTAAAGAACTCTAATTTGGCATGAGCCTCATGAAATTCTACATGATGATGATTTTGTGAAATTGATTGAGGGGAATTACTTAGAATATGATTACGCACATATGACAAACGATAGTGTGAGGAAATATGCATGGATTATGATTTAGCCATGTTTGAGGCTTACCTGAACTTGAGCTTGCAGTTGGAGATGTGATTTCGAGTTGGAGATGTTCCAAAGATGTTGTAATGATCTGGATAACTTCCCTACACCATATGGAGTATGTTTGAACACTTGAACTTGATTGCAAATGACTGGATCAAGTTCTGATCTTCAAGTTGCAGAAACAAGGTTTCTTTGAGGTTTTGAAGAGTGATTTTGGGTAGGAGGTGTTTCAGTGGTAATTTAAGTGTTTGAACACCTCATAAACATCATATCTGATGTATTTAAGCAATTGGTTTGAGAGTATAGTGGCCACAACTCAAAAACCAGTAGTGATTGTTCAAAATATCAAGTTTTGAGTCTTTGAGAGCAAAGGAGTGAAAGCTTGGAGATCAAAGATTTTGAGATTACTTAGCCCTAAAGTCTTGAAGAGATGAGGTCACAATTGTGAGTCATGCTTTGTAAAAATATCTCTTACACATGAAATGATGAATTTCTCAAATAGCTCAGCTATGTAGCAATAAATTCACATTCCTCAGAAGTTTTATGCTTAGATTGTGTCCACCTATTGCTTGTTGAACAAGAGATCCAAGAATATGTCATTTTGGATCTTGGTAACCCTTGGATCAAAATGCATAATATTAAAATTCATGAATGTCATTTTGGGGAATTAGAAAACTTAGAAAACTTTCTAGGGTTTAAAGATTGCCCCTTTTACAAGTTATCTCAAAATTCTTGATTTTTTATGATCAAATGCATCAATGGACCATATATTCTTGTAATATAGGTCATGATGATCATTTTGGGTAAAAAAAGTTAAACTTTTGACTTTTTTGGTCCAGGTGGAAATTACACTAGATACCCTTGGTTTTCTGATTTTTTGACTGAACATCCTCCGAGGTAGTTTGACCTTATGAATGGACTTCCATGATGTATATGATAAACTTAAACCATTCCCTATGGTATATGCTCTTGTCCATATGAAAATCTTGGTCTTAGGATCCTCGATTAGTCAGAAACCCTAATTTGGGCACCGTAAAACCCTAATCTTGCCGAGTTTGATCTCTGCACCTCTTGTACTTGTAAATGGCTTGTAAAAGTCATGTTAATATTCTTGATAATGTATTTAGGACTTGGCTCCTTTCTCTATGAAAATTTCATCTATAGGGCATCAGTTACTAAAACCCTAATTGGTGATTGTGAAGGCTCACGACCCAGATCACTGAAACTTTTGTACAGTCCTTGAAAGAGTTTTCCATCATTTGAGATTCCTTAACCCTTTGATAGTGATTGAAAGGTTGAAAATATTATGTATTAATTGTTAGACGATAGCGCGGATCTAGAAGGGGGGGGGGGGGTTGAATAGATCCCTTTTTAAAATTTACTTTTCAAAATTAAGTTGAAAAATTATTGCGGAAGTTTCCCGGAAAATCGTCTAGTTCAAATTAGAAGTCACCGGAGATCGGATATGCGTAAAAACCCAATTTGAATGAAATAATGACTAGAAGAATTAATATTGCACAAGTGATTCACTTGATAATCCAGCACTTGATAAAACTATTCTTAACAATGATTTGGAGAAGAAATTAAGCACAATCAAATTGATTTTGTGTGGTTAGGCTTTTTACCAAACACTTGGAGTGCACACACCAAGGATAATTTTGTTGTATCAAATAGTGCAGAATTTTACCCACTCTAGTTATCACTTTTGAGTGTAACAATTTATCATACACTTTGAATGCACTAATTTGATACACCAGGATTTTCAAGCACACAAGATCAATATGAACAAAAGTAAAATGCGAGAAATGAAAAGAACACAAGGAATTTGTTGAGGCAGTTCCTTCGTCGTCCTCACTCGAAGTACTCTGCCCCCAATTCAAAATTGAATTGAGCAATTTTATTAAATCGCAATTGTTTTACAAGAAGAGAGATAAATGAATCAACAAACCAAACTGCGTTGAATATGTTGTCAAATCTTCTTCTTGTCCCTTGATCCAAAGTAGAATCAAGTCTTCCACGCGTGTCGAGAAAGCCTTATATTAATTGCTCCCTTCTTGCAAGAATTCACGATTCTCCAAACTTTGAGCACGACTGAGTTTCTCCAACACTTGTGAACCCACAAAGACCTTCGCAATCCTCCGTCTACCGTGATATGAAAGAACGATCCACTTGATCTTCAATCTACCTCACTCGGCTGAATCTACGAACGATCGATGTGTGCAAAACCCCCAAATCTTTAATGATCTTGGAGGAGAAAACCCTTCAGATTTTTCCAAGGAAAACCCACACACTCTAGACCCAATCTGAAACTCTAATTCACGATTGAACTTTATCTTCGAAACAAGCACTGTAATCAAACAAAAATTGTTGTGTGTGATTGTTGATTGATGCAAGAATGAAGAAGATGAAGAGAGCTGTGTGTATATCTTTCACTTTTCTTGTTTTTCTTCTCAAATGAAATAAAACAACTATTTATATTGGTTAGAGAAAGTAACATAAAAGAGGGAAAAATTAAATGAAAAAAAATGGGTCAGCACAGTAATGAGCCGGCTCAAAATACTAGATGAGCCGACCAAAATCAACAGAGAGACAGCCTGTTGAGACCCGTAGAAAATGAGAAGAAAAGACTTCTTGATGAGTCAACTCATGAAGGGTTTTGAGTCGGCTCATCCATACCCATGAGTCGACTAAAATTGATGCTTCAGGAAGCCTGTTGGAACCCGTGCTTTTGACACTAAATTTACACTGAATGAGTCGACTCATTGTTGAATTTGAGTCGGCTCATTCAGTTAATTTTTCCAAAAATGACAATTATTGTTTTTTCATAGAGAACCACTTAAGCTTTCAATCATGCCAAGTTTTTGACACATTAAAAATCATGTCATGTCACACATTAATGATTGGTCATTTACCCGAATCCTCTGAGATACTCAAGAATCATGATTCACTGCGGAGATATTGTCCTGATCAGTCTGACACAGTCCTTTGGTCAGTGGATGGTCAGTGGATTTCCTCTGATTAGGTGTATATCTTGGGGTCAAAATTTAGGTATGACACATCCCAAGCAAAAGCCCAAAACTATAAAAGTCCAAAATATCTATTTTTGAACTAAATCAAATCTAAATAGAATCTAAATCAAATATGCGTGAAACAACTATTTCGACACACCTTTCTGTCGAACAACCTACTTCAACACAAGGAAATACAATTTCAACATGAATAATCATTAATTTAAGAAATACATAAAAGTTGGGAAATTAACTCATTGAAGTTAAGAAATATAAAAATCTATTTATTATAATTCATAACATAACTATAATTATAACATTTCAGTTACCATTTGAAAACAGGACACTAAATTTTGTACAAATAAAAAAATGAAAATATCTTGGATTAAGTATTGAACCCAACACGATATTGTTTCAAATTAGAACATTACCACTAGGCTATAGGCTATAACTGTATAACATTACGTGTCTAACAAACGTTTTATATATTATATATTACTTTAACTCTCCCGATTTTTTGAGACTCTAACCCAAGACCGGCAAAATATATATATATATATAAATTCATTACAAACATAAATTAAAAGAAGCAAGTGGTTTGGTGGAAAGTTATTGTTGCTCTAATCAAAAGGTTTCAAACCTTCATTTATAACAATTAGTGAAGATAATCTTCACCTATAAATCAGTTTTATACATTTGAATGATAATTTAACCTTATTTATATTTTACTTTAAAAATTCTTATTTAATTCATTAATTATTAAGGCGTTATAATTTTTAGGAATAAAAAATTTATAATATTCTAATATCGCTGATAAAAATTATCGTGAGAATTAAAAATCAAATAAAAGTATTATAAAAAAACATATTTAATCTTGTTTTAAATATTAATAATGACCTAAATCTTAAATTTATTTGCAAACTCTAATTAGGATTATCATTTATTATTCTTCCTTTTTACTTAGGATAGTAAGAAAGAACATCAAGAAAGCAAACTCAAGAAATGATTACGACAAGTCCCATTAGAAGAAACCACTCAGTTTTGTCCTTATCGCTTTCATATTAAGGTTTGTTGTTTGAACGAGGTAATCAATATTATTGTCACTTTCTCAACAATCACCACTCGATAGTCCATAAGTGAAAGGAATAATTGGAATCCCATGATGCATAGAAGAGATACAAACATGCTCATTTTGTGTAACTTTTCACCCAACATGATATGACCCAAAACAACACTACACTATCCATTTATACAAACATAAAGTAGATCTAGTTTTTTTCTTTCTTTCTTATCAAACATAAAGAGATCTAGTTAAAATTCAAAACATAAAAAACATAAAAAACTAAAGGGGAAAACACACAAGCAAAATTGAAATTGATTTGATAAGAATATACATTTTTAGACACTATTTTAATGGTTTTTATCTTTCTCGACTTTAAAATTTAATTTTAGGTCATTTTATTGAGAAAAAAATTAAATAATCAAATTTTCCAACAAAATATCTCAAATAACCACATTTTCTCATTAGTTTTCAAAATACACATGTTTAAAAAAAAATTATAACAGATAGCACTAACCAATCCAATTGATGGTTGAAAATAAGTGGTCTAACCAATTGAATTGACGATTGCACCTAGTCTAACCAATTGAATTGACGATTGTGTATTAATCGTATCAGAAGTTGTAGATTCTTCTACCTCTGATGCCTTGAATACTTTATTTTATTTTAATACAATTAATTAATAAAAATATTAAATAAAAACTTTAATATTTAATTTAAATAGGATTATATATGAGAATATTTCTACATTAACGACGAAGACTTGCTTGATCCTATAAACCATTGGTTTTTCACCCTTTAGGCACCCTTTCTCGTACCGGTCTATGTTGATTCTCCCTAGGTGTTTGATAAGAATTCCCTACAAAATCACTGGATTCCCTAATAAGTTCTTGTAGTTCTAAGTAGTCTTATGTATGCATTGACGTGCTGACGTAACTGAGTTTGTTGTCCATGTCGTTATAGTTGGGTTGTGTTGTTTGGGTTGATGGGGTATATATGTGAGCGACATGGTCGTTAGAATGACAACATTGGTGTGAATGCTTCGTTGGGAAAACGAAGAAATGGTTGTTGTGATGTTTGTTAGCCATATGTTTATTGGATGTTTTGGTGTTGTGATGTTAAGATGTTTTGGCTATGATAGGAAATGTTGGTGTTATATGTCTCTTGGGTGTTTTAGCTAAGGTAGAAGGATGTGTTGGAAGCATATGTTTATTGGGGTTTATGGGTTGGTAATTTTGTTGGCTATAGTGTTGTGTTTGTAAATCGTTTGGTAATTTTGTTCGGGGTTAGATGTTGAACTTTGTTGTGTGTAAGTGGTTTGACGTGGGTCGTATAAATACTTATCTTCGACGAAAAACCAAATTATAACTGATTATACCAATACATATAATTATAAGTTGGTTTAGCTTTGGTTGGCATGACAGTGTCAATTAAGACTCGTTTATGACGATGCATCCATTGATGACACTCAATTTTAGTGAAGTCTTACCAATTGTCAAAGGTCCATTGTTAATTAACTTTACATTGACGCATTGTCCAAAGCTTCTTGAGGGATATGAGATTTGTTGATGCATGTCGAATTGTAGTTTCACACTGTTACTAGGGTGTATCTCCACAGTGGCGAACCTGATGATATGTGTTGTTGCAATCCAAATGTTTGCATCTTCATCGTTTATTGCATGATGATGTTCCATACCCTTATATGGTCTCCAAATAAAATGTAGATGAAAAATAAATTATATTAGTAAATAGTTATATTAAACATAAATTATTATGAAATGATTAGTTTAGTGGCAATACAACATTTGTTGTTAGGTGATCCAAGAGATTTCGATATTGAGTGATTTAGTTGTCTAGAATATCTGTTGTAATTCATCCTATTGGTCAACCACCTAAACCAAAAAAGTTAAAATAAATTATTTAGAAATAATAATGGATAATGTAAGTAAATGGAAATAATGTTATTAACTTATTTTTTGCGTAGGGAATGTGAAGCTATTGTTGTTGACAGATGTTAGGGAAGACAACCTAGACCAACCTCATGTTTATAGCGAAATCGGTGGCACGTAGGATCAAGTGAGTCGTCATTATTAGTGTAAAAGTATTCTCGTATGTAATTGTATTTAAATTAAATATTAATATTTTTTATTTAATTTATTATTATTAATTCATTGTATTAAAATATAAAAAAAAATTCAACATATAGGAGTCAAATGAATTGGTGATTGCTCCAATGGTTAGAACACAATCATCAATTCAATTGGCTAGATTAGGTGCAGTCATCAATTCAACTGGTTAGGCCACTTATTTTTTCAATGGAGTCGCCAATTGGATTGACTACTGCTCTGTGTTGATTTTTTCTTATTGTTTGAAACATGCATATTTTGGAAATTAATGGGGAAAGATGGTATTTGGGGAATTTTGTTAAGAAAAGTTGGTTATTTTGAAGAAAAAAATCACGGTTATAAATGACATGATTATGGATGTCCATAAATGAGTGAATTCCATGTTGATTTTCCATTCATTACCTATGCTCTATAAATATGACTCATATTGTATTCGAAATTAATACTTATAATAGAATAGTACAATACACTTTATTCTTCTCCTTTCTATCTTTTATTATTTTCTTTAGTTTCATAGCTCGCTATCAGCATGAAACTCTATCAAAATTGAAAAAGACAAAAATTGAAGGTCTAACTATTGAAGGTAATATTGATCCTTTCTTCTATTCTTTTATTTTACAATACGCATTTTGAATTTTGATATTATATTATATCTTATTAAATGATCAAGTATCCCCGAAGGATATCAAAATAATGAGTTTGTTATACGTATATGAAGTATTAGTGAAAGATAGCAAAATAATAGTTTGTTGTATAGTTCCTAAAAAACTTATCAAATATTCTTTAAGGATGACAATAATTTGTTATATAGTCCTTGAAAAGCTTATCAAGTATTCTTGAAGGATAGTAATGAGTTTGTTATATAGTTCATGAAAAACTTATTAAGCATCATGAAGGATTCATGATTGCAAAGATTATTATATTCAGTAATAAAAATATATTTGATTGAGTTCCCAAACAACTACATAAAAATATTTTTGATTGAATTCCTGAAGAATTACATAAAAAAATTGATTGAGTTCTTGAAGAACTACAAAAAAAGATTTGGGTTAAGGACCTTCATAAAAATATTTGTGATTGAGTTCCGGAAAAAATACTAAAAAAAATTATAAATGAGCTCCCAAAGAACTAAAAAAATGTTATTAAGTTCCTGAATAACTAAGCATTTATACCATACATTGGTTCATAGTATTTTAAAATAAGAAGGATTGCAAAATGAATATTTTTTATCGAAAATTATAAAGAATATGTATGATATAATTCGTGAAAAATTATAATAAAAGTAATATTAAAGCATTCTTGAAGAATCACATATATCCATAAAGAATTAATTTATCAATAATTATATTTTAATTGTGATTCATTTATATGTTTAAATTTGTCTATTCTTGATGAATTCTTGAAAAATTAGTAGGATTGCACAAATCATGATGTTTTAATTTTGGCAAAATACCCAAATTGGTCCCTTAACTCCATCACTGGGTCCAATATGGTCCCTTATCTCTAAAAAGTGACAAAAATGTCCTTTAATTTGTTAAATTGTACCACGTTTGTTCTTCCGTCACCAACTGTTAGTCAAAGTCAAGTTATCATACACATGTGGAGCTTAGCTTGGGTGACTCATCTTCCATGTAGGATGTGTTTACCTAAAGTGTATACAAACTAGTTTCATAACCATTTGTACGAAACTTGGTGAAAATAGAAAGGAGGAACCTCAGCGCAGCTACCATTGAAGCTTGAAGCATCATAACCAGCTACCATTGCAGCTTGAAGCATCATATCCATTTCTGAAGCATAATCCACCAGGTATTCGATTTTACAATTTGAAATGTTATTCGATTGCAGTTACTTTAATGATTTAGGGTTTGTATGTTTTAGGGTTTTTCAGAAATGTTACTGATTTAGGGTTATTTGATTTCGATTAGGGATTTGTGTCAGTAGAGATGAGTGAGTACCTGAATCTTACAATTCACCACAGTGGTGCATTTGTCGATGACGAGTTGGGTGTATACGAAGGGGGGAGATTGCAGAATTGAAAATAGATGTTGATAGATTGAGCTATTTTGAACTGCTAGGTTGTTTTAAGGATTTAGGTTACACATGTATTGGGAAAATTTACTATAAGGATCCACAATTTGGGATGAGCACCTTGGTTGATGACAAAGGAGCCCTAGAGATTGCTGATTTGTTTAGGGTTCACCTTAGGGTTGACATATACATCACACACATATTGTCACAACCTGGTTTCTATGATGGTCCAATTGATGAAGTAGAAGCAGATGTGATGGAAGAGGATGACACTGAAAAAGTTCTTGCTGCAATGCTTGAGGAAGTTAATGCTGAGGTGAATAATACTGGGCCCTTGGATGAGGATGCTTTAAATCAAAATGAAGGGAATAATATTGATCATGTGAATCTGAATGCTGAGGTGAATAATTCTGATCCTGTGAATCTGAATGCTGAGGCGAATAATTATGATCCTGTGAATCTGAATGCTGAAGTGAATAATTCTGATCCTGTGAATTTGAATGCTGAGAATGAAGGGGATAATACTGATGTTAGTGAGGATGATACTGATGATGAAAACTTCAATTATGACAGTGCAATGGAAGTTAGTTTTGATGATGAATCAGATGAGTTTGATGATGAGGAGGGTGATGTGATGGAATATGTGAATGATCAAGAGGGGAAGATCAATAAGGGTAAAGAAAAGTGTGAAGATAAAGTTAGTGATTTTGAAAGTGATGATTTACAAAGTGGGTGTGAAAGTGATGATACTAGTGATGTTGTTAGGAAAAAGTACCCTGTTTTTAAATTACAGAAAGACATGTTGAATTTTAAATGGGAGGTTGGGATGTATTTCACAACCAAGGCTGATTTCAAAGAAGCTATAGCATCATATGCAGTGCAATTTGGCTGATGGGGAAGTCCTACCAAATATAAGAAAGAAATTTGAAAAAACAAGCTCTTACACCAACCTTTGGATTGTCAGGTATATGAATTTCAATTGGTGTTAATAGTAGGTTTCGTGCTTATAGTGGATTCAATTCTGTTTTGTAGCTTATAGTAGATTAATAGTAATTGGTATATGAATTCAATTCTATTTTGTGCTTATAGTAGATTAATAGTGAATTCAATTCTGTTTTGTGCTTATAGGATGGCTTCTGAACATATTTTTGAGGTGAAGCATCTAGAAAACCAAGCAGATAAATTCACTATAGACCTTAAGGAGCAAAGTTGCTCATGTAGAAGATGGGAGCTGACAGGGCTACCTTGTGTGCATGCCTTGTCAGCTATGTAGAGTAGAAACTACAACATTGCTGACTATATTCCAAAATATTATAGAAAGGAGAGATACATGGAGGTCTATCAATTTGTGATTTTTCCAGTTAATGGTTCTAATTTGTGGGCCATAACTGAATATCCAGATGTGCAGCCTCCTAAGTATAGGAAGATGTCTGGAAGGCCAAAGAAAAGAAGAAATTTAGAGCAAGGTGAGATTGATGGTTCCGACAAAAGATGAGAAGGATTGGGTTTAATGTTAGGTGTAGCAGGTGCAATAAAGCATGTCATAATAAACTGACCTGCAAGGACCACACCAGTCAGCAGGTATCACAAGGCCAGCCATCTGAAGCATTTGTTCAGCAACCATCACATGTGCAATCTCAGCAGGCTGCACAATCTCAGCATGCTTCACAATCTCAGCAGACTTCACAATCTCAGCAACCATCACAAGTTCAATCTCAGTAGCCATCACAAGTTCAATCTCAGCAGGCTGCACATGTGCCATCTCAGCAGGCTTCAAGGATGGCCAAGCAAGATCAAGGAAGGCCAAACAAGTTATCTTTCAGAAGGCCAACTAAGTTTGTCATTCCCCCAGGCCTAACCACCAGGATGAGTGCAACCAAGACTGCTATAGGCCCAACAACAAGGCGAAGTACACCAACAAAGAGATCAACCAAGACTTGGAAATTTTAGGAAGATGCATTTTGTTTGAACTACTGTATTTTGTTTAGTTGTATTAGATTATGTCAATGTTAAGACAATTTTGTCAATGTTATGTGTTTTGTTGTATTAGACTATGTTATATGTTAAGACATATGGTACTGCTAACATTATGGTTATGTCAATGTAACAATTTTGTTTTGTCAATTCTGATAAGCAATTATGTCAATTATGTCTGGTTCTGTCAATGTAACAATTTTGTTTTGTCAATTCTGATAAGCAATTATTTCAATTATGTTTAGCAATTATGTCAATTATGTTTAGCTGATAACAAATGCTAACATTATGGTACTGTCAACATAACAATAGCAAGTAACATTGATCACAAATAATCCATTACAAATGTCAAAATGGTACTGTCAACTACAATGGCAACAATTTGATTCAACAACAACATCCTAAAGCATTCTAAAAACAGTGAGAACAAATTGATTCAACAACATCCTAAAGCATTCTAAAACAACTACAACAAGGCCTATGAACAACATCAATTTCCAGAATTTTATCAACTTCATGAGCTTCTTCATGTCATTTTCCATTTTGCTTATTTGTTTCCCATATTCTTCAATAGTCACTTGAGCCTTTGCCACTGACTTTGAGAGCTTCTCAATTCTATCCATCAAATATTTCTCCTTCTCATCTCCAACCTCTTCAAAATACCATCCAAAGTACCCACAACCAACATTGCTTGATCCCTGCAAAATACCATCTTCAACATCAACCATTTTTAAACACAAATACATCTACTGATTTTAAACAAACATACATATGACATACCTTAAAATTAGGACATCCCCAATAATGTTTCCCATAGTTCTTGAATGTTGTGGCCATACGAAGAACAACTAAATCCCCATAGTGACATATAGGTTTCCAAGTTGTACTTGTGTTGACATTCGATCCTTCCTTCGAAGAACACCCACCATAATCGTGTTTTGCTTTCATCACTGGCGTTGGCGTCGACCCACTAGATTTCATCTTCGTGACTCTATGATTTTACTATTTCTTGAATCAATTTGGGGATGAAGAGAAATTTTCTAAGAACCCTAGAAAATCATGACACTATTTGGGGATGAAGAATCTCAGTTTAAAGGAGGAAGAAGAAGCCATGTCAGCAGCCACATATACAAAAGTTAATGTCTGTTTGGGGGTGGTGGACGGAAAGGATCTATTTGGGACAATTTAACAAATTAAAGGATCTTTTTGTCACTTTTTAGGGATAAGGGACCATATTGGACCCAGTGATGGAGTTAAGAGACTATTTTGGGTATTTTCCTTTAATTTTGATTTATAAGGTCATTTGAATTGTGATAATGTTTTTGAAGAACTATATAAAAAATAATTAAATATATTTTTAATCTTTATAAATATCTCAATTTTGATTTTTAGTCTTTATAAAAAAAACGTCGAGTTTTAGTCTCTATAAAATTATTTTTACAAATAGATTTAATTCTTATAGAGGGACTAAAATTACGTGCAAAAATAATTTTATAGAAACTAAAACTCGACGTTTTTTTTGTAGTGACTAAAAATCAAAATTGAGATATTTATAAGGACAAAAATATATTTAACCCATAAAGAAATACAAAAATTATTCCTACATGATCACGATGAAAATAAATCTGAAAGATATTATAGAGAATGGACTTTTTGATATATTTTTTAATGAATAGTAATGGTATAATTTTTGAAAAACTAATCATTTGATTTTTTATTTCAAAAATTCGTATACGATTTTTAAAGTTGTCATTATTGATAAATATTTGTGATTAATTATCTGAATAACTACATATTTAAATTATGATTGATATCTATAAGATATATTGGATCTTATTAAACTGAAAATAAAATAAACAATAAAAATATTAATTTTCTAATGAGCTATACATTTAGATTATACAAAATATGATCATTTAACTATGAATTACAAGAATTTAGAACAGAAGTATAGTTGATGATATGTTTCAATCCTGCTATAGGTTTCCCATAAATCTCCAAGAACGTGTCTTATCTACTATCAAGCAATTATTAATAAGTTGCCCAAACTACCAATATTATCCTTTTCTAAAAAGAAAAAAATTACACTACTTTAAGGACTCATTAGTAATTCACAAATTCATTACTCCATCTTTTCCCCTTGCCACAACACAAAGCCATGTGTCAACTCTAACTTCAAATTCTCTTTCATCTCTTTCACACATATCCATTTCCATTTCTCTTCTCTCTGATTTTCGTTTTCTCTCTTCTCTTAATTTTCTTCACAAACCCTGATGAAACTCTAACGCCGTCATCATGCACCTTTCATCACCATATATACCGTCTCCACCACCTCCAATGAAACAACACCATATCTCACAGGCATTTACAACTTCTCAACAAATTTTTATTTTACTATTTCGAATTTTCAAATTCTATATGTTGTTTTTCAGGTTGAAGAATGTGCACGGTTTAAGAGATGACCACTGTTAGAAATCAAAGATATGGAAAGATGACCACAATTTTGGTTTGTTACAGTTATGATTTTTCTTTACATTTACTCTTGAAGCTTTGTCTATGTCTTATGTTGATAACACCATTTTTGTCCTTTTGTTGGTTTGTTACAATTATGGTTTTTCTTTACCAATGCTTGAAATAACATCATTTTTCCCTTCTGCTGGTTTGTTAAAATGTGATCTAGACCAAAACCCGCAACCGGTGATAATGCTTATGTAGGGATAAAATGCTTTACGATATCTTTGATTTGAGTTTTCTTTTCCGTTTGTTTGGGGATTCAAGGGTTGTCGTATATTGTGGGAAATAATCTATGGCATTGTTTTCGAACCAAAAAGTAAGGACTTTCATCCATGTTTCCGTTTTTGTGTAGCCAACTGCTTTAACTTCCTTAACTATTTCCTCATCCTCTTATTAAATTTCATTATTTTGGTTTAACTTTGAAGCTTAACTATTTTCATCATGTTCATCTCTTTTATGTTCCCTATATTTCTACAGAAGAGTGTCAACATGGACGACAAATCGAGTATGAATGATTGAAGAGCTTTGACTCATGTTTATCCTCAAAGTATGTTCTGCTTTGTTTTGATTTTTTTCTCTATTGACTCATGTTGATAAAAATAATTATTTGGTTTAGTGTCAAAGTTAATTTGGTGGTTTAAACGCATTTCTTCCATTTCCTTTGCTAATTTAATCTTATTGTAAGTTTTTTATTGTCACAGAACTGATTAAGCTGTTTGAGTTTCCTCATGAGCATCCCAAAACTGATTCTTTCACAGGTTTTTTTTCTGATACATTTCTTCATAAACGCGTTTATAGGGTTTTACTTCATTTAATTGCGGTTTTCATCATTGATTGGATATTGCAGATGACTATGTCTTGGTTGAGAGATTTTGCCTTCAGAAGTACAAGTTTTCACATGCTGATGTTGTTATCTTCCAGTAATGATGTCGATTATCATCCTTTTCCATGTATTATTTGACTTACTTTTACATTTTGTTGTTGTCATATTTCCTTTGTATATGATTGTTTGTTTTATAAACAACTTAATTATTTACTTATAGCATTAGTGTTGATCTAATAAGTGCTTATGTATAAGCTATTTTTATGACAGTTAAAATAAAGTCAGATTGTTTTTAGATTAGTCATGAATTTTTTTTATGAGAAAAATATTGAAACCAACTTTTGACATTTCATCAGCTTTTTCTATAAGTTCTCCCAAACATTCTCATTGTTGCATACTATTTGTTCAAATAAGCAAAATCCAGATTAAAAAATGTCGGAAATTTAAATTTAACAGGTAATGGTAGACCTAAGTGAACTAGCCACTATGAACCTTCATATTGTTTTAACAATGGAAGACATAATTTATTTTGTTTGTTTAGAAGCTATTGACATTGGATGGTTCATTATGTTATGTACTTTATATTATCTGATATGGTTATAAAAATTAATGATGTACGGTTTGTATAATCATGTGCTAATTTATGATAATTTGAACTAACAAAAAAGATAAAAAAAATTGAATTTATATTTGCAACCTAAGTTGTTGTTTTTTGAAGTTGTTATTGATATGACACAACCCGGAACTTTTGTAGTTCACCATTTAATTACAAGGAAACACACATAAAGAGAATACATGCTTTACCAAATGAGTGGTTCATTACTCGTTATGCTTTGCACAAACTACCAATATTATACTTTTCTAAAAAAATATTACACTACATTATGGACTCATAAATAATTAACAAATTCATTACTCCACCTTTTCCCCTTCCCACAACACAAAGCCATGTGTCAACTCTAACTTCAAATTCTCTTTAATCTCTTTCACACATATCCATTTCCATTTCTCTTCTCTCTGATTTTCGTTTTCTCTCTTCTCTCTATTTTCTTCACAAACCCTAACGAAACCCTAACGAAACTCTAGCGTTGCCATCATCCACCTTTCATCACCATATATACTGTCTCCACCACCTCCAATGAAACAACACCATATCTCACGGACATTTACAACTTCTCAACAAGTTTTTATTTTACTATTTCGAATTTTTCAATCACTATGTATTGTTTTTCAGGTTGAAGAAGGTGCACGGTTTAAGAGATGACCACGGTTAGAAATCGAAGATATGGAAAGATGACCACAATTTTGGTTTGTTACAGTTATGATTTTTCTTTACATTTACTCTTGAGGATTTGTCTATGTTTTATGTTGATAACACCATTTTGTCCTTTTGTTGGTTTGTAACAGTTATGGTTTTTCTTTACCAATGCTTGAAATAACACCATTTTTTCCCTTCTGTTGGTTTGTTAAAATGTGATCTGGACCAAAAACCGCAACCGGTGATAATGCTTATGTAGTGATAAAATTCTTTACGATATCTTCATTTGAGTTTTCTTTTCCGTTTGTTTGGGTATTCAAGGGTTGTCGTATATTATGAAAAAGAATCTATGGCGTTGTCTTCGGACCACAAAGTAAGGACTTACATCCCAGTTTATGTTTTTGTGTAGCCAACTGCTTTAACTTCCCTAACCATTCCTCATCCTCTTATAAAATTTCATTATTTTGGTTTAACTTTGAAGCTTGACTATTTTCATCATGTTCATCTCTTTTATGTTCCCTCTATTTCTGCAGATGAGTGTCAACATGAACGACAAATCGAGTATGAATGGTTGAAGAGCTTTGACTCATGTTCATCCTCAAAGTATGTTTTGTTTTGTTTTGATTTTTTTTACTCTATTGACTCATGTTGATAAAAATAATTATTTGGTTTAGTGTCAAAGTTAATTTGGTGGTTTAAACACATATCTTCCATTTTCCTTTGCTGATTTAATCTTATTGTAAGTTTTTTATTGTCAGAGAACTGATTAAGTTGTTTGAGTTTCCTCATGAGCATCCCAAAACTGATTCTTTCACAGGTTTTTTTCTGATACATTTCTTCATAAACGCGTTTATAGGGTTTTACTTCATTTAATTGCGGTTTTCATCATTGATTGGATATTGCAGATGACTATGTCTTGGTTGAGAGATTTTGCCTTCAGAAGTACAAGTTTTCACATGGTGATGTTGTTATCTTCCGGTAATGATGTCAATTATCATCCTTTTCCATGTATTATTTGACTTACTTTTACATTTTGTTGTTGTCATATTTCCTTTGTATATGATTGTTTGTTTGATAAACAACTTAATTATTTGCTTATAGCATTAGTGTTGATCTAATAAGTGCTTATGTATAAGCTATTTTTATGACAGTTAAAATAAAGTTAGATTGTTTTTAGATTAGTCATGAATTTTTTTTATGAGAAAAATATTGAAACCAACTTTTGACATTTCATAAGATTTTCTATAAGTTCTCCCAAACATTCTCATTGTTGCATACTATTTGTTCAAATAAGCCAAATCCAGATTAAAAAATGTCGGAAATTTAAATTTAACAGGTAATGGTAGACCTAAGTGAACTAGCCACTATGAACCTTCATATTGTTTTAACAATGGAAGACAGGATTTATTTTGTTTGTTTAGAAGCTATTGACATTGGATGGTTCAATATGTTATGTACTCTATATTATCTGATATGGTTATAAAAATTAATGATGTACGGTTTGTATAATCATGTGCTAAATTATGATATTTTGAACTAACAAAAAAGATTTAAAAAAATTGAATTTATATTTGCAACCTAAGTTGCTGTTTTTTGAAGTTGTTATTGATATGACACAACCCAAAACTTTTGTAGTTCACCATTGAATTACAAGGAAACACACATAAAGAGAATACATGCTTTACCAAACGAGTGGTTCGATATTCATTATGCTTTGCACAAACTACCAATATTATCCTTTTCAAAAAAATTATTACACTACATTAAGGACTCATCAGAAATTCACAAATTCATTACTCCACCTTTTCCCCTTACCAAAACACAAAGCCATGTGTCAACTCTAACTTCAAATTCTTTTTCATCTCTTTCGCACATATCCATTTCCATTTCTCTTCTCTCTGATTTTCGTTTTCTCTCTTCTCTGTATTTTCTTCACAAACCCTAACGAAACTCTAGCGCTGCCATCATCCACCTTTCATCACCATATATACTGTCTCCACCACCTCCAATGAAACAACACCATATCTCACGGACATTTACAGCTTCTTAACAAGTTTTTATTTTACTATTTCGAATTTTTCAATCACTATGTGTTGTTTTTCAGGTTGAAGAAGTTGCACGGTTTAAGAGATGACCACGATTAGAAATCGAAGATATGGAAAGATGACCACAATTTTGGTTTGATACAGTTATGATTTTTCTTTACATTTACTCTTGAGGATTTGTCTATGTCTTATGTTGATAACACCATTTTTGTCCTTTTGTTGGTTTGTAACAGTTATGGTTTTTCTTTACCAATGCTTGAAATAACACCATTTTTTCCCTTCTGTTGGTTTGTTAAAATGTGATCTGGACCAAAAACCGCAACCGGTGATAATGCTTATATAGTGATAAAATTCTTTACGATATATTTATTTGAGTTTTCTTTTCCGTTTGTTTGGGGATTCAAGGGTTGTCGTATATTATGGGAAAGAATCTATGGCGTTGTCTTCGGACCACAAAGTAAGGACTTACATCCCAGTTTATGTTTCTGTGTAGCCAACTGCTTTAACTTCCCTAACCATTCCTCATCCTCTTATTAAATTTCATTATTTTGGTTTAACTTTGAAGCTTGACTATTTTCATCATGTTCATCTCTTTTATGTTCCCTCTATTTTTTCAGATGAGTGTCAACGTGGACGACAAATCGAGTATGAATGGTTGAAGAGCTTTGACTCATGTTCATCCTCAAAGTATGTTTTGTTTTGTTTTGATTTTTTTTACTCTATTGACTCATGTTGATAAAAATAATTCTTTGGTTTAGTGTCAAAGTTAATTTGGTGGTTTAAACACATTTCTTCCGTTTTCCTTTGCTGATTTAATCTTATTGTAAGTTTTTTATTGTCACAGAACTGATTAAGCTGTTTGAGTTTCCTCATGAGCATCCCAAAACTGATTCTTTCACAGGTTTTTTTCTGATACATTTCTTCATAAACACGTTTATAGGGTTTTACTTCATTTAATTGTGGTTTTCATCATTGATTGGATATTGCAGATGACTATGTCTTGGTTGAGAGATTTTGCCTTCAGAAGTACATGTTTTCATATGGTGATGTTGTTATCTTCCGGTAATGATGTCAATTATCATCCTTTTCCATGTATTATTTGACTTACTTTTACATTTTGTTGTTGTCATATTTCCTTTGTATATGATTGTTTGTTTGATAAACAACTTAATTATTTGCTTATAGCATTAGTGTTGATCTAATAAGTGCTTATGTATAAGCTATTTTTATGACAGTTAAAATAAAGTTAGATTGTTTTTAGATTAGTCATGAATTTTTTTTATGAGAAAAATATTGAAACCAACTTTTGACATTTCATAAGATTTTCTATAAGTTCTCCCAAACATTCTCATTGTTGCATACTATTTGTTCAAATAATCCAAATCCAGATTAAAAAATGTCGGAAATTTAAATTTAACAGGTAATGGTAGACCTAAGTGAACTAGCCACTATGAACCTTCATATTGTTTTAACAATGGAAGACAGGATTTATTTTGTTTGTTTAGAAGCTATTGACATTGGATGGTTCAATATGTTATGTACTCTATATTATCTAATATGGTTATAAAAATTAATGATATACGGTTTGAATAATCATGTGCTAAATTATGATACTTTGAACTAACAAAAAAGATTAAAAATAATTGAATTTATATTTGCAACCTAAGTTGCTGTTTTTTGAAGTTGTTATTGATATGACACAACCCAAAACTTTTGTAGTTCACCATTGAATTACAAGGAAACACACATAAAGAGAATACATGCTTTACCAAACGAGTGGTTCGATATTCGTTATGCTTTGCACAAACTACCAATATTATCCTTTTCTAAAAAATTATTACACTACATTAAAGACTCATCAGAAATTCACAAATTCATTACTCCACCTTTTCCCCTTGCCAAAACACAAAGCCATGTGTCAACTCTAACTTCAAATTCTCTTTCATCTCTTTCGCACATATCCATTTCCATTTCTCTTCTCTCTGATTTTCTTTTTCTCTCTTCTCTCTATTTTCTTCACAAACCCTAACGAAACTCTAGCGCTGCCATCATCCACCTTTCATCACCATATATACTGTCTCCACCACCTCCAATGAAACAACACCATATCTCACGGACATTTACAGCTTCTCAACAAGTTTTTATTTTACTATTTCGAATTTTTCAATCACTATGTGTTGTTTTTCAGGTTGAAGAAGGTGCACGGTTTAAGAGATGACCACGGTTTGAAATCGAAGATATGGAAAGATGACCACAATTTTG
The DNA here is from genome assembly GCA_963966055.1 of Lathyrus aphaca. Classification (NCBI taxonomy): domain Eukaryota; kingdom Viridiplantae; phylum Streptophyta; class Magnoliopsida; order Fabales; family Fabaceae; genus Lathyrus; species Lathyrus aphaca. Next base: position 28,318,073 of record OZ014521.1, on the reverse strand, counting down.
GTTTGTTACAGTTATGATTTTTCTTTACATTTACTCTTGAGGATTTGTCTATGTCTTAAGTTGATAACACCATTTTTGTCCTTTTGTTGGTTTGTAACAGTTATGGTTTTTCTTTACCAATGCTTGAAATAACACCATTTTTTCCCTTCTGTTGGTTTGTTAAAATGTGATCTGGACCAAAAACCGCAATCGGTGATAATGCTTATGTAGTGATAAAATTATTTACGATATATTTATTTGAGTTTTCTTTTCCGTTTGTTTGGGGATTCAAGGGTTGTCGTATATTATGGGAAAGAATCTATGGCGTTGTCTTCGGACCACAAAGTAAGGACTTACATCCCAGTTTATGTTTCTGTGTAGCCAACTGCTTTAACTTCCCTAACCATTCCTCATCCTCTTATTAAATTTCATTATTTTGGTTTAACTTTGAAGCTTGACTATTTTCATCATGTTCATCTCTTTTATGTTCCCTCTATTTCTGCAGATGAGTGTCAACGTGGATGACAAATCGAGTATTAATGGTTGAAGAGCTTTGACTCATGTTCATCCTCAAAGTATGTTTTGTTTTGTTTTGATTTTTTTTACTCTATTGACTCATGTTGATAAAAATAATTATTTGGTTTAGTGTCAAAGTTAATTTGGTGGCTTAAACACATTTCTTCCATTTTCCTTTGCTGATTTAATCTTATTGTAAGTTTTTTATTGTCACAGGACTGATTAAGCTGTTTGAGTTTCCTCATGAGCATCCCAAAACTGATTCTTTCACAGGTTTTTTTCTGATACATTTCTTCATAAACGCGTTTATAGGGTTTTACTTCATTTAATTGCGGTTTTCATCATTGATTGGATATTGCAGATGACTATGTCTTGGTTGAGAGATTTTGCCTTCAGAAGTACAAGTTTTCACATGGTGATGTTGTTATCTTCCGGTAATCATGTCAATTATCATCCTTTTCCATGTATTATTTGACTTACTTTTACATTTTGTTGTTGTCATATTTCCTTTGTATATGATTGTTTGTTTGATAAACAACTTAATTATTTGCTTATAGCATTAGTGTTGATCTAATAAATGCTTATGTAAAAGCTATTTTTATGACAGTTAAAATAAAGTTAGATTGTTTTTAGATTAGTCATGAATTTTTTTTATGAGAAAAATATTGAAACCAACTTTTGACATTTCATAAGATTTTCTATAAGTTCTCCCAAACATTCTCATTGTTGCATACTATTTGTTCAAATAAGCCAAATCCAGATTAAAAAATGTCGGAAATTTAAATTTAACAGGTAATGGTAGACCTAAGTGAACTAGCCACTATGAACCTTCATATTGTTTTAACAATGGAAGACATGATTTATTTTGTTTGTTTAGAAGCTATTGACATTGGATGGTTCAATATGTTATGTACTCTATATTATCTGATATGGTTATAAAAATTAATGATGTACGGTTTGTATAATCATGTGCTAAATTATGATATTTTGAACTAACAAAAAAGATTAAAAAAAAATTGAATTTATATTTGCAACCTAAGTTGCTGTTTTTTGAAGTTGTTATTGATATGACACAACCCGAAACTTTTGTAGTTCACCATTGAATTACAAGGAAACACACATAAAGAGAATACATGCTTTACCAAACGAGTGGTTCGATATTTGTTATGCTTTGCACAAACTACCAATATTATCCTTTTCTAAAAAATTATTACACTACATTAAGGACTCATCAGAAATTCACAAATTCATTACTCCACCTTTTCCCCTTGCCAAAACACAAAGCCATGTGTCAACTCTAACTTCAAATTCTCTTTCATCTCTTTCGCACATATCCATTTCCATTTCTCTTCTCTCTGATTTTCGTTTTCTCTCTTCTCTCTATTTTCTTCACAAACCCTAACGAAACTCTAGCGCTGCCATCATCCACCTTTCATCACCATATATACTGTCTCCACCACCTCCAATGAAACAACACCATATCTCACGGACATTTACAGCTTCTCAACATGTTTTTATTTTACTATTTCGAATTTTTCAATCACTATGTGTTGTTTTTCAGGTTGAAGAAGGTGCACGGTTTAAGAGATGACCACGGTTAGAAATCGAAGATATGGAAAGATGACCACAATTTTGGTTTGTTACAGTTATGATTTTTCTTTACATTTACTCTTGAGGATTTGTCTATGTCTTATGTTGATAACACCATTTTTGTCCTTTTGTTGGTTTGTAACAGTTATGGTTTTTCTTTACCAATACTTGAAATAACACCATTTTTCCCCTTCTGATGGTTTGTTAAAATGTGATCTGGACCAAAAACCGCAATCGGTGATAATGCTTATGTAGTGATAAAATTCTTTACGATATATTTATTTGAGTTTTCTTTTCCGTTTGTTTGGGGATTCAAGGGTTGTCGTATATTATGGGAAAGAATCTATGGTGTTGTCTTCGGACCACAAAGTAAGGACTTACATCCTAGTTTATGTTTCTGTGTAGCCAACTGCTTTAACTTCCCTAACCATTCCTCATCCTCTTATTAAATTTCATTATTTTGGTTTAACTTTGAAGCTTGACTATTTTCATCATGTTCATCTCTTTTATGCTCCCTCTATTTCTGCAGATGAGTTTCAACGTGGACGACAAATCGAGTATGAATGGTTGAAGAACTTTGACTCATGTTCATCCTCAAAGTATGTTTTGTTTTGTTTTGATTTTTTTTACTCTATTGACTCATGTTGATAAAAATAATTATTTGGTTTAGTGTCAAAGTTAATTTGGTGGTTTAAACACATTTCTTCCATTTTCCTTTGTTGATTTAATCTTATTGTAAGTTTTTTATTGTCACAGAACTGATTAAGCTGTTTGAGTTTCCTCATGAGCATCCCAAAATTGATTCTTTCACAGGTTTTTTTCTGATACATTTCTTCATAAACGCGTTTATAGGTTTTTACTTCATTTAATTGCGGTTTTCATCATTGATTGGATATTGCAGATGACTATGTCTTGGTTGAGAGATTTTGCCTTCAGAAATACAAGTTTTCACATGGTGATGTTGTTATCTTCCGGTATTGATGTCAATTATCATCCTTTTCCATGTATTATTTGACTTACTTTTACATTTTGTTGTTGTCATATTTCCTTTGTATATGATTGTTTGTTTGATAAACAACTTAATTATTTGCTTATAGCATTAGTGTTGATCTAATAAGTGCTTATGTATAAGCTATTTTTATGACAGTTAAAATAAAGTCAGATTGTTTTTAGATTAGTCATGAATTTTTTTTATGAGAAAAATATTGAAACCAACTTTTGACATTTCATAAGATTTTTCTATAAGTTCTCCCAAACATTCTCATTGCTGCGTACTATTTGTTCAAATAAGCCAATTCCAGATTAAAAAATGTCGGAAATTTAAATTTAACAGGTAATGGTAGACCTAAGTGAACTAGCCACTATGAACCTTCATATTGCTTTAACAATGGAAGACAAGATTTATTTTGTTTGTTTAGAAGCTATTGACATTGGATGGTTCATTATGTTATGTACTCTATATTATCTGATATGGTTATAAAAATTAATGATGTATGGTTTGTATAATCATGTGCTAATTTATGATATTTTGAACTTAACAAAAAAGATTTAAAAAAAAATTGAATTTATATTTGCAACCTAAGTTGCTGTTTTTTGAAGTTGTTATTGATATGACACAACCCGAAACTTTTGTAGTTCACCATTGAATTACAAGGAAACACACATAAAGAGAATACATGCTTTACCAAACGAGTGGTTCGTTACTCGTTATGCTTTGCACAAACTTCCAATATTATCATTTTCTAAAAAAATATTACACTAAATTAAGGACTCATCAGTAATTCACAAATTCATTACTCCACCTTTTCCCCTTGCCACAACACAAAGCCATGTGTCCATTCTAACTTCAAATTCTCTTTCATCTCTTTCGCACATATCCATTTCCATTTCTCTTCTCTCTATTTTTGGTTTTCTCTCTTCTCTCTATTTTCTTCACAAACCCTAACGAAACTCTAGCGCTGCCATCATCCACCTTTCATCACCATATATATTGTCTCCACCACCTCCAATGAAACAACACCATATCTCACGGACATTTACAACTTCTCAACAAGTTTTTATTTTACTATTTCGATTTTTTCAATCACTATGTGCTGTTTTTCAGGTTGAAGAAGGTGCACGGTTTAAGAGATGACCACGGTTAGAAATCGAAGATATGGAAAGATGACCACAATTTTGGTTTGTTACAATTATGATTTTTCTTTACATTTACTCTTGAGGATTTGTCTATGTCTTATGTTGATAACACCATTTTTGTCCTTTTGTTGGTTTGTAACAATTATGGTTTTTCTTTACCAATGCTTGAAATAACACCATTTTTTCCCTTCTGTTGGTTTGTTAAAATGTGTAAACACCCCAAATTTGCCCTCACCCATTCACACCATGGCTTGTGATCTCCTCATGTGCATAAGTTCAATCATATCATCTCATATTGCATTTGTGATTCATTGCATTGGTTCAAAGTCATCTGCATCTAGGGTTTGTGATCTGAGCAATCCAAGAGCTTCTTGAGCCACTCCAAAGGTCATCAATCACTTCAAAGGGGTCCATGTATGTTCAAGCATCATATTATATTCTCTCAAAGTCAAGAATGTCAAAAAATCACAAGAACTGAGAATGGTATGGAAGCAGAGCCAGGTTTGACTGCACAGATGACCTAGAATTAGGGTTTTGGTTTCAGAGGCCATAACTCCAAATTTTTTGGTCATTCTTGTTTCTATTGGTTTCTATATGGTATAGGGAGCATGCATATCAAATTTCATGAAGAAATTCCATGGGGAAGTCATCTGATCAAGAGTTGACTTTTCAAGCAAGTCAGTGTAAAATCAGGGCATCTGAGGCCCCCAATGACCCAACCAGAGGTTGTTCTTCATCATTTTGATTGTGTATGATCTTTATTTGATCATAGAATATGTTGGAAGTTCACAAAATTGAAGAATTTCAAGTCATTTGCAAAGTTGACTTTTTGGGAAAGTTTGACTTTTAATGAAATTGCCATTTTAGGAAACTTTTTCAACCCTTGCTTTTTGATTCAAAAGTGCTTCAAATGGAAAAACTTTGGTCATGAAAGTTGTAGAATGGATCATTCCCTTTTCAAAAAGTACAAGAACATGACCTAATTCATTTTGGATCAAAAGTTATGGCTTGTCAAAGTTGGCTAAAATCACAAAATTTGAAGTTTTCTACCAAAGAGACATTTTGCAAAATGGTTTGTTCAAGTGTTCTAAAGGCCTCAAATGTGTATCATTTCTTCACAACATGATCATATGACATCTAAAAATCAGAATTGGCCCAAGAATCATCTCATTTCATGCCTTGAACTTCAAGAAATCACAAAGGGGCCAAACCTTATGGAATTTGCAAAACACTACACAAACCATAAACCACTTGCTGAATCATCTCATAAACAATTCCATGGACCTCCTTAAACTCAGCTGAGCAAGGACAGGCCAATGAGCTAGCTACACCATTGCCCATACCTCAAGTACACAACTTTTGACTTTTTGGCAAGAACACCCATACCAATCCCACAGTGACACAACAACTCTCTGCCCAATCCAGATCTTACAAACACACTCCAAGGCTTCATTTTCATAATACAACTCATTCTGATCTTGCCCACAAGCCATAGTTACCAAAATCTCTCCAACTTGCATTTTCATTCGAAACACTCAGCACAAGCCTCAAACACAAAAACAAACTTCACAAACAATCTCAGCAGGCTTCACTGATCACAAACCACCCATCACCATAGCCAGAAACTCCCTGAATCAAAAACACGATTTCAACACACCCTTGACCTGAGCTTCTGCCAACTTTCTCTAGAGGCCACATAAACTCCAACTAAGTGTCAAAAGCTTCTAAGGAAGATCATTGGGACTTGTTTGAGCCAAAGAAACAGCCAGAAAGCTCCTGAATCGAAAGCTCCATCTCAGGTAGCATGATGAACAATTTTTCCAGAACTTTAATTTCTTGTTAGAATATTGTTCTGTATGTTGCCCTGATCATGGGGATCTATTTATTTTTGAAAATGAGCCAGAAACAAGCATGTTATGATGTTCTGAAAGTTTGACCTAAAAACTTCTTTGATTCGATTCGTGTTTGTGTTTGAAGTTAAACATGATTTTGTGCTTGATTCGTGTTTGGGGTGGGTAGGAGATGATTTCTGGAGAGTTAGAGCTTCTGAAGTGGCCTGGAGAGAGAGATTGTGTTTTTGGTTGGCCGGAGAAGATGACCGGAACACTGTTCCGGTCATCTGAGAGTCATTAGGTCATTTAATTAGGGTTTAATCATAATTAGGAGATTTTGAATTTCAGCCCTTGGATCTGGCGCCAAGTCAATTCGCGCGCGTGTGAGTTTGAATGCTGGCCCTTGATCTTGCATACTTTCATATTTTTCAGTTTAATTCATTTTATTTTTCATTTAATTGCATTTGTTTTCTTCATTTTATTAAAAATAGTAAAACATCTTAAAAAATTCTGAAAATTTTTATATAATCTTTTATTAATTTTCAGAAACTAAAAACATTTTTATTTTTATTTTTTGCATTAAAAAATATTTTTAAATCATTTAAAAGTTTATTTCTAATTAATTGATGAGAATTAATTAATTAAAAATACTTTTAGGTATTTAAAAATCACCAAAAAATTCATGAAACCTTTAAAATCATTTAGAAACATTGTCCAACCCTCAAACCAAATTTCTTTTTTGATCTTGATGTCTTTTGACAATTTTTCATGGAATTAATTTCATTTCAAGGCATTATTTTGATCCAATCTTTGAAAATTCATTTCTGCCTAGTCTTTAGGAGTTGGACTTTGATTCTTTTTGCATTGTGTCTTGCATATCATGTAGTTTATAGGATTAAATTGGCGTGATTTGATCTTGCATTTTCAATTTGTTTGACATTTTTCTTGGCAAGATACCTTAAAACCCTAGCAATCTTAAGAAATTCATAACCCTCATTAGGTTAAGAGTTAGGACCCCTCCTTTGGGCAGTGAGTTTGTATAGGTTTAGGGTTCCTTTGAATGCCTTTTCAATTTTTTATCTTGATGTTTGCTTCTGGTTTTGATTTTTGTTTTGTGCATTGATCATAAACCCTAATTCATGCTTTCCTTTGCATCCATCTTCCATTTGTTTGCATACCATGACTTGCCATGACATTTTATGCATCCACTTGATCCATGACACATCTTAAGACATATTAGAATCATGTTTGATCATTGCATCTTTCATTTGCCATGTTGTATGTCATTTGCATTTCATAACTTTTCATGTATGTTCATGGTTCTAAGCATGCTTCTCTTGCATCCATATGTTTGTATGATCATCCTCATGCCTTGATTCATGTTTGCATCATCTCATAGCATCATTATCATCATGTATATGCTTCTGGTTTTGGTTTGCATCATCCCATTGCATTCCATTTGCATTGCATTCCATTTCTTTGCTAACTTTTCAGGTGGTAAGTTACTTTGAGAAGTGAATTTGCCTTCACTTCTCACAAATTCTTTTCATATCTTTTATGCATCATTGCTGCATTTTTGTCTTGTGTTTGAGACTGAGCTTGCTCATTCTTCTTCATCTTACCTTCTTTCCCCAAGTGACTTGTCTTCTTGAATGAAGCAAGTTACTTTGCTTTTCTTTGCTCCTTTCATCTGCTTCCTGGTGGTTCCTCTGAAGATTTCTCTTGTAAACCTCACAAACCTTAGGAACAACCAAGCATGACAATAATTAGGGTTTTGATTAGTCCCCCATTTAGATTTTATCTTTATGTCTCATTGAGTCTTCTCTTCTCATCTCATAATCAAGGACTAAACCCTAAAGGCTTCAAGGCTTTGTGATTAGGCTTATGCCTGCATCCTTCTATTAGGATGGAATGTATAACTTTAATCCTAAGTGTTAAACCCTTAATGTGTTTAAATCCTTTAATCAATTCATTTAATAATCATCAAGACATCAAGCTTGTAACTTGGGTCTTGCATTAGGGTTCTAATTCTTCCTTAACTGGTTAAGAAGGACTAACCCTAGTGTTAATGGACAAGTCCCCCTCAAGTTGTCTTACAAACCCTAAAAATCACTTAATCATCTTATCATTAACTAAAATCCACTTAATAAAGGTTTTGTTTTGTCATGAGCTTAATCCCTAATCATGGATTAAGTTGAGGAGCTTTCCTCAGCTTAAACATTCTCATCTATTATCCTTCTATTAGGATGGTGTAATGAGTCTGTTTAATCCTTGATTATGGCTTAATCTCATTACTCAACACTAAACAAAAACCACAAAAACATCTAAATAATCACAAGTAGGTTAATGATCTTAACCCTACATCATGGTGATTAAGTGTGAGAAGCTGACTTTACACTTAAGGTACTCTCATTACCCCTAATCAGAGGGAAGATGTGATGAGTTTACTAAATCCATTGGTTTAGGCTTAAGCTCATTAACTTATGACAAACTTTCCAAAAGCAATAAAAGACTGAAAACTCAAAAACAAACAATCTTCGTCTCCTCCGGGATTCTTTTCTCATCTCATTCACTCACAAACGAGAACTCGCTTCTTCCGTCTAATGCAAGACAGTTTGCACCTGGGCCAGACAGGTCATACACTTGAGCATAGACATGTAAGCAGTTCACAGGTCAATTCATCTTTCAGTCTCTTTGGGTCGAACTACGGTGTTCTGACTTCCTCATTGCACAAGAGGATACGTAGGCATAACTTAACAGTTATCGAACAAAAGTCTCTGTATATTCCCCCTCCTTCTAGCCTTATTCTTTAAGCCTCATTATCTTGAGCATGTCACTCCTGTTCTTACACTAACACTTGTCTTATACACTTCACATTCCTTTTACACTGACACCTGTACATCCCTTTCCAGTTATTTTATACACAAATTGCACTGACACTACCCCTTTAAAACACAAATCTTTTAAGCGTGGATCCCGTCGAGTACGACGGACAATCTGGGTGCTAATACCTTCCCAGGTTGTAACCAACCCCCTTTCTCAGTCTCTCTGGTTCGCAACCGTCTTATCCATATCTTTCTAGGTTTATGCAGCATTACCTTTCCTTCGGGATAAAAATGCCTAGCTGGCGACTCTTTCTTTTCCTATGAGTTCACTCCTGTGTGTTCTCATTTCATCCTTTCGCCGACCGTTCGCGTCTGTACCTTTATTTGGGTCATTCTCATTTATCGGGAGCGACAGCTTGGCGACTCTGCTGGGGACCCTTATACTGTAACCAGGGCTTCTGGTTCTTTTTGTGGGTTCCTCCTAGCGCTTGATTGATTTGTGTTTACTGGGGTGTTATGTGCTATTTGTGTTTGTATATTTGTTTTATTTATTGCTTTATGTACAGTTGGTTTACTGCTTTATTTACATCTTTATATACATCATACTGTCATATTATTCTGGCTGGATCTGGTTTTGTTGCTTTGGTGGGTGGGTGTTCTATTGAGAGTTTAAGGTCCTATACCTGGGACCTGAGTGACACCTAGGCTAGAGTGGTTCATGTTAATTCCCATTCCATTTCGGTCTGGTGCGGGAATATGAAACACGGTTCAGATATGGGTTTCTTCTTGAGAACTCTGTGCTACAGATTTCCTGTAGTGCTAGGGCTATCTGGGAAGCCTGCTAAGTCTGGTTGACCTTTACTATGACCTTCAGAAACTGAGGTGAATTAGGGGAGGATCTTTTATGGTTATTGTAAACACTGTACCTCCGGGTTGGAAGCGTTTACACTTCTCATAACTGATCCAAGTCTGAGGATCCTTGTTTTAGAACACCACCTGTGAGGGGGTTGGGTTGTTTGCAGGTTTGCAGGTACCCTTGACCTCAACATACCTTGTTACTTTGTTTTGATTAAGAGTAGTCCATTTTGGAACAAGTTCTTGTGATTTTTAACCCTGGACATGTGACTCTTTATTTGAGTCCCCCACCTTGGTTACTGGACTTATGAACCTCCATCTGGACTTCTTGAACATACATGGACCTATATCAAGGCAGTAATCAGATCCAGCTTGATCACAAACCCTTGCATATCATTTGCATACATCATCATTGCATCATTTAACATTTGCTTATTTGTTTTTCAGGGTATCCATACTATATTTTGGCTTGGTTTTGACCCCTTCATCTGCATAGACCTGTCTTCACCAGTATCTGCTTCAGCTATTCCTCATCAGCTACCTGCTTCAGTCACCTGCATCACCAGTATCAGCCTGTCAGTGGCCCATCTCCAGTGTTAGTCTCCATCATCAGCATCAGTCTCAGCTCTTCACCAGTAGACATGGCACCCAAGAAGAGCAACATCTCATATCATTTCTTTGAGCCTGAGTTGGCTAACATCAGGAGGATCCAGGCCCTGATTACTCCAGACCATATACCACTATTCAGAGAACATTATGGAGGCATCCTTGATGTGGTTATGGATTTGGACCCTTCCCAGAGGAGCTTGATTCATACTTGCCTGCAGTTCTATGATCCTCCTCTGAGGTGCTTCACCTTCCAGAATTTTCAGTTGGGACCCTTGTTGGAAGAGTATTCATCACTGATTGGTGTACCTATCAGGGGTGGAGTCCCCTTCAACCCTGAGATGGCTTTTCCCAGTAATGAAGAGGTGGCAAAGGCATTGTATCTGGAACCAGTTCTGATTGAGCAGAACATGACAGCAAAGGCTAGAATCTCTGGACTACACTTGGATTTCTTGACTTCCCAAGCTATCCTGAAGGCCTCCTTGGGAGAATGGAAAGCAGTCTGTGCATTATTAGCCCTTAGCATATACGGGGTTATATTATTTGCAGATGAGCCTAAGTTTATTAGCAAGAATGCAATCCATCTTTTCATTCTGAGGAACCCAGTGCCCACCTTACTGGGAGATTTCTACTACTCTGTTCACCAAAGGAATGAAAAGCAAAGGGGAAGATTGGTGAGATGCTGTGCTCCCCTATTCCATACCTGGCTGCTCAAATACCTGCCCAAGACTGATGCATTCTTGAATCCTCACCAACAGAGGAATTGGGCTAGGAGACTTGTTGCTTTGACCTCAGATGATATCAGGTGGTGCACCCAGAGCACCAAGGGCAGGGACATCATTACTAGTTGTGGGCAGTTCCCCAATGTACCCCTGATAGGAGTGAAGGGTTGCATCAACTACAACCCTCTGCTATTCAAAAGACAACTGGGCTATGCATTGGTCCACCCTCCTAGAGTACAAGATCTAGCTGAGACCCTTTATTGTGAGATCAAGCCTAATCTGGCTATTGTCAGGCAAGCATCCTGGGCTTGGGACAATGTCCAGACTAAAGGGGTAACCATTCTTGGGAGATGCAACAATGTGGCCTCAACTCAGTATTATGAGTGGTCTCATGCCAGGGCTCAAATTTCTGGGATGCCCTTCACCATTGAAGATGTATCTGGGCCATCCACAGCACCACCTCCAGCAACTGTCAGCCTGGAGGAGTTTGAGAAGCTAAAAGAGAGAAATGAGAATCTGACTCAGGCTCTACAGAAGACCCTCTGGGAAAGGAGTGATGGTCGTCTGGACATTGAAAGGTTAGAAAAGCTAAAGGTGGAGCATCTAGCCAGGATTGAGAAGTCAGAGGACTACATTAGGAAGTCCAGGGCTGGAGAGCAGATTTTGAAGAATGCCTGTAAGGAGGCTCAGTTCCATAAAGCTAGGACTGATCTCTATCTGAAGGAGAGCCAAGCTAGGTGGGTCAGGATCACTGAAGCTCGCACTCAGGAGGATAAGAGAACCCAGGACAAGATTGAGCAGTTGGAGGCTAATGCAAAGGAGCAACAGGAAGCCCTATTAGCAGCCCAGAGGGAGATCTCAGAGTTGAAGATTAGGGCCGGTGTGAAAAGGTCAAAGGACCAGGGCAGACACAAGAAGCTAACTGCAGCTATTGCCACCAGGAATCTTCTCATCAGGAATCTCACAGAGCATCCTGCTGACCCTGTGACTGAAGCACTTCTGAAGGAGGTTCAGGAGGATGAGTTTGGCCTTGATGTCTGACTTTTGCTTGTTGTTGCTTTCATTTCATGTACTTTTCTTTTTCTTATGTTGTATTTTGACCCCTCAGAGGGCATGTATTGTAAAAAACAAACTATGTATCATTCACTTTTTTGTAATATATTCATTAGTTTGTTCCATTTGAATCTCTCTCTCCTAAGCAACATCAAACATCATCTTCCTCGGGGTCTGGAAAGGTCAAAACCAAATGCCAAGCCGGATACCTTGGAAAAAAATAAGCATACTGCATTGCATACTAACCTTTTGTTTTGTTTTGTAGGTTTTGTTTTATTTTTGTTACTAACTCTGTTGTGATTCAGGAACTATTGCTCGGCGTCGGGTGTTCCCACTCAACCGTCCACACAGATATCCTACCCGCAACAACCTTCCGGGTATACAAATGGACCAAGTACAGCAGGACCTTACAGAGGTCAGGACTCAAATGGCCAATGAGAGACTGGAAATGAGAAATCAGATGACCCAGTTTATGGAGGTGATGAATGGATTGGCACGGAGCCAAGAGAGATTAAGGGCACTAGTAGAAAGGCAGACCCAGGAGGAACCCCATCTAGGGACTGGGGGAACAAGCAATAATGAGAGGGTTCAGCCTCATGTTAATCCTCCAGTGTATGGCCCTCACCTTCACCCGGAGATCAACATCCCTGTTAATGTGAAAGGGAATGCCACTGCAGGCAGAGTATTACAAGAAGACCCCCAAGAGGATCAATTCACTGTGATGGGAGCTGGGGATGAAGCCTATGACAGAAGGCTGGATGAAATTGCTGAGAAATTGAGATCCTTGGAGTCCCAGAATTCTTTGGGCTTTGATGTTATGGACATGGGCTTAGTGGACGGGGTAAGGATTCCCCACAAGTTTAAACCTCCGTGCTTTGAGAAGTACAACGGAACTTCCTGTCCCCGAACCCATTTGCAATCTTTTCTGGGGAGGCTGAAGGCATATACCATGGATGAAAAGCTATGGATGTTTTATTTTGAAGATAGCTTAACAGGAGCTTCAAGGGAATGGTACTCTCACTTGACTAGAGCAACCATCAGATGCTGGAAGGACCTAGCTGAGGCCTTTATCAGACAATACCAGTACAACTTGGATATGGCTCCTAATAGGACCCTCCTTATGGGAATGTCTCAATCGTCCAGGGAAAGCTTCCGGGAATACGCCCAGAGGTGGAGACAGCTTGCTGCTGCTGTCCAGCCACCCATGTCGGAAAGGGAAATGGCCGACATGTTTATGAACACCCTCCAAGGGACATATATTGACAGGCTAGCTGCCTTTTCTTCCTCCAGCTTCGCTGACGTAGTCATAGCTGGAGAAAGGATTGAAAGCCTATTAAAGATGGGCAAAATTTCTGACAACGGTGCGAGCTCGTCCAGCAACCCCAGAAAGCCTTTTGTAGGTCCAAGAAGAACCGGTGAGACTAATGCTATTCAGGCCAGCAGGGGCAGACCACAATATGTTCATAGGTCAGTAGCAGCAGTCACCATTCCCGCTCCACTTCCTGAGCAACCAGCATATCAACCACAGCAACAACCCCATTACCAGCAACAAACTCAGTATCCTCCTCAGAGAAACTACAACAACAGCAACAACAACAATCAGCAAAGACCATTTCAACAGAGACCGTCTCAGGCCAATAGGGTGATTGATCCAATCCCTATGCCCTATGCCGCTTTACTGCCACAGCTCCTGAAGCTCAACTTGGTTGAGTTAAGGACGTTGGCGCCACCAGATCCTTCCAGTCTGCCAAGAAATTATGACGCCAATGCCAGATGTGCTTTTCACTCCAATGCACCTGGCCACAGTACAGAGAAGTGCAGAGCTTTACAGATGAAGGTGCAAGACCTGGTAGATTCCAAAGCTCTAAACTTTGCACCCCCGCCAAATGTCAACAAAAACCCCATGCCCAACCATGGAGGGCCCAGAATCAATGCTATTGAGGAAGACATGCCGTCGTTCTTGATAACCAGTGTTGGGCAGATCCGGACACCCCTGGTAGAGATTAAAGCTCAACTCCTTGAATGCCAGATATTCCCTGGGTGTGAGCTCGGGTGCGGTTATTGAAACATTTCGGTAAATGGGTGTGATAACTTGAGAAGCGGCATAGACAGTCTTATCCAGAATGGTCTACTTCAAATCACAACATCAATACCTTCAAATCCAGCAATCTCTCCAACAACAGTTCCAGAGTTTCCTACAACTGCAACAACAATTATTCCAAACAATTTTTCAGTTTCATCGACAAATGCTTCAAATATCACTTCAACAAGACAGATATCAACAAACATTCCTTCTACAACGTCAGCACCCCTCTATTTTGAATCTTCTCCTACAACACCAGCAAATATCTCAGCAGTCACTATTTATTATGATCCGTCAAGTATCCCTCTGAACAGCAATTTTCAACAACAAGCAGTGGCATCTCCTGCCATATCACCATTCGCTATCTACTATGATCCACATACTATTGCGACACCCTCCTCTGCTGCAGTCATCCCGGTTACCATCACAGTACCTGGGCCTATTCCGTATGAAAGCAGTAATGTCATCCCTTGGCATTATGGCTCTGACCTATACTGCAATGGGGAGAGAATCACTCTGGAATCATCAACTTCTTCACCACAGATAGACAATGTGGGGGGAGGCGGAGGCTTCACTCGAAGCGGACGTCTCTTTGCCCCGCAAATTCCAAGACCCATTGCTGAAGCAGAAGCTGCTGCCAAGGCCAAAGGGAAGAGCATGGTGCAAGAAGAACAAGTTGCTAAAGAAGCTTTAAAGACCCCTTTTGATCAGGAGGTTGATGAATTCATGAGAATCATCAAGAAAAGTGATTACAGGATAGTGGACCAGCTTCACCAGACGCCTTCCAAGATCTCCATTTTATCATTGCTAATGTGCTCCGAGGCTCATCGGAACGCACTACTAAAAGTCTTGCACGCAGCTTATGTGCCAGAGGAGATTACCGTCAATCAGTTAGAGGCCGTAGTTGGAAATGTCAACGCTAGTCATGGACTAGGATTTACCAACACTGATTTGACGACGGAAGGTCGCGACCACAACAAGGCTTTGCACATTACCTTGGAGTGTAAGGGTGCAGTTCTTTCTCATGTACTGGTGGACACAGGGTCATCCCTCAATGTCCTACCTAAGAAGGCCCTTGTAAAGCTGGAGTATGAAGGATTGGCATTGCGCCCCAGTAACTTAGTAGTGAGAGCCTTTGACGGTTCTAAGAGATTAGTTCTAGGAGAAATTGAGTTGCCTATAATGATTGGCCCACAGACTTTCAAAACGACCTTCTTCGTGATGGATATACAGCCTGCCTATAGCTGTTTATTGGGTAGACCATGGATACACGCCGCTGGCGCCGTGACCTCAACCCTTCACCAGAAGTTAAAATTCGAGTGGGAGGGCCAAGTCGTTACTATTTGTGGAGAGGAAGACATCTTTGTTAGCCATCTGGCTACATACAAATACATTGAGATGGAGGGGGAGATCCATGAAACCATGAGTCAAGGATTCGAAGCCTTGAACATCAATGAAGCGTCTGATGTACTTGGGACTTCCATGACATCTTACCAGCAAGCCAGGAAGGTTGTTGAAGAGGGGAATGCTCAAGGCTGGGGCAAGCTGTTGCCTGTGGAAAAGAAAGAGGACAGATTTGGGTTGGGTTACAAACCAACTCAACAAGATCAAGCAGAGGCTGCTAAGAAGCCCAATTTTGTCAGTGGGGGGATGCTCACCCCCGATGCAGTAAACAACTTGGAAGATGAGTCGGAAGATGAGCGCAACCTGGAGAGCTGGATACGTCCAAGGATCCCGGGGAGCTGTATCTCAAACTGGTCTTCCCAGGAAATTATAAGGGTTACTCCTGCAGAGTAATTATTATTTCCTGTATATTTTAAGCATGCATCAAGTCTTGCATCTTGCCCAAGATGACAAGACTCATTTTGTAATCGAGCCATATGTAATTTTGTGCAAACAGATCAATCAATGATAATCAGACATCTTTTGCAAATGAGTCTTTTTTTTCTTTTCCGCTCACTGTTTTTTCCATTTTTCTTTTTGTACAAAAAATAAATGGCAATGTTTTCAAAATGATGACTTCATTTCACTCTTTTTAAACAAGATTAAAATCAATCACTAAAATGAACAAACTGAACCCTTGCAGAGAGTACCTTCCAGACCGCACCGACAACAGCACGACTATGACTTCGTATGACTTTGACAATCCAATCAATCAAGCTGATGAAGGGGTTGAAGAAGAGTATGAACTTCCTGAAGAGTTAGCCAGGTTGTTGAGACAAGAAGAAAAGGTTATCACCCCTCATCAGGAGGAGGTTGAAATGGTTAATCTTGGTACAGTTGAAGACGTGAAAGATGTTAAGATCGGGGCCTGCCTACAGAACTCGGTGAAAGAACAACTGATTGATCTGCTTCGGGAGTATGCGGATGTGTTTGCTTGGTCTTACCAGGATATGCCAGGGTTGGACACCGATATCGTCATGCACAAGCTGCCATTAAAAGAAGACTGCCCGCCAGTAAAACAGAAGTTGCGCCGTACTCGCCCGGATATGGCAATGAAGATAAAGGAAGAGGTACAAAAGCAGTGGGACGCCGGATTCCTTGCTGTAACTAGCTATCCGCCGTGGGTTGCTAATATAGTACCTGTGCCTAAGAAAGACGGCAAAGTAAGGATGTGTGTTGACTACCGGGATCTGAATAGAGCCAGCCCGAAAGATGACTTCCCATTACCTCACATTGATGTATTGGTTGATAATACGGCTCAGTTCTCGGTATTCTCCTTCATGGACGGATTTTCAGGATACAATCAGATCAAGATGTCACCTGAAGACATGGAGAAGACAACTTTCATCACACCCTGGGGCACGTTCTGTTACAAGGTGATGCCATTTGGACTGAAGAATGCAGGCGCAACATATCAACGGGCTATGGTAACATTATTCCACGATATGATCCATAAAGAAATCGAGTGTTATGTGGATGACATGATTGCCAAGTCCCTCACAGAAGAAGACCACCTGGTAAATCTGCTAAAACTATTCAAGCGTTTGAGGAAGTACCAACTGAAGTTGAACCCCAACAAGTGCACATTCGGGGTGCGATCTGGTAAGCTGCTGGGTTTTATTGTAAGTGAGAAGGGGATTGAAGTTGACCCTGATAAAGTCAAAGCCATTCAAGAAATGCCTGCACCGAAGTCAGAAAAAGAAGTTCGAGGGTTTCTAGGTAGATTGAACTACATTTCCAGGTTCATATCTCACCTTACGGCAACCTGTGAACCCTTGTTCAAACTGTTAAGAAAAGAACAGACGGTCAGGTGGAACGATGACTGCCAGAGGGCTTTTGACAAGATCAAGGAGTATTTACAAGAGCCTCCAATCCTTATGCCTCCAGTTGAAGGAAAACCTCTGATAATGTACTTGACAGTATTAGAGGAGTCGATGGGGTGTGTGCTGGGCCAGCATGACGAGTCTGGTCGAAAAGAGTATGCAATATACTACCTGAGCAAAAAGTTTACCGACTGTGAACAACGTTATTCACTGCTCGAGAAAACTTGCTGTGCTTTAGCGTGGGCTGCTCACCGATTGAGACAGTATATGTTGACCCACACCACTTTGTTGATATCCAAGATGGATCCAGTTAAGTACATTTTCGAGAAGCCAACTCTTACCGGACGGGTTGCAAGATGGCAAATGATCCTCACAGAATATGACATCCAGTACACGTCTCAGAAAGCCATCAAGGGCAATGTATTGTCTGATTATCTTGCTGAGCAACCTATTGATGATTACCAGCCTATGAGATTTGACTTCCCCGATGAAGACATCATGTTCATAAAAGCAAAAGATCATGAAGAGCCTATTCACACTGAAGGGTCTGAACCGGAAGAAGAATGGACTATGATGTTTGATGGGGCTGTTAATATGAATGGTCGTGGTGTTGGTGCAGTACTCATTACACCTAAGGGAGTTCACCTGCCTTTCTCGGCAAAACTCACCTTTAACTGCACTAACAACGAAGCTGAATACGAAGCTTGCATTATGGGTCTTAAGGAAGCTATTGACCTCAGGATCAAAACATTGACCGTATTCGGAGATTCAGCTCTGGTAGTTAATCAAACCAACGGCAAATGGTACACCCACCAGGATCATCTGATACCTTACAGGGATTATACAAGGAGGTTACTGACTTTCTTTACAATGGTCAAGCTTGAGTATATCCCTCGGGACGAGAATCAGTTTGCAGATGCTCTGGCTACCATTTCATCAATGATCAAAGTTCAAGCTGCCAACTTTGTACCTCAAATTTCAGTATCCAGACTTGACAGACCAGCATATGTGTTCGCAGCAGACATTGTCAAAGATGATAAGCCTTGGTTCCATGACATTAAGTGCTTCTTGGAGGATCAAACATACCCACCTGGGGCATCTTCCAATGATAAGAAGACTTTAAGAAGGCTTACTGGCAGTTTCTTTCTGAACACTGATGGTTCCCTGTACAAGAGAAACTTCGATATGGTACTCCTCAGATGCGTTGATAGAACAGAAGCAGACTTGTTAATGCACGAAGTGCACGAAGGATCCTTTGGTACCCATGCAGGAGGGCATGCCATGGCTAAAAAGTTGCTAAGATCAGGCTATTACTGGATCACAATGGATGCCGATTGTTGTGCCTATGCCAGAAAATGCCATAAATGCCAGATCTATGCGGATAAGGTGCATGTGCCTCCCAATCCTCTGAATGTGATGTCTTCACCCTGGCCCTTTGCTATGTGGGGCATTGACATGATTGGCAAGATTGAACCTACTGATTCAAACGGCCACAGATTCATCCTGGTTGCTATTGACTATTTCACCAAGTGGGTCGAAGCAGCTTCCTATGCCAATGTTACAAGGCAAGTGGTAGCCCGATTTCTAAGGAGAGACATCATCTGTCGATACGGAGTTCCCGAGCGAATCATTACTGATAATGGTTCCAATTTAAACAACAAAATGATGGCAGAGCTATGCCGGGACTTCAAGATCCAACACCACAATTCTTCTCCTTACAGGCCAAAGATGAATGGCGCTGTTGAGGCGGCTAATAAGAATATCAAGAAGATTGTGCAGAAGATGGTAGTCACCTACAAAGACTGGCATGAAATGCTACCGTTTGCCTTGCATGGGTACCGCACGTCAATCAGAACATCCACTGGGGCAACACCGTATCAGCTTGTGTATGGTATGGAAGCAGTCTTACCAGTTGAAGTTGAATTACCCTCCCTGCGGGTACTGATGGATGTTAAGCTGAACGAAGCAGAATGGGTCCGATCCCGATACGAACAACTGAGTCTGATTGAAGAGAAAAGATTGGCTGCAATCTGTCATGGGCAGTTGTATCAAAAGAGAATGAAGAAAGCCTTCGATCAGAAAGTCAGGCTCCGAGAGTACCAAGTAGGAGATCTTGTGCTGAAAAGAATACTCCCTCCTCATACAGACCACATGGGCAAATGGACTCCAAACTATGAAGGACCATTTGTAGTTAAGAAAGTTTTCTCTGGTGGAGCACTGATGCTCAGCACTATGGATGGTGAAGACTTCCCGTCCCCTGTGAATTCAGATGCAGTTAAAAAATACTTCGCATAAAAATGACCCGCTGGACATAAAAACAGAATGAAAGTCCAGGCAAAAATAGGGCATCCCGGCGAGTCAAAAACAGAATAAAAGACTCGGGCAAAAATAAGGGAAAATAAACAAAAAGATGTACACCCGCTGAGTTGAAAAGCCGCATTGGACAACTCAGGCAAAAATGGGTATCCCGATGGATTGAAAACCCGAAAGGGCGATCCATGCAAAATAAGGGAATAAGCGAACAACTGCATCCTGAATTCGTCTGTATCACCTACAACTTGGTAAGCTTCGAAAGGATCAAGCTCCACTCAGAATCAGCCTTCTTCAGAAAGCAAGATGAGAAGAGTGTCAAATGTCATACGAGTCATGGCAAAAGGGAAGCTCCTTGAAGCGTCGTCAACATTGCCAACATTTTGTTTCTCAATTTGTAACAATCTCCTCATTTTAGGGGATTTGTTTCTTTGACTGTATCTTGCCAATTCAGGGCATATAAATTAATAAAATCAGATTTTCGGTCATGTCTCGTCTCGTACATTTTATTTTCATTTGCAAAATGTTCGATGTCTCTAAGATACTGATTGCATAAATACAGATGCTTCTCTTCTGAAAATACGTGCTTGCAGGAAATATACTTACTCCCAGTGTGTGTCTAACCTCCTATGATGGAATCCGGTAAGGGATACCTCGAGATTACTTGTGCGTTTCTCTATCTTTTCAGGATTGTAGGCATTCGAAGCACAACATGGGGCATGAAGGCTTCACCCCAGCAAGCTGACAAATCAGCACTCACTCAAAGTGTTTTCTCCCCAGCTGAGTTGCCACTTGTTGCTTCGCCCAGCCGAGGTGCCAATCATTCTTCCTCCTCAGCCAAGTACAAAAGCCAGGGAATCATCTCCCCACAGAGCTTCAGCCTCTATCAGAAGAGCAACGCATGGAGGAATCACAACAGAGTAAGGGAAGTTTCTACAAACCCCAGCTGGGTACCTCGTTACCAAGGATGGGTCTATCAGTGACCTATTCCCCAAGCAGATACATCTTGTCAGATCTACCAATGATCTCGTCCCCAGCTGGGATGCTCATTTCAAACAGATCAACCAGAGATCTTCACAGTAACGGGATCCGCATCCCGGATTGGTATCCTGGCATAATCATAGCATTCGCATCATATTCACCCCCACGAAGCGTAGCATTCCGTCTAAACAGAGCATTACGGAAAAAATCAAACATGTTGCATAATCATAAGTCATGGTCTGAATCAAACACTTGTGAATAATGACAATCCATTAACAGTATACAGAAAGCCCCCCAGATTCCCCCGGCAAAGAGCTAAACCCGTTGCCTTACACCCACAAAACATCAGTATATACTCCTTGTGGCACCCGTCTGTGTCATATCCCCAGCAGAAAGCCAAAGTATCCCCTTTGCACTCACAGATACATATATATAATTTTCTGGACACTCGTCCGTGTCACTTTTCCCAACGTAATTACCTAAACACTTTGTTAAGCATATACCTGTTTATATTACACTTTTCTCTCCTGACACTCGTCTGTTTCATTCTCCCCAGCAAGTTGAACACTCATCTATACACCACTCATACTTATTTTACTTATACAGATACTCGTCTGTATCTTGTATACACCATTTATATCCCCGCAGATTCGACACTCGTCCGTGTTCTTTGTTAACCCGTTGGTACTCGCCCGTACCATCATCTCAGAACATGCGTCAAGCGTTTGTTTCTACCTGATACTCGTCCGTATCATAGTCTTAAGGATACTCGTCCGCATCTTTAATCCATACACTATGTCAAACACTTATATCTTCTTGAATTTAGACACTCGTCTGTGTCTACTGTTCCCCAAAAGAGTCCCCTCAGAATCAACACTCGTCCGTGTTCCTTGTTAACCAGTTGATACTCGTCCGTATCATCATCTCTGAACACGTGTCAGTATTTGTTTCTACCCGATACTCGTCCGTATCGTAGTCTTAGGGATGCTCGTCCGCATCTTTAATCTATACACAAACACCAAACACTTATACCTTTTATTTTCTTGGATATAAACACTCGTTCGTGTTTACTATTCCCCAGTAGATCGCCCACAAAGCAAATTTTCTTTTCTATCTGACATTCGTCCTATGTCATGATAAACCCTGAGAGCAGCCGTCCCCTGCTAGGTGATCGTCCTTCACCTCTTGATGATCGTCCTTCATCACGCTCGTCCGATGGCCGTCCTCATCGTTGACCTTTTATCCGGCATTCGTCCTGTGTCGTGATATTTAGCAGCCGTCCCCTGCTAGGTGATCGTCCTTCACCTCTCGATGATCGTCCTTCATCATTTTATCTGATGGCCGTCCCCGTCGTTGATATTGTTATCTGACATACGTCCTATGTCATGATAAACCTTGAGAGCAACCGTCCCCTGCTAGGTGATCGTCCTTCACCTCTTGATGATCGTCCTTCATCATGCTCGTCCGATGGCCGTCCCATCGTTGACCTTTTATCCGGCATTCGTCCTATGTCGCGATACTTTCGGCAGTCGTACCCTGCCAGGTGATCGTCCTTCACCTTTGATGACCGTCTCTCATCATTATTTCATTTATTCTTTAACCCGATGGCCGTCCCCGTCGTGGTCCCTTTTCCTTTTCCCGATGATCGTCCTTCATCAATTTAGCCCGATGGCCGTCCCCATCATTGTTTGCATTACTTTATGAACCTGATGACCGTACCTCATCATTTACTTTTTACATACTCCCCAGAGAATCTCATAGCTTCATCTTGATGGCCGTCCCCATCATAATCCCTTTTATCCCCAGCATGTCGGCCGTCCCCGTCATTGCTCTTTTCCCGGCAGTCGTCCTCTGCTCGACGGTCGTCCTCCGTCGCCCACATTCTATAATATACTTTATTTTCTTTTACAATCTATATCCCTTTTCTTCTTCATTCTGTGAGTGCAAATTTTGGACTGTCTTTGGTATTCAACCACAAGTTATCTTGTTTGCCTGATAAGCCGCTGCTTACATCCTGCACAGCTAACTCATGTTTGAATAGGGGCAGCTGTAAACACCCCAAATTTGCCCTCACCCATTCACACCATGGCTTGTGATATCCTCATGTGCATAAGTTCAATCATATCATCTCATATTGCATTTGTGATTCATTGCATTGGTTCAAAGTCATCTGCATCTAGGGTTTGTGATCTGAGCAATCCAAGAGCTTCTTGAGCCACTCCAAAGGTCATCAATCACTTCAAAGGGGTCCATGTATGTTCAAGCATCATATTATATTCTCTCAAAGTCAAGAATGTCAAAAAATCACAAGAACTGAGAATGGTATGGAAGCAGAGCCAGGTTTGACTGCACAGATGACCTAGAATTAGGGTTTTGGTTTCAGAGGCCATAACTCCAAATTTTTTGGTCATTCTTGTTTCTATTGGTTTCTATATGGTATAGGGAGCATGCATATCAAATTTCATGAAGAAATTCCATGGGGAAGTCATCTGATCAAGAGTTGACTTTTCAAGCAAGTCAGTGTAAAATCAGGGCATCTGAGGCCCCCAATGACCCAACCAGAGGTTGTTCTTCATCATTTTGATTGTGTATGATCTTTATTTGATCATAGAAGATGCTGGAAGTTCACAAAATTGAAGAATTTCAAGTCATTTGCAAAGTTGACTTTTTGGGAAAGTTTGACTTTTAATGAAATTGCCATTTTAGGAAACTTTTTCAACCCTTGCTTTTTGATTCAAAAGTGATTCAAATGGAAAAACTTTGGTCATGAAAGTTGTAGAATGGATCATTCCCTTTTCAAAAAGTACAAGAACATGACCTAATTCATTTTGGATCAAAAGTTATGGCTTGTCAAAGTTGGCTAAAATCACAAAATTTGAAGTTTTCTACCAAAGAGACATTTTGCAAAATGGTTTGTTCAAGTGTTCTAAAGGCCTCAAATGTGTATCATTTCTTCACAACATGATCATATGACATCTAAAAATCAGAATTGGCCCAAGAATCATCTCATTTCATGCCTTGAACTTCAAGAAATCACAAAGGGGCCAAACCTTATGGAATTTGCAAAACACTACACAAACCATAAACCACTTGCTGAATCATCTCATAAACAATTCCATGGACCTCCTTAAACTCAGCTGAGCAAGGACAAGCCAATGAGCTAGCTACACCATTGCCCATACCTCAAGTACACAACTTTTGACTTTTTGGCAAGAACACCCATACCAATCCCACAGTGACACAACAACTCTCTGCCCAATCCAGATCTTACAAACACACTCCAAGGCTTCATTTTCATAACACAACTCATTCTGATCTTGCCCACAAGCCATAGTTACCAAAATCTCTCCAACTTGCATTTTCATTCGAAACACTCAGCACAAGCCTCAAACACAAAAACAAACTTCACAAACAATCTCAGCAGGCTTCACTGATCACAAACCACCCATCACCATAGCCAGAAACTCCCTGAATCAAAAACACGATTTCAACACACCCTTGACCTGAGCTTCTGCCAACTTTCTCTAGAGGCCACATAAACTCCAACTAAGTGTCAAAAGCTTCTAAGGAAGATCATTGGGACTTGTTTGAGCCAAAGAAACAGCCAGAAAGCTCCTGAATCGAAAGCTCCATCTCAGGTAGCATGATGAACAATTTTTCCAGAACTTTAATTTCTTGTTAGAATATTGTTCTGTATGTTGCCCTGATCATGGGGATCTATTTATTTTTGAAAATGAGCCAGAAACAAGCATGTTATGATGTTCTGAAAGTTTGACCTAAAAACTTCTTTGATTCGATTCGTGTTTGTGTTTGAAGTTAAACATGATTTTGTGCTTGATTCGTGTTTGGGGTGGGTAGGAGATGATTTCTGGAGAGTTAGAGCTTCTGAAGTGGCCTGGAGAGTGAGATTGTGTTTTTGGTTGGCCGGAGAAGATGACCGGAACACTGTTCCGGTCATCTGAGAGTCATTAGGGCATTTAATTAGGGTTTAATCATAATTAGGAGATTTTGAATTTCAGCCCTTGGATCTGGCGCCAAGTCAATTCGCGCGCGTGTGAGTTTGAATGCTGGCCCTTGATCTTGCATACTTTCATATTTTTCAGTTTAATTCATTTTATTTTTCATTTAATTGCATTTGTTTTCTTCATTTTATTAAAAATAGTAAAACATCTTAAAAAATTCTGAAAATTTTTATATAATCTTTTATTAATTTTCAGAAACCAAAAACATTTTTATTTTTATTTTTTGCATTAAAAAATATTTTTAAATCATTTAAAAGTTTATTTCTAATTAATTGATGAGAATTAATTAATTAAAAATACTTTTAGGTATTTAAAAATCACCAAAAAATTCATGAAACCTTTAAAATCATTTAGAAACATTGTCCAACCCTCAAACCAAATTTCTTTTTTGATCTTGATGTCTTTTGACAATTTTTCATGGAATTAATTTCATTTCAAGGCATTATTTTGATCCAATCTTTGAAAATTCATTTCTGCCTAGTCTTTAGGAGTTGGACTTTGATTCTTTTTGCATTGTGTCTTGCATATCATGTAGTTTATAGGATTAAATTGGCGTGATTTGATCTTGCATTTTCAATTTGTTTGACATTTTTCTTGGCAAGATACCTTAAAACCCTAGCAATCTTAAGAAATTCATAACCCTCATTAGGTTAAGAGTTAGGACCCCTCCTTTGGGCAGTGAGTTTGTATAGGTTTAGGGTTCCTTTGAATGCCTTTTCAATTTTTTATCTTGATGTTTGCTTCTGGTTTTGATTTTTGTTTTGTGCATTGATCATAAACCCTAATTCATGCTTTCCTTTGCATCCATCTTCCATTTGTTTGCATACCATGACTTGCCATGACATTTTATGCATCCACTTGATCCATGACACATCTTAAGACATATTAGAATCATGTTTGATCATTGCATCTTTCATTTGCCATGTTGTATGTCATTTGCATTTCATAACTTTTCATGTATGTTCATGGTTCTAAGCATGCTTCTCTTGCATCCATATGTTTGTATGATCATCCTCATGCCTTGATTCATGTTTGCATCATCTCATAGCATCATTAGCATCATGTATATGCTTCTGGTTTTGGTTTGCATCATCCCATTGCATTCCATTTGCATTGCATTCCATTTCTTTGCTAACTTTTCAGGTGGTAAGTTACTTTGAGAAGTGAATTTGCCTTCACTTCTCACAAATTCTTTTCATCTCTTTTATGCATCATTGCTGCATTTTTTTCTTGTGTTTGAGACTGAGCTTGCTCATTCTTCTTCATCTTACCTTCTTTCCCCAAGTGACTTGTCTTCTTGAATGAAGCAAGTTACTTTGCTTTTCTTTGCTCCTTTCATCTGCTTCCTGGTGGTTCCTCTGAAGATTTCTCTTGTAAACCTCACAAACCTTAGGAACAACCAAGCATGACAATAATTAGGGTTTTGATTAGTCCCCCATTTAGATTTTATCTTTATGTCTCATTGAGTCTTCTCTTCTCATCTCCTAATCAAGGACTAAACCCTAAAGGCTTCAAGGCTTTGTGATTAGGCTTATGCCTGCATCCTTCTATTAGGATGGAGTGTATAACTTTAATCCTAAGTGTTAAACCCTTAATGTGTTTAAATCCTTTAATCAATTCATTTAATAATCATCAAGACATCAAGCTTGTAACTTGGGCCTTGCATTAGGGTTCTAATTCTTCCTTAACTGGTTAAGAAGGACTAACCCTAGTGTTAATGGACAAGTCCCCCTCAAGTTGTCTTACAAACCCTAAAAATCACTTAATCATCTTATCATTAACTAAAATCCACTTAATAAAGGTTTTGTTTTGTCATGAGCTTAATCCCTAATCATGGATTAAGTTGAGGAGCTTTCCTCAGCTTAAACATTCTCATCTATTATCCTTCTATTAGGATGGTGTAATGAGTCTGTTTAATCCTTGATTATGGCTTAATCTCATTACTCAACACTAAACAAAAACCACAAAAACATCTAAATAATCACAAGTAGGTTAATGATCTTAACCCTACATCATGGTGATTAAGTGTGAGAAGCTGACTTTACACTTAAGGTACTCTCATTACCCCTAATCAGAGGGAAGATGTGATGAGTTTACTAAATCCATTGGTTTAGGCTTAAGCTCATTAACTTATGACAAACTTTCCAAAAGCAATAAAAGACTGAAAACTCAAAAACAAACAATCATCGTCTCCTCCGGGATTCTTTTCTCATCTCATTCACTCACAAACGAGAACTCGCTTCTTCCGTCTAATGCAAGACAGTTTGCACCTGGGCCAGACAGGTCATACACTTGAGCATAGACATGTAAGCAGTTCACAGGTCAATTCATCTTTCAGTCTCTTTGGGTCGAACTACGGTGTTCTGACTTCCTCATTGCACGAGAGGATACGTAGGCATAACTTAACAGTTATCGAACAAAAGTCTCTGTATATTCCCCCTCCTTCTAGCCTTATTCTTTAAGCCTCATTATCTTGAGCATTTCACTCCTGTTCTTACACTGACACTTGTCTTATACACTTCACATTCCTTTTACACTGACACCTGTACATCCCTTTCCAGTTATTTTATACACAAATTGCACTGACACTACCCCTTTAAAACACAAATCTTTTAAGCATGGATCCCGTCGAGTACGACGGACAATCTGGGTGCTAATACCTTCCCAGGTTGTAACCAACCCCCTTTCTCAGTCTCTCTGGTTCACAACCGTCTTATCCATATCTTTCTAGGTTTATGCAGCATTACCTTTCCTTCGGGATAAAAATGCCTAGCTGGCGACTCTTTCTTTTCCTGTGAGTTCACTCCTGTGTGTTCTCATTTCATCCTTTCGCTGACCGTTCGCGTCTGTACCTTTATTTGGGTCATTCTCATTTATCGGGAGCGACAAAATGTAATCTGGACCAAAAACCACAACCGATGATAATGCTTATGTAGTGATAAAATTATTTACGATATCTTTATTTGAGTTTTCTTTTCCGTTTGTTTGGGGATTCAAGGGTTTTCGTATATTATGGGAAAGAATCTATGGCGTTGTCTTCGGACCACAAAGTAAGGACTTACATCCCAGTTTATGTTTCTGTGTAGCCAACTGCTTTAACTTCCCTAACCATTCCTATCCTCTTATTAAATTTCATTATTTTGGTTTAACTTTGAAGCTTGACTATTTTCATCATGTTCATCTCTTTTATGTTCCCTCTATTTCTGCAGATGAGTGTCAATGTGGACGACAAATCGAGTATGAATGGTTGAAGAGCTTTGACTCATGTTCATCCTCAAAGTATGTTATTTTTTGTTTTGATTTTTTTTACTCTATTGACTCATGTTGATAAAAATAATTATTTGGTTTAGTGTCAAAGTTAATTTGGTGGTTTAAACACATTTATTCCATTTTCCTTTGCTGATTTAATCTTATTGTAAGTTTTTTATTGTCACATAACTGATTAAGTTGTTTGAGTTTCCTCATGAGCATCCCAAAACTGATTCTTTCACAGGTTTATTTCTGATACATTTCTTCATAAACGCGTTTATAGGGTTTTACATGGTGATGACTATGTCTTTGTTGAGAGATTTTGCCTTTAGAAGTACAAGTTTTTACATGGTGATGTTGTTATCTTCTGGTAATGATGTCGATTATCATCCTTTTCCAAGTATTATTTGACATACTTTTACATTTTTTGTCATATTTCCTTTGTATATTATTGTTTGTTCGGATAAACAACTTAATTATTTGCTTATAGCATTAGTGTTGATCTAATAAGTGCTTATGCATAAGCTATTTTTATGACAGTTAAAATAAAGTCAGGTTGTTTTTAGATTAGTCATGAATTGTTTTTATAAGCTATCTTTGAGAGCTTATGAGAAAAAAAATTGAAACCAACTTTTGACATTTCATAAGCTTTTTCTATAAGTTCTCCCAAACATTCTCATTATTGCGTACTATTTGTTCAAGTAAGCCAAATCCAGATTAAAAAATGTCGGAAATTTATTTTAATAAATTTAACAGGTAATGGTAGACCTAAGTGAACTAGCCACAATGAACCTTCATATTGTTTTAACAATGGAAGACAAGATTTATTTTGTTTGTTTAGAAGCTATTGACATTGGATGGTTCATTATGTTACGTACTCTATATTATCTGATTTGATTATAAAAATTAATGATGTATGGTTTGTATAATCATGTGCTAATTTATGATATTTTGAACTAACAAAAAAGATAAAATTTGTTTGAATTTATATTTGCAACCTAAGTTGTGTTTTAAAGTTGTTATTGACATGACACAACCCAAAACTTTTGCAGTTCACCATTGAATTACAAGGAAACACACATAAAGAGAATACATGCTTTACCGAACGAGTGGTTCGTTACTCGTCATAATAATGATGTACTGAGGATTCTGGAAGGACATTGTTGGGTCTGTAAGATCAGATATGCCTAAGAAGGGGGGTTGAATTAGGCACTTAGATATTTTTCCGGATTTTTATCGATTATTGAATATTTCTTTTTATGGTTCTATGTTTTGAAAAGATGGTAAATGCGGAAAGAAAAATGACATCGGAATTTATCCTGGTTCCCTTCACAATCCGAAGGTACTCCAGTCCCCTTACGACTCGTAAGAGATTTTCCACTATAGTTTTAGAGAAGTACAACCTATAACACCAACTTGGTGAAGCCTACTATCTAACAACTATAAACAACTGTGTGCAAGAACTATCCTCTTGCAAACACTAACCCTTGTGTCCAATAATCCTGGATCACAAGTCAATAAAAAAATAATTTTTGGATAGAATGAAATGTAGAAATGGTGAAGTCTTGTAATATCAAGCAATGTTGATCTTCTCCTTTGATTGATATTTCTCACTCAAAAACAATGAATATAAGTGTTCACTAAAGTGTATAAAAAGTTTAACTTTGTAAACAAATGAATTTAGTGCACTTTGATAGATTTGAAAGTTTTAGATTTTTTTTGGTAAGAAAATGTTTTATGAAAATTGTAGGAGGTGTGTTTTAAAAATTCTGCACAAAACAATTTATATAAAGACAAGACACCTCTTTGAAAAGGTACAAATTATGAAGGGATGTCTCAATCCAATTTGAAAAACACAATGCAAATTCAAAAATTTGAATGAAATAATTTCTGGAAATTTGAACAGTGATAACCGGTTACTACCCAATGGATAATCGGTTACTTGCTGTAACATTAAAAGGATTTTTCAAATCTGGGCTGAAGTAATCGGTTACTACCTACACGGTAACCGGTTACTTGATCAAAAACCAGAAAAATTTCTTTTAAATTTATTATTAGTAACATAAGGCATGCAAAGTGATTTGTTTAGAAATAGCAAATGTGAGTGCATCCTAAGTTGAACACTTAATAAACATTATTGATTCATGAGAAATAGAATTATACCTTCCGATGAGAAAACCTTATCTTTATGAAGACTTTATTTGAATGAAGCTTGAATGATCCTTTTTGCTTGCTTTCAAGACTTGATGGATTTATTGTTATCATCAAAATATAATTTGAGAAGCTTGCTTCTACAGGGTTGAGGGAGACAATCCAACTTCTAGCATGGATTCAAAATCATATGGATCTGTAAGTTGCTATTACCTCTTTTAGTTTCTAGCATGACAATGTTAAGATATGAAAATTGAAACAAGAAATCTAAGTCTATAAAAAGCCATTTTAGTATTGCATTGTGAAAAACCTTAACTGAATTTTTTGATCGATGTGATATTGTGAAATTCGTTAATAATGTAAAGTGGGGATACAAATACAATGGTGGATAATTTTACTCTTAAGCCTACTTTTAATAAGTTTGGTGTCTGACACATTGATTTTGTTTGCAGGTTCCTTTGAGGCAATGTGTTTTATTATGCCAATCTTCTATTGGCTTTAGATCATATATTATTGATTATCGAACTGTTATAACTTATAGACAATGATAACATGAGAAAAAATTGTGAAATCAGAAGTACAACATACTTAGTGAATGGTTTGCTGTTTTTTTTACACCAAATGTTTTGTTATTGTACAATTGTTGATGTTTTTCTATGGAGAAATGAGAAGGTATCAGCCACAACCCTTGGTGTGGCAACAACTTTCTGGGTTCTGTTTGAATTACTTGAATACCATCTCCTTACTTTGGTTTCCCACCTAGCGATACTTGCTCTGGTTGTGTTGTTCTTGAGGTCAAATGCATCCACTTTCATCAACAAGTAAGTTGGTGCTTTTTACTGTGATTCAATTTCGGGTTTGGGTATAAACAATTGTCTCACCGATTTTGTGAAGGTGTTCTGTCTAAATCACTCCTTAATCGATAGCTAGTAGATATGAAACATGGGCCTGACCTGCTGGCACTCTGATGCTGAGGCCAACGATGCTAATGAAGCTGGCCCACTATGACTGTTTGATCTTCGAGTGCTAGAAGCAACAGGTGCCTACACTGTGGTAGAATTCGGAGGTTGCTCATAATTCACATCATTTGATTTCAAATTTTTAATTATAATTTACAAACTTTCAGCAAGATCCCAGTCAACATCACACAACATAAAGTTCATTAGGATCACATGTTTGCAACCGTTCTCCCATAGGAGACTATTTCAATAAATGGTAGAAGTCATATAATCTACTCTATAATTTTTAATTTATTTGTACCCAATTTTGATAATCCATAAAAGAACACATGTTGAATTTCTAGCTCTCAATTAAGAGCATCATTCATTTACAATTATAATATAGTTGTCATTTGTTGCATTTAAAATAATATAGATAGATTACAAATGACATAAATATTTTAATTAAAATTAAAATTTAGTAGAGTTTTCTGTCTTATGCTTTGTCGTTATAATTCATTATGCTATTATACTATGAGGCTTTAAAAAACTGATTTATTTTAAATGAATTTTATAAAATTGTTTTTTAAAATAGTTTCAAAGTTAAGTGATTTTTTATAAATTTTGATATCCATTTTTTTCCGGGTCATTATCATCACAATAGCAATAATTCTTTATTTTAATTAATAATTACACTATTTGAGAGTTAGAATTTTTTTTTTCAAATGTTACAATTCATTTTTTTCTTTCTTATGAGTTCATTTTTATTTATGATTATTTAATACAATTGAGTTTATACGATCATTATTTATTTTATAATTAAATAACTCATTTTAAATTTATATATAAATTTAAATAACTTTAAATTGTATCAAATAAATTCACCTGTGCGGGAGCACGTGTATCTTACTATTTTTGCATCAAAATCTAGTCTCGTTCTTCTTCTTTCGCAACATTTATTTCTATTATATATCTTCTTTTCTCTTGATCTTTGATAGCCTCCCCTCTCCACATATTGCGTGTTTCCCTCTTGTAGGTGTCTTGTTTTTTCCTTCTGTTGGTGATTGTAAACACCCCAAATTTGCCCTCACCCATTCACACCATGGCTTGTGATATCTTCATATGCATAAGTTCAATCATAGCATCTCACACCACATTTTTGATTCACTGCATTACTCCTAAGTCATCTGCATCTAGGGTTTGTGATCTGAGCTATCCAAAAGCCATTTGAGCCACTCCAAAGGTCTCCAATCACTTCAAAGGGGTCCATGTATGTTCAAGCATCATATTATATCCCCACAAAGTCAAGAAAGTCAAAGAATCACAAGAACTGAGAAAGGCATGGAAGCAGAGCCAGGTTTAACTACACAGATGACCTAAAATTAGGGTTTTGGTTTCAGAGGCCATAACTCCAAATTTTTTGGTCATTCTTGTTTCTATTGATCTCTATATGTTATAAGGATCATGCATATCAAGTTTCATGAAGAAATTCCATGGGGAAGGCATCTAACCAAGAGTTGACTTCTTGAGCAAGTCAGTATAAAATCAGGGCATCTGAGGCCCCCAATGACCCAACCAAAGGGTGTTCTTCATCATTTTGAATGTGTATGATCTTTATTTGATCATATAAGATGTTAGAAGTTCACAAGATTGAAGAATTTCAAGCCATTTGCAAAGTTGCCTTTTTGGGAAAATGACTTGTAATGTAAACTTGCCATTTTGGGAAACGTTTTCAACCCTTGCTTTTTGATTCAAAAATGCTTCAAATGAGAAAACTTTGGTCATGAAATTTGTAGAATGGATCATTACCTTTTCAAAAATTACAAGAACTCATTCTAATTCATTTTGGATCAAAAGTTATGGTTTGTCAAAGTTGGACAAAATCACATAATTTCAAGTTATGTACCAAAGAGGCAAAGTTGCAAAACCACTTGCCAAGACAAATTGTGATTTCAAATGAACTTCTAATCTTTGTACAAACATAA
Organism: Lathyrus aphaca; assembly: GCA_963966055.1. Lineage (NCBI taxonomy): Eukaryota > Viridiplantae > Streptophyta > Magnoliopsida > Fabales > Fabaceae > Lathyrus > Lathyrus aphaca. Next base: position 28,284,974 of record OZ014521.1, on the reverse strand, counting down.
ACCAAGACCTAAAATTCAGAATGACTTATGGATCAAGAAACTTCAAAAGGGGCAAAAAGTCACAAAGTTGCAAAACCTATCACAAACCCTAATCCACTTGCTGCATTGCCCCTAATCCTTTTCCATGGCTCTCCCTGATTCAAGTTGCAGCCAAGCCATGCTTTGTACCTTCACTGCCATAGCCCATACCTCTCTTACACAAAACTTGACTTTTTGCAAAAAGACCCATACCAATTAGCCTGTGCCACACCAACTTCTCTGACCTCTCTAGTTGTGATAAGTGGACCAAATGAGACTAAACACATCACACACACAAGCCTGAAACACTCTCCAAACCATAGCACCAAGCTTTGCCCTCTTATGCATTTTCATTCGAAACACTTCACACAGGCATCAAACATAAAAACAAACTTCATAGGATCACTCAGCATGCTCCCCTGATCATTTCCCTACCCTCATTCATCCCTGAAACCTCCTCAAACTGAAACACGATTCCTTCCCCCTCCTGAACAGAACTTCTTCAAACTCGCAAACCAACCATTTTAAACTCCAACCAAGCTTCATAACTTCATCAAGAGGACCATTGGGACCATTTTGAGGCAAAGAGGCAAGCAGAAAGCTCCTGGACTGAAAGCTCAATCTCAGGTAACATGATGAACAAATTTTCCAGAACTTTGATTTCTTGTTAGAATGTTGTTCTATATGTTGCCCTGATCATGGGGATCTATTTATTTTTGAAAATGAGCCAGAAACAAGCATGTTGTGATGTTCTGAAAGTTTGCCCGTGAAAATGTTTTTGCTTGTTTCCTTTGATTCACGAAAAATAAATGTTGTTTGTTTTAGGGTTTATGTTTAGTGATGTTCATAGTTTGATTCTGGAGAGTTTTTTGAGGTTTTGATGCGTTTTGAGAGAGATTGAGATTTTGGTTGGCCGGAGAAGATGACCGGAACACTGTTCCGGTCATCTGAAAGTCATTAGGGCTTCTGATTAGGGTTTAATCATAATTAGGCCAGTTTGAATGTGAGCCGTTCGTTTGCGCGCCAGGTCAATTCCCGCCCCTGTGAGTTTGAATCTCAACCATCAGATTGGTTGACTTTCTCTTTTTTCTATTTAAATTCATTTTATTTTCATTTGTTTTGTATTTATTTGTACGAATTTTTAAAAATAGTTAAAATCATCTAAAAATTATGAAATTTTTTGTCAAAGGTTTCATAAATTTTCAGAACACAAAAATATTTTTATTTTTATTTTTTTCATTAAAAATCATTTTTAAATAATTTAAATGTTTATTTTTAATTAGTTAATGAAAATTAATTAATTAAAAATACATTTAGGTATTTAAAAATCACAAAAAATTCACATAGCATTTAGAAACATTTAGAAACATTGTCCAACTCTCAAACCAAATTTATTTTTTGTTATTGATGCCTTTTGATCATTTTTATTGGATTTAATTTCATTTTTAGGCAATATTTTGCTTCAAACTTCAAAATTTTCTTTCTGCCTAACCATTGAGAGTTAGATGATGATTCTTTTGGAATTGCATCTTGCATAGCATGTAGTTTATAGGATAAAATTGGTTTGAATTGATCTTTCATTTTCATTTTGTTTGGCATTTTTCTTGATGAGGTACCCCAAAACCCTAGCAATCTTAGGAAATTCATAACTTTCAATAAGTTAAGAGTTGGATCCTCTCCTTTGGGCAGTGAACCTGTATAGGTTTAGGGTATCTTTGATTGCATTTTCAAATTTTTATCATGTCATTTGCTTCTGGTTTTGGATTTTTGCTTTGTATGATGCATGTAACCCTAATTTGTGCCTTCCTTTGCATCCATTTCTCATTTGCTTGCATCCATTGACTTGCCATGACATTTTGTGCATTCATTTGATTCATAAGACATCTTAGGACATATTAGAATCATGTTTTATCATTGCATCTTTCATTTGCCATGTTGTATGTCATTTGCATTTCATAACTTTTCATGTACATTCTTGGTTCAAAACATGCCTCATTTGCATCCTTATGCTTGTATGATCATTCTCATGCCTTGCCTCATGTTTGTATCATCTCTTAGCATCATTAACATCATGTAAATGCTTCTGACTTTGGTTTGCATCATGACATTTCATCTCATTTGCATTGCATTTCATTTCTTTTGCTAACTTTTCAGGTGGTAAGTTGTTTAGAGAAGTGGATTTGCCTTCACTTCTCTCAATCTCTTTTCATCTCTTTCATATTCTCTTTGCTGTATTTTGCATGTGTATTTTAGTGAGCTTGCTCATTCATGTTCATCTCTTACTTTCTCTCTTCAAGCAACTTGTCTCCTTAAGTGGAGCAAGTTGTTTTGCTTCTCTTTGCTTCTTGTTCCTTTCATCTGCTTCTCTCCTGGTGGTTTCTCTGAAGATCTTCTTGCAAACCTCATTAACCCTAGGAACAACCAAGCATGACAATAATTAGGGTTTTGATTAGTCCCCCATTTAGTTTTACCTTTGTGTCATCTTTGAGTCTTCTCTTCTCATCTCATGATCAAGGACTAAACCCTAAAGGTTTTAAGGCTTTGTGATTAAGCTTATGCCTGCATCCTTCTATTAGGATGGAGTGTATAACTTTAATCCTAAGTGTTAAACCCTTAATGTGTTTAAACCCCTTTAATCAATTCACTTAATAATCATCAAGACATCAAGCTTGTAACTTGGGCCTTGCATTAGGGTTCTAATTCTTCCTTAACTGGTTAAGAAGGACTAACCCTAGTGTTAATGGACAAGTCCCCCTCAAGTTGTCTTACAAACCATAAAAATCACTTCTTCACCTTATCATTAACTAAAATCCACTTAATAAAGGCTCTGTTTTGTCATGAGGTTAACCCCTAATCATGGATTAAGTTGAGGTACCTTCCTCAGCTTAAATGTTCTCATCTATTATCCTTCTATTAGGATGGTGTAATGGGTCCATTAAATCTTTGATTATGGCTTAAACGCATTACTTAACACTAAACAAAAACACCAAAAACATCTAAATAATCACAAATAGGTTAATGATCTTAATCCTACATCATGGTGATTAAGTGTGAGGTGCTTACTTCACATTTAAAGTATTCTCATTACCCCTAATCAGAGGGAGGATGTGATGAGTTTACTAACCCTTGGTTTAGGCTTAAGCTCATTTTCCTATGACAAACTTCAAAAATCAATAAAAGATTGAAAACACAAAAACAAACAATAATCGTCTCCTCCGGGATTCTTTTCTCATCTCATTCACTCACAAACGAGAACTCGTTTCTTCCGTCTAATGCAAGACAGTTTGCACCTGAGCCAGACAGGTCATGCACTTGAGCATAGGCAAGTAAGTTGTTCATCAAGTCAATTTATCTTTCAGTCTCTTTGGGTCGAACTACGGTGTTCTGACTTCCTCATTGCACGAGAGGATACGTAGGCATAACTTAACAGTTATCGAACAAAAGTCTTTGTGTATTCCCCCTCCTCCAGCATTATTCTTTGAGACTCAGCCTTGAGCATTTCACTTTTTTCCTTACACTGACACTTCTCTTATACACTTCACTTTCTTCCAGCACTGACACTTGCATTCTTTTCCAGCTCTGATACACAGATTGCACTGACACTACCCCTTTAAAACACAAATCTTTCAAGCGTGGATCCCGTCGAGTATGACGGACAATCTAGGTGCTAATACCTTCCCAGGTTGTAACCAACCCCCTTTCTCAGTATCTCTGGTTCGCAATCGTCTTATCCATCTTTTCTTAGGTTCATGCAGCATTACCTTTCCTTCGGGATAAAAATGCTTGGCTGGCGACTTTATTCATTCATTCTCCTTTCTCCGACCGTTCGCGTCTGTACCCCATTTGAGTTAGCCTCATTTGGCGGGAGCGACAGTGATCCCCATCTGATTTTGCTTTCATCCTTTCTTCTCATATTGAAGCTTCTAGTTCTCATGCGTTTTGTAACGGTCCATTTTATTTTAATTATTATTAATTAAATTATGTGTTGACGTGTGTAATTGTGTTATTTTGCGTGTTTCATTGTGTTTGAGTGCCTTTGGTGGTGGGTAATGGTCTTATGAATTTTCTTTAAGGTAATAGAGGTGTATGACTAAAAACGTTGAGAATTGGTGGTGTATAGAGTAAGATTAATTAACCTATTTTTAGTTAATTAGTATTTATCAACCATAGTGTAAGATGAATATTAGTAGAATTATATAAGTGATGACAATTACTATTATTATTATTATTATTATTATTATTATTATTATTATTATTTAGTAAGATGGATAAAAATATTATTAATAATATAATGGGATAAATAAATGAAATACTTAGATGTGTAGAGGCGTGGAGGGCATTGTGGTAATTGTAGAAGCATAAGTAAGGGAAAATAAGGTAAACCATAGTTGGGGGTTTATGTAAGGAGTTAGGGAATGAAGAAGTCAGTTTCATTTTACGTAAAAGTGAGAGCAAAAGGGAAAGAGGTGAAAAGAAGTTAGGGCAAGAAGAAAAAAAGAATCCATTAGAGAAGAGGAAAGCTCGTCAATACAAGGTAAGGGTGGGGTTCTTCAACCTCTTAAGGGGTATATGATGTATGTATGAGGGTAGTAAATTTTTAGGTTTGAATCCTTGTAATTGTTTGATGGTTGATGTTTGGAGTTTTGGGGAAAACCTAGTATCAAGAGGTTAGGGATGATGAAATAGTGATGATTTGTTGTATTGTGATTTTTGTTTTGGTATGTATATGGTAGATATAGGTTTTAATGAATTAATTTGTGTTAATTGGGGTTACAAAACCAGTTTAAAAGGTGTGAAATCGCAGTGGAAAAAGTGATGTCAACGCATGAATTTTTGGTTGATTTGGAGAGGACGCTTAGCCCCGTTTTCTATGCTTAGCACGGTGGAGTCAGAAGGGAGAGCGCTTAGCCTGTGTTTCCGTGCTTAGCGCGGTACTCCAAGAAGATTTAATCAAAAACTTCGAAAATTCATAACTCGAGTTGTAAGTGTCTGGTTGACGTGTGGTTTGGAGCGTTAAAAGTGTGTGTAATGTACTTTCTTATAAAAATATTTTTAGTACCAGAATTCCAACTATTCATCATGCGGGAAGTTGGTTCGTACATGTCGGGTTATGTTATTTTGGTGAAATGTGTGTAGAAACTTGGTGTAATTGGAGAAAGGTGATGTTCTATGACCAAAAATGGTAATTATGATGTTGAGGAATTAGTTATATGACGTAGAGGTGTAACTAATGTGATAATGTTGTCTATAGTGGTGTCCAATGAATAGGCGATGATGATTTTGTGTTGTTGATTAGATGATACTGAATTGGTATTAATTATTAAGTGATGATAATTAGGTGTTGATGACTTTGTGATGGTAGTTACGTGTTGAATATTATATGATAATTATGTTGATGATTTAGAAGATATCGATTAGGTGTTATTGATTAGAGATGACAATTAGGTGTTGGTGGTTGTGTGATGGTAATTGTGTGTTGATGTTTAGTGATGGTAATTATATGTTGAATATTATATGATGATAGTGTATCGACCCTCATGTGAATGATGTTGCTTGATGTTGTTGCTGAGTTGTTGTGACATACCCTATAGATATAACAGTTGTTGCTTATGATGTTACATGATGTTGTTGATTAGTATGGCATGTTGTGTTGTGGTATAACTTGTAAATGCAATAGTTGTTGCTTATTATGTAGTTGTATGTTGTTGTTGAAAGTGAATAACATGTTGCACTAATTGTGGGATGATGTGTGCCCATGTGGGGTGTGAGTGTTTATCTGGATTCCTTGTAACAGAATCGATGTTGTTATTGTTGAGGTGATTGTGTGCCCATGTGGGGTGTGAGAAATCACGGATGTCGTGTGCCCATGTGGGGTGTGAGCGACCTAAATAGACCTTCCAACGAGAATTGTGATCATGAAACAGGGATCAAAATTGATACCACATGCATTGAGTCTAGTCGGTGTCTCATTGCATTATATGGTAGTTATGTTGCATTATGCTTATGTGGTTATATGTGTTTATGTTGAAGTGTGTGATTCTTGGTAGAAGTTATGATCTAGGTGAATTACTTGATGACTTATACTTTTTAATTATATCATATTTGTCTGTTGTTTATTTGAGAATCTCACCCCTTCTGTTTGAATGTTGCCTCCACGTGGGTAACGTGCAGATAATCAGGAGTAGTGTGGAAGTTGTGGTCAATGAAGACGAGGTGTTTCACTTTGGCTGGCGTCTTTTATGATATGTAACATTGGGAGTCGAGAACGCTTTTATGCTTAATTTTATTTTGTTAAATAATTTTGGTTGCCTTTACCGTTTCAAAAATTAATATTTTGATCATTTGGAACTGTTATGTGTTATATTGAAATGATTCATTTCTACTGCGTAATAAAGATTATTTTGTTTGGATTAAAATTGGTATTAATTTCCATTATTGCTATTTATATGTTACATGTCTTAAAAATGAGCAAATATTTGTTGAAAGTAATGTCTTTTATTTCTGAATTGTATTATTTTACTCTAATCATTCGATTAAATTAAGCGTAGGAATTTAGGGTGTTACATAGTGGTATCAGAGCCTGGTTGGTCCGTCCGGCCAGGTTGTTTAATTGTGTTGTTCTCTAGTATGTGACATGTGTGTGAAAACACAGCCGATGCTTGTTTTGTTTTCTATTTGTAGGTTGGAAATGAAACAAGTGGGGATAAGCGTCTGTTTCTCTTGGATATTCCAGTTGTTGAGTGATTGGATATTATGTTGTTGCATGAAGAGTGCAATGTTGGATTGTTCAACATTTTGAGAATGGTGTGATCCATGAGGGAATACGGTCAGGTTTTCTCATTATTCACTTCCTTGTGAGGGGGAAGGAGATGTTGTGGATAGAGATGGACCAATGATGTATGGAGTATCTTGACGTGTTTCGTTAGGAGGTGTACAATTATCTTTAGTTAGAACAAGATGATGTTATTCTTAGGAAGAATAGGTGGAGTTAAACGATGTGTTTACCAATTCTTGGGATGAGTGGCGTAATGTGTTGTCGAGACAATGTCATTCCCGTTTACGGAGGAAGTACGGGGATAAGGCTTATAGCGACTAAGAAGTTGTGCTTTAGGTAGATTTCTGCACAAAATGCGAGGAACACTATTATAGTTTGGTAATGATGGTTTATGCCACATCATGATTGTCAGCCATCTATTGAAAAATTGTGAAACTGGTCACCCTTAATCTCTTGTTAACAGTGGAAGAGATCATTTTGGATGGGATAGACATGCCTTACTAGATGGGATAGTATTTACAGTGAATTGTTTGGAGTTAAGTCAGGTGCTTACGGAGTATTTTGATTAGTCGATACATATTCCTATATCTGAAGATGAGGAAGATTCAAGGCTTTGGTATGTCGATAAGATATTGTTGATGATTTCTCCTCAGAGAGTAGAGAGTGAATTTAAATTCGACGAAGGTGAAGAGTCGAGGTTTGTCTCTGCTAAGTAAGTAGAAGAACTCTTAGGAGAAGAGGCACTGATGTTTGTTATGGTTGCAAAGATGGTGTTGGGGAAATAGGTAGTAAAGTCACAAATATGAACTTCCAGTTGTGCGTGAGTTCTAAATGTGTTTCTGGATGATATATCGGATGTGCCGCTAGAGAGAGAGGTGGAATTCTCTATTGATCTTGTCCCTGATACTAGATGTTTCTATGGAACCATACAGGATGTCAGTGTAAGAATTAGTAGAACTAAAAGAGCAGTCATAAGATTTATTGGAAAATGGAATTGTAAGGCCAAGGGTGTCGCATTGGAGAGCTTCAGTATTATTGGTAAAGAAAATGATGATGACACGAGGTTGCGTGTTGATCGGATAGTAGTGTGGAAACTCACAGTTGTGTTCGGGATAACTTGGGTTTTGAATTGTGATGAATCACGAATGATTTGAAGTTCCTTGATGGTATTACTTTTTTTATGGGTTGAAATCTTGTGTCAACAAAATCATGAGTGAGTCGGGACCCCGTAAGAAGAATAAATACGGAAGGTGGTAACCAGAACCAGAGGTTGTTAAACTATTTTGGATCGATTTATTGTGGTTTGTGGGTATAAGATCATAAGATTCATAGTATCAATGTTGGGTTATGATTGGGTATGATAGGGTGTGTATTGGAAGTTTTTTGGAAGTATAAAATTAGGGTTTTTGTTTTTTTATTGAAAGGAGTAACCAGTTACTGTTGCTATTGGCAGAAAAATTGAAATTAAAACGGGTGTATCTTTTGAATCGTACGTTCGTTTTGGTCCCTGTTTGAAGCGTGGGAAAGATAATTTTATGCTCTATGTGATGGTGAGGTATAATAATGGTTATATTCCTTGTATTAATATGATAAATATAGAAATCCAATGTATGTAATTATTGTTTTCCCCGAAATTCATGAATCGAGAATCCAATTGACATGGGACTTGAAGCATTGGAAAAATGATCCAATGAGGGAGTAAATGGAAATGTGAGACCATGATGTAACCAAGTATGTTAGGTAAAGGATAATAATGGCTAGTATGCCTCAAGGTGTGTGTAAAGAGTGTGAATCATATCTTACATACTTATTTGAATAAGTTCGAAGTGGTGTTCGTTGGGGATGTCCTGATCTATTATAAAATCAAAAGAGGAAGGTGTAAAGTATTTGAGAATTGATGTTACAATTATTGAAAGAGATTAAGTTACATACTAAGTTATCGAAGTGTGATTTTTGGTTGGTAGAGGTAAATTTGTTGAGTTATGTCATTTCAGATGATGGTATTGTTCTAGATCCATCCAAAGTAGATATAATTCTACAATAAGGAAGCCCCAAAGTGGGTTAAGAAGATTAGAATGTTTTTGAACTTAGTTGGTTATTACTATAGATTATGGAAGTTTTTTCCAAGTTATCATTTTTGTTATCTCAGTTGACTCATAAAAGATAAGTCGGTTGTTTAGGGATGTTTGTGAGGAGGAAAGTTTTAGAGAGCTGAAGTAGAAGTTAACCATGATTCTAGTTTTAATTATACCTGGTCCTAATAAATCATTTGTTGAGTATTGGGATGTGATTAAGATTAGCTTAGACAATATGTTAATACAAAAGGGTAAAGTCACAACTTATATTTTACGACAATCGAGACATCACGAAAGTATCTATCATGTTCAAGATTTGGAATTGGATGCAGTTGTATTTGTGTTGAAAACCTGGATATAATATTTTTATGGATCTGAGTTTGAAGTGTTTAGTAATCATAAGAGTTTAGAATACATGTTTTGTCTAAAGGAATAGAGTATGAGACGACAAGGATGGTTGGAATTCCTGAGGAGTTAAGTCGAAAGTATTTTTATATGTCTGCTATGATGTTATAGAGTTGTAATTGAGTTAGTAGTTCAGAGACTTGTGTCTAGTGTGAGAGATAACACAATGGAGTATGAGGTTGGGTATATTAAAAGGGAACAATGGTTTTCTGGTGATTGTTAGAAAGAGTCAGAAGTTGGATGTGAACTTGGTGGATTTGATGGTTGTGGGTAATTAGAGTGTGAAGAGAAAGCGTGATGTAGCATAGTTTGTTCATACGTGTGTGACTTGTAAGAGTTCAATGGTTGAACGATAAAACATGCAGGAATAATGAGACCATTCGACGTTCTAGAATGGAAGTGATATGGTGAAAAGTTTAATTGTTAATCATGTACTACTAGGTAGATGGGTGTGTTGGATTTATTAATTCAGCGTCACCCTTAGGGATTCGATGGGCTTAACATCCCAACCCATGGCGCTTAATAGGCGCAGCCCCTTGAAAGACTCTATACTATAAGGAAATAAAGTTGCGCCTTCACTAACAGCAATTGCTTTTAGTGCAGTGGTAAGCGCTTGATCCTACAAGTGGTATCAGAGCCATGTCATGGGTTCGAATCCCCCCTGTAAACACCCCAAATTTGCCCTCACCCATTCACACCATGGCTTGTGATCTCCTCATATGCATAAACTCAATTATAGCATCTCATACCACCTTTTTGATTCACTGCATAGATTCAAAGTCATCTGCATCTAGGGTTTGTGATCTGAGCAATCCAAGAGCTTCTTGAGCCACTCCAAAGGCCATCAATCACTTCAAAGGGATCCATGTATGTTCAAACATCATATTACATCCTCTCAAAGTCAAGAATGTCAAAGAATCACAGGAACTGAGAATGGTATGGAAGCAGAGCCAGGTTTGACTGCACAGATGACCTAGAATTAGGGTTTTGGTTTCAAAGGCCATAACTCCAAATTTTTTGGTCATTCTTGTTTCTATTGGCCTCTATATGGTATAGGGAGTATTCATATCAATTTTCATGAAGAAATTCCATGGGGAAGTCATCTGATCAAGGGTTGACTTTCTGGGCAAGTCAGTGCAAAATCAGGGCATCTGAGGCCCCCAATGACCCAACCAAAGGGTGTTCTTCATCATTTTGATTGTATATGATCTTTATTTGATCATAGAAGAGGTTGGAAGTTCACAAAATTGAAGAATTTCAAGTCTTTTGCAAAGTTGACTTTTTGGGCAAGTTTGACTTTTAATGAAATTGTCATTTTAGGCAACTTTTTCAACCCTTACTTTTTGATTCAAAAAAGCTTCAAATGGAAAAACTTTGGTCATGAAAGTTGTAGAATGGATCATTCCCTTTTCAAAAAGTACAAGAACATGACCTAATTCATTTTGGATAAAAAGTTATGGCCTTGCAAAGTTGAGCAAAATCATTAAAAATTCACTTTTGCACCAAATGGAAAACTTGCAATTTCTCATGGCAAGCCTTTATGTGACTTCAACATGACCTCTAATCATCATACCAATGCTACACATGACATAAAATCAGAATTGGCCCAAGGAATTTCTCATTTGTGTGACTTGATTTTCAAGAATCCATAAGTCAATTTCATAAAGATGCAAAGAGGAGTTTTTTGGTAAAACCATCCTCAAAGGAGTTATGTGATCACTAATTGGTTTCTATGCATTGGCATGATCTAATGAGGCATTCCACATCAAAAAACCAGCAAGAGTTCTCACATTCACATAGCCAAAATCATGAGAAAACACAAGTGGGCAAGTTGCAAAATCTCTCTCAACTCATGATCCAAATGCAGCAGACCTTCACAAGCAATCCAAGGGTCATCCTTGACTCAAGCTGAAGCAAGACAAGACCTTAGACTGCTGCTGCCATAGCCCATGCTGCAAGTACAAATCAACTTGACTTTTTGGCCAAAACCCCCATACTCTTGGAATAGTGATCAGCAGCCTCTACTGACCTGCTCCACAGGCTACTCACACATCATGGGAGTGTTATAGCAACTCATTGGCCATTGAAACGAGACACAACACAGCCTTCACAAAAATCTGTCAAAAACTCCTCTTCTTCGGAATCTCTCTCTACAGCCATCAAACACTCATTTTCTCTTCACCATTGCATCACACACCTTCCATAGAACCAGAATCCACCATTGAAACAACTTGAAACCCCATAAATCCTGACTGTGAAACCTGCCATATCAGAATTCAAACTCTCAAATTAGCCACCAACAAAGGATTGTGAGCATTCCATTGGCTTCAGGGGGTTCAGAGGAGGCATTCTGCATCAAAGCAAGGTCTGGAGAGCTCATATCCATAGTTCACCACTTCAGGTAGCTTCAAATCTCAAACTTTTCAGAGCTTGTATTTTATGTTACAAATTGAAAGTGCATGTCTTGCTGATCATGATGGTACCTTTAGAATCAAAAATAGTGAAGAAATGAGCATTTTGTTGCTCTCTGAAATTCCACCCGTGAATCTTGTTTGCTTCGATTCCCTCTGTTCTTGGGTTATAAATGTTGTTTGAGGGGTGATTTGAATGGGGTTTGGGTAGAGGACCATTTCCCTGGTTTCAATTTGATGAATGGTGGCCTGTAGCGTGTTTTAGGGTTTCCAACCCGCCGGAGAAGATGACCGGAGCTTCCCTCCGGTCACCTGAAAGTCATTAACCCTAACCCTAATTAATTTGCCAGATGCGTTCACAGCCATTGGATGCGAATTAGTTTAAGTGTTGTGTGGTCCAGATTGAATCATTAAAGCCCTAATCTGTTTTATTAATTTAATAAATCATAATTAAATTAATTAAGCCAGAACCAATCCTGACCCTTGATTCACGCGCGCAGTCAAGCCTTTTCTCCCAGATTTGAATGTCAGCCTTTGGATTGGAATACTTTTCATTTTCTTTAATTTTAATTCATTTGTTTTATATTTCTTTTGTCCATTTTATTTAAAATAGCAAAGCCTTTTCAAAAATTCTGAAAATTTTTATATAAACTTTTATTAATTTTCAGAAACCAAAAACATTTTTGTTTTTATTTTTTGCATTAAAAAATATTTTTAAATCATTTAAAAGTTTATTTTTAATTAATTAATGAGAATTAATTAATTAAAAATCCTTTTAAGTATTTAAAAATCACCAAAAAATTCATGAAACCTTTAAAAACATTTAGAAACATTGTCCAACCTTCAAACCAAATTTCTTTTTTGATCTTGATGCATTTTGATAATTTTCCATGGAATTAATTCCATTTTTAAGCATTATTTTGATCCAAACTTCAAAAAATCATTTATGCCTAACCATTGAGAGTTGGACTTTGATTCTTTTTGCATTGTGTCTTGCATATCATGTAGTTTGTAGGATTAAATTGGCATGATTTGATCTTTCATTTTCACTTTGTTTGGCATTTTTCTTGTTAAGGTACCCTAAAACCCTAGAAATTTTAGGAAATTCATAACTCTAATTAGGTTAAGATTTAGAACCCCTCCTTTGGGCAGTGAGTTAGTATAGGTTTAGGTTTCCTTTGAGTGCATTTTCAATTTTTTATCTTGATGTTTGCTTCTGATTTTGGTTTTTGTTTGATGCATTGATCATAAACCCTAATTTGGGCTTCCATATGCATCCATTTTGCATTTGCTTGCATACCTTGACTTGCCATAGCATTTTGTGCATCCATTTGATTCATTTGACATATTAAGACATATTGAAAGCATGTTTGATCATTGCATCTTGCATTTGCCATGTTGTATGTCATTTGCACTCCATAACTTTTCATGTATGATCATGGTTCTAAACTTGCTTCATTTGCATCCATAAGTTTGTATGATCATCCCCATGCCTTGTTTCATGTTCACATCATCCCATAGCATCATTAACATCATGTATGTACTTCTGGTTTTGATTTGCATCATGTCATTTCATCTCATCTTGCATTGCATTGCATTTCTTTCACTAACTTTTCAGGTGGTAAGTCACTTTGAGAAGTGAATTTGCCTTCACTTCTCATAACTTCTTTTCATCTCTCTTATGCATCATTGCTGCATTTTATCTTGTGTTTGAAGATTGAGCTTGCTCATTCTTCTTCTTCTTACTTTCTTTCCTCAAGTGACTTGTCTTCTTAAGTGAAGCAAGTTACTTTGCTTCTCTTGGCTCCTGTTCATCTGCTTCCTGGTGGTTCTTCTGAAGTTTTCTCTTGTTAAACCTCACAAACCTTAGGAACAACCAAGCATGACAATGATTAGGGTTTTGATTAGTCCCCCACTTAGTTTTACCTTTGTGTCTCATTGAGTCTTCTCTTCTCATCTCATAATCAGGGACTAAACCCTAAAGGTTTTAAGGCTTTGTGATTAAGCTTATGCCTGCATCCTTCTATTAGGGTGGAGTGTATAACTTTAATCCTAAGTGTTAAACCCTTAATGTGTTTAAACCTCTTAATCAATTCACTTAATAATCATCAAGACATCAAACTTGTAACTTGGGCCTTGCATTAGGGTTCTAATTCTTCCTTAATTGGTTAAGAAGGACTAACCCTAGTGTTAATGGACAAGTCCCCCTCAAGTTGTCTTACAAACCATAAAATTCACTTCATCATCTCACCATTAAATAAAATCCACTTAATCAAAGGCTTGTTTTGTCATAAGTTTAATCCCTAATCATGGATTAAGTTGAGGAGCTTTCCTCAGCTTAAACACCCTCATCTATTATCCTTCTATTAGGATAGTGTAATGAGTCTGTTTAATCCCTGATTATGACTTAATCTCATTACTTAACACTAAACAAAAACCACCAAAAACATCTAAATAATCACAAGTAGGTTAAAGATCTTAATCCTACACCATGGTGGTTAAGTGTGAGAAGCTGACTTCACACTTAAGGTATTCCCATTACCCCTAATCAGAGGGAAGATGTGATGAGTTTACTAAATCCATTGGTTTAGGCTTAAGCTCATTAATTTATGACAAACTCCAGAAAGTAATAAAAGACTGAAAATACAAAAACAAACAATAATCGTCTCCTCTGGGATTCTTTTCTCATCTCATTCACTCACAAGCGAGAACTTGCTTCTTCCGTCTAATGCAAGACAGTTAGCACCTGAGCCAGACAGGTCATACACTTGAGCATAGATAAGTAAGCAGTTCACAAGTCAATTCACCTTTCAGTCTCTTTGGGTCGAACTACGGTGTTCTGACTTCCTCATTGCACGAGAGGATACGTAGGCATAACTTAACAGTTATCGAACAAAAGTCTCTGCTATTCCCCCTCCTTCCAGCATTATTCTTTTAGCCTCATGATCTTGAGCATCTCACTTTCATTCTTACACTGACACTGTATATATCACACTTCACTTCTTTTACACTGACACCTGTACATCCTTTTCCAGCTATTGTATACACAGATTGCACTGACACTACCCCTTTAAAACAAAAATCTTTTAAGCGTGGATCCCGTCGAGTACGACGGACAATCTGGGTGCTAATACCTTCCCAGGTTGTAACCAACCCCCTTTCTCAGTCTCTCTGGTTCGCAACCGTCTTATCCATATCTTTCTAGGTTTATGCAGCATTACCTTTCCTTCGGGATAAAAATGCCTAGCTGGCGACTCTATTCACTTCCCGTGAGTTCACTCCTGTGTGTTCTCACATCCTCCCTTCGCCGACCGTTCGTGTCTGTACCTTTATCTGGGGCCTTTCCCATTTATCGGGAGCGACAGCTTGGCGACTCTGCTGGGGAAGCTTATACTGTAACCAGAGCTTCTGGTTCTTTTTGTGGGTTCCTCCTAGCGCTTGATTGATTTGTGTTTACTGGGGTGTTATGTGCTATTTGTGCTTGTATTTGTATTTATTTTTGCTTTATGTACAGTTGTTTTGTTGCTTTCTTTATAGCTTTACATATATCATATTGTCATACTGTGCTGGCTGGATTTGTTTTGTTGCTTTGGTGGGTGGGTGTTCTATTGAGAGTTGAGGTCCTATACCTGGGACCTGAGTGACACCTAGGCTAGAGTGGTTCATGTTCTTTCCCATTCCATTTCGGTCTGGTGCGGGAATATGAAACACGGTTCAGATATGGGTTTCTTTTTGAGAACTCTGTGCTGCAGATTTCCTGTAGTGCTAGGGCTATCTGGGAAGCCTGCTAAGTCTGGATGACCTTTAGTATTGACCTTCAGAAACTGAGGTGAATTAGAGGAGGGTCTTTTATGGTTATTGTAAACACTGTACCTCCGGGTTAGAAGTGTTTACACTTCTCATAACTGATCCAAGTCTGAGGATCTTTGTTTTAGAACATCACCTGTGAGGGGGTTAGGCTGTTTACAGGTTTGCAGGTACCCTTGGCCTCAACATACCCTGTTACATTGTTAAGAGTACTCCATTTTGGAACAGTTCTTGTGATTTTTAACCCTGGACATGTGACTCTTTATTTGAGTCCCCCACCTTGGTTACTAGACTTATGAACCTCCATCTGGATTTCTTGAACATACATGGACTTATATCAGAGCACTTGATCAGATCCAGCCTGATCACAAACCCTTGCATATCATTTGCATACATCATCATTGCATCATTTGACATGTGTTTATTTGTTTTTCAGGGTATCCATACTATATTTTGGCTTGGTTTTGACCCCTTCATCAGCATAGACCTATTTTCATCAGTGCTTGCTTCAGCTATCAGCTACCTGCTTCAGTCACCTGCATCACCAGTCTCAGCCTGTCAGTGGCCCATCTTCAGTGTTATTCTCAGCATCTGTCTCAGCTCTTCTTCAGCAACATGGCACCTAAAAAGAGCAACATCTCCTATCATTTCTTTGAGCCTGAGTTGGCTAGCATCAGGAAGATTCAGACCCTGATTACTCCAGACCATATACCACTATTCAGAGAACATTATGGAGGAATCCTTGATGTGGTTATGGATTTGGACCCTTCACAGAGGAGCTTGATTCATACTTGCTTGGAGTTCTATGATCCCCCTCTGAGGTGCTTCACCTTCCAGAATTTTCAGTTGGGACCTTTGTTGGAAGAGTATTCATCACTAATTGGTGTACCTATCAGGGGTGGAGTCCCCTTCAACCCTGAGATGACATTCCCTAGTAATGAGGAGGTGGCAAAGGCATTGTATCTGGAACCAGTGCTGATTGGGCAGAACATGACAGCAAAGGCTGGGGTCTCTGGTTTTCACTTGGATTTCTTGACCTCTCAGGCTATTCTGAAGGCCTCCTTGGGGGAGTGGAAGGCAGTCTGTGCATTATTAGCCCTTAGCATATATGGGGTTATATTATTTGCAGATGAGCCTAAGTTTATTAGCAAGAATGCAATCCATCTTTTCATCCTGAGGAACCCAGTGCCCACCTTACTGGGAGATTTCTACTACTCTGTCCACCAAAGGAATGAAAAGCAAAGGGGAAGACTGGTGAGATGCTGTGCTCCTTTGTTCCATACATGGCTGCTCAAACATTTGCCAAAGACTGATGCCTTCTTGAACCCTCACCAGCAAAGGAACTGGGCTAGGAGACTTGTTGCTTTAACCTCAGATGATATTAGGTGGTGCACTCAGAGCACCAAAGGCAGGGACATCATTACTAGTTGTGGGCAATTTCCCAATGTGCCTCTGATAGGAGTGAAGGGTTGCATCAACTACAACCCTCTGCTATTCAAAAGACAACTGGGCTATGCATTGGTCCACCCTCCCAGAATACAAGATCTAGCTGAGACCCTTTATTGTGAGATCAAGCCTAATCTGGCTATTGTCAGGCAAGCATCCTGGGCTTGGGACAATGTCCAGACTAAAGGGGTAACCATTCTTGGGAGATGCAACAATGTGGCCTCAGCTCAGCACTATGAGTGGTCTCATGCCAGGGCTCAAGTTTCTGGGATGCCCTTCACCCTTGAAGATGTACCAGGACCCTCCACAGCACCACCTCCAGCAACTGTCAGCTTAGAGGAGTTTGAGAAGTTCAAAGAGAGAAATGAGAATCTGACTCAGGCTCTACAGAAGACCCTCTGGGAGAGGAGTGATGGTCGGCTGGACATTGAAAGGTTAGAAAAGCTAAAGGCGGAGCATCTAGCCAGGATTGAAAAGTCAGAGGATTACATCAAGAAGTCAAGGGCTGGAGAACAAATTTTGAAGAATGCCTGCAAAGAGGCTCAGTTCCAAAAGGCCAGGACTGATTTGTATCTGAAGGAGAGTCAAGCTAGGTGGGTCAGGATCACCGAAGCTCGTACTCAGGAGGATAAAAGGACTCAGGATAAGATTGAGCAGTTGGAGGCTAGTGCAAAGGAGCAGCAGGAAGCCCTGCTAGCAGCCCAGAGAGAGATCTTAGAGTTGAAGATTAGAGCTGGTGTGAAGAGGTCGAAGGACCAGAGTCGACACAAGAAGCTAACTGCAGCTGTTACTACAAGGAATCTCCTTATCAGAAATCTCACAGAGCGTCCAGCTGATCCTGTGACTGAGGCACTTCTAAAAGAAGTTCAGGAGGATGAGTTTGGTTTTGGTGTCTGACTTTTGCTTGTTGTTGCTTTCATTTCATGTACTTTTCTTTATGTTGTATTTTTGACCCCTCAGAGGGCATGTATTGTAAAAAACAAACTATGTATCATTTACTTTTTGTAATATATGTGTTGGCTTGTTTTATCTGAGTTCTTTCAAAGCAACATCAAAAGCATCTTCCTCAGGGGTCTGGAAAGGTCAAAACCAAGTGCCAAGCCGGATACCTTGGAAACAAATAAGCATACTGCATTGCATACTAACCTTTTGTTTTGTTTTGTAGGTTTTTGTTTTATTGTTACTAACTCTGTTGTGACTTCAGGAACTATTGCTCGACGTCGGGTGTTCCCAATCAACCGTCCACATAGATATCCAACCCGCAACAACCTTCCGGGTATACAAATGGACCAAGTACAGCAGGACCTTACAGAGGTCAGGACTCAAATGGCCAATGAGAGACTAGAAATGAGGAATCAGATGACTCAGTTTATGGAGGTGATGAATAATATGGCTCAAAGCCAAGAGAGATTAAGAGCACTGGTAGAGAGGCAGAATCAGGAAGACCCCCATCTAGGGACTGCTGGGACAAGCAACAATGAGAGAGTTCAACCCCATGTTAATCCTCCAGTCTATGGACCCCACCTTCACCCAGAGATCAACATCCCTGTTAATGTGCAAGGGACTGCCACTGCAGGCAGAGTATTACAAGAAGACCCCCAGGAAGATCAATTTACAGTGATGGGAGCTGGGGAGGAAGCCTATGACAGAAGGCTAGATGAGATTGCTGAGAAACTAAGATCCCTGGAGTCCCAGAATTCTTTGGGCTTTGATGTTATGGACATGGGCTTAGTGGACGGGGTCAGGATTCCCCACAAATTTAAACCTCCGTGCTTTGAGAAGTACAATGGAACCTCCTGTCCATGGACCCACTTGCAATCCTTTCTGGGGAGGCTGAAGGCATATACCATGGACGAAAAGCTATGGATGTTTTATTTTGAAGATAGCTTAACAGGAGCTTCAAGGGAATGGTACTCTCACCTGACTAGAGCAACCATTAGATGCTGGAAGGACCTGGCTGAGGCCTTTATCAGACAATACCAGTACAACTTGGATATGGCTCCCAACAGGACCCTCCTGATGGGAATGTCTCAATCATCCAGGGAAAGCTTCCGGGAGTACGCTCAGAGGTGGAGACAGCTTGCTGCTGCCGTCCAGCCACCCATGTCAGAGAGGGAGATGGCTGATATGTTTATGAACACCCTCCAAGGGACATACATTGATAGGCTAGCTGCCTTTTCTTCCACTAGCTTTGCTGACGTGGTCGTAGCAGGGGAAAGAATTGAGAGCCTATTAAAGATGGGTAAGATTTCTGACAACGGTGCCAGCTCATCCAGCAACCCAAGCAAGCCTTTTGTGAGCCCAAGAAGAACTGGTGAGACCAATGCTATCCGTACCAGCAGGGGCAGACCCCAATATGTTCATAGGTCTGTGGCAGCAGTCACCATTCCTGCTCCAATTCATCCTCAACCAGCTTATCAACCACAGCAACAAAATTACCAGCAACAAACTCAGTATCCACCTCAGAAAAATTATAACAACAACAACACCAACAACAACAATCAGCAAAGACCATATCAACAAAGACCTTCTCAGGCCAATATGGTGATCGATCCGATCCCTATGCCCTATGCCACATTGTTGCCACAACTCCTAAAACTCAACCTAGTTGAGCTAAGGACATTGGCACCTCCAGATCCCGCCAGTCTGCCCAGAAATTATGACGCCGGCGCCAGATGTGCTTTTCACTCAAATGCACCTGGCCACAGTACAGAGAAGTGCAGAGCTTTGCACATGAAAGTGCAGGATCTAGTGGATTCCAAAGCTCTAAACTTTGCACCACCACCAAATGTTAACAAGAACCATATGCCACATTACGGTGGACCCAGAATCAATGCTATTGAAGAAGACAAGCCGTCTTACTTGATAACCAGTGTGGGCCAGATTCGGACACCCTTGGTAGAGATTAAAGCTCAACTCCTTGAATGTCAAATGTTCCCGGGATGTGAGCTAGGATGTGCTTATTGCAACATTTCAGTGAATGGGTGTGATAACTTGAGAGATGGCATAGATGGTCTCATCCAGAGTGGCCTGCTTCAAATCACAACATCAATACCTACCAATCCAGCAATCTCCTTAACAACGGTTCCCGAGTCTTCTACAACTGCAACAACCATTGTTCCAAACAACTTTTCAATCTCATCAACAAATGCTTCATCTGTTACTTCAACGGACCAGATATCAACAAACATCCCTTCTACAACTTCATCACCCCTTCATTCAGAGTCTCCTACAACAACAACACCCATCCAGTCAACAATGTCTCCTACAACATCAGCAGCAAGCAATGAGAATGTCTCAACAGTTACAATTTATTATGATCCTGCCAATGATTCTGCTTACAACTCACAAAATGCCACTCCTACCAGAGCACCAGTCACAATATACTATGATCCACAGACTATCATGGTCCCTTCTGCAGCTGCCATCGGTCCAGTCACTATCACAGTGCCTGGGCCAGTACCTTATGAAAGCAATAATGCCATCCCTTGGCATTACGGCTCCGATCTATACTGCGAAGGACAAAAAATCACTCTTGAATCATCAACTTCTTCACCACAAATAGACAATGTGGGGGGAGGCGGAGGCTTCACTCGAAGCGGACGTCTCTTTGCCCTGCAAATTCCAAGACCCAGTGTCGAAGCAGAAGCTGCTGCCAAGGCAAAAGGGAAGAGCATGGTGCAAGAAGAGCAAATTGTTAAAGAAGCTTTGAAAACACCTTTTGATCAAGAAGTTGATGAATTCATGAGAATCATCAAGAAAAGTGATTACAAGATAGTGGACCAGCTTCACCAGACGCCTTCCAAGATCTCCATTCTATCATTGCTTATGTGCTCCGAGGCTCATCGGAACGCACTATTAAAAGTCTTGCACGCAGCTTATGTGCCAGAGGAGATTACAGTCAATCAGTTGGAAGCTGTGGTTGGAAATGTTAATGCTAGTAATGGACTAGGATTTACCAACACTGATTTGACTACGGAAGGCCGCAATCACAACAAGGCTTTGCACATTACCATGGATTGTAAGGGTGCAGTTCTTTCACATGTACTGGTAGACACAGGGTCATCCCTCAATGTCTTACCTAAAAAAGCCCTTGTGAAGCTGGAGTATGAAGGATTGGCATTACGTCCCAGCAACTTAGTAGTGAGAGCCTTTGACGGTTCTAAGAGATCAGTTCTGGGAGAAATTGAGTTGCCTATAACGATTGGCCCACAAACTTTCAAAACGACCTTCTACGTGATGGACATTCAGCCGGCCTACAGCTGTTTGTTGGGTAGACCATGGATTCATGCCGCTGGCGCAGTTACGTCTACCCTTCACCAGAAGTTAAAATTCGAGTGGGAGGGCCAAGTCGTTACTATCTGTGGGGAGGAAGATATTTTTGTTAGCCATCTGGCTACATACAAATACATTGAGATGGATGGGGAGATCCACGAAACGATGAGTCAAGGGTTTGAGGCCCTGAATATTAATGAAACATCTGCTGCACTTGGGACTTCCATGACATCCTACCAGCAAGCCCGGAAGGTCGTGGAAGAAGGGAATGCTCAAGGCTGGGGCAAACTGTTGCCTGTGGAGAAGAAAGAGGATAGATTTGGGTTGGGTTACAAACCGACTCAACAAGATCAAGCAAAGGCTGCTAAGAAGCCCAACTTTGTTAGTGGGGGGATGCTCACCCCTGATGTTGTCAACAACTTGGAAGATGAGTCGGAAGATGAGCGCAACCTGGAGAGCTGGATACGTCCAAGGATCCCGGGGAGCCGTATCTCAAACTGGTCTTCACAGGAAATTATAAGGGTTACTCCTGCAGAGTAATTATTATTTCCTGTATATTTTAAGCATGCATCAAGTCTTGCATCTTGCCCAAGATGACAAGACTCATTTTGTAATCGGGCCATCTGTAATTTTTGTGCAACAAGATTAATCAATGAAATATCAGACATCTTTTGCAAATGAGTCTTTTTCTTTTCCGCTCACTGTTTTTCCATTTTTCTTTTTGTACAAAAAAATAAATGGCAATGTTTTCAAAATGACAACTTTATTTCACTTTTCTAAACAAGATTAAAATCAATCACTAAAATGAACAAACTGAACCCTTGCAGAAAGTGCCTTCCAGACTGCACCGACAACAACACGGCTATGACTTCGTATGACTTTGACAATCCGATCAATCAAGCTGATGAAGGGGTTAAAGAAGATTACGAGCTTCCAGAAGAGCTAGCTAGGTTGTTGAGACAAGAGGAAAAGGTTATCACTCCTCATCAGGAGGAGGAAGAAATGATCAATCTTGGTACAGATGAAGATGTGAAAGAAGTTAAAATCGGGGCCTGCTTACAAGACTCAGTGAAGAAACAACTGATTGACCTGCTTCAGGAATATGTGGATGTGTTTGCTTGGTCTTATCAAGATATGCCAGGGTTGGACACCGACATTGTTATGCACAAGCTGCCTCTAAGAGAAGATTGCCCACCGGTTAAACAGAAACTGCGCCGTACTCGCCCAGACATGGCAATGAAGATCAAAGAAGAGGTACAAAAGCAGTGGGACGCCGGGTTCCTTGCTGTGACTAGCTATCCACCGTGGGTTGCTAATATAGTACCTGTACCTAAGAAAGACGGCAAAGTAAGGATGTGTGTTGATTACCGGGACCTGAACAGAGCCAGCCCAAAAGATGACTTCCCATTACCTCACATTGATGTATTGGTGGATAATACGGCTCAGTTCTCGGTATTCTCCTTCATGGACGGATTTTCAGGGTACAATCAGATCAAGATGTCACCTGAAGACATGGAGAAGACAACCTTCATCACCCCCTGGGGCACGTTCTGTTACAAGGTGATGCCATTCGGATTGAAGAATGCTGGTGCAACATATCAACGGGCTATGGTAACATTATTCCACGATATGATCCATAAAGAAATCGAGTGTTATGTGGATGACATGATTGCCAAGTCCCTTACAGAAGAAGACCACCTGGTAAATCTGCTGAAGTTATTCAAACGTCTGAGGAAGTACCAACTGAAGTTGAACCCCAACAAGTGCACATTCGGGGTACGATCTGGTAAGCTGCTGGGCTTTATTGTGAGCGAGAAAGGGATTGAAGTTGACCCTGATAAAGTCAAAGCTATTCAAGAAATGCCTGCACCGAAGACAGAAAAAGAAGTTCGGGGGTTCCTAGGTAGATTGAACTACATTTCAAGGTTCATATCTCACCTTACAGCAACCTGTGAACCCTTGTTCAAGCTGTTAAGAAAAGAACAGACGGTCAGGTGGAATGAAGACTGCCAGAGGGCTTTTGACAAGATCAAAGAATACCTGCAAGAACCACCATTCCTTATGCCTCCAGTTGAAGGAAGACCTTTGATAATGTACTTGACAGTATTAGAAGAGTCAATGGGGTGTGTGTTGGGCCAGCATGACGAGTCTGGTCGAAAAGAGTATGCAATATACTACCTGAGCAAAAAGTTTACCGACTGTGAACAACGTTATTCACTGCTCGAGAAAACTTGTTGTGCTTTAGCGTGGGCTGCTCGCCGACTGAGACAGTATATGCTGACCCACACTACTTTATTGATCTCCAAAATGGACCCAGTCAAGTACATTTTCGAGAAGCCAGCTCTTACCGGACGGGTTGCAAGATGGCAAATGATTCTCACGGAATATGACATTCAGTACACATCTCAGAAAGCCATCAAGGGCAGTGTATTGTCTGAATATCTTGCTGAGCAACCTATTGATGACTACCAGCCTATGAGATTTGACTTCCCTGATGAAGACATCATGTTCATAAAAGCGAAAGATCATGAAGAGCCTGTTCACATTGAAGGGCCTGACCCGGAAGAAGAATGGACTATGATGTTTGATGGGGCTGTTAATATGAATGGTCGTGGTGTTGGTGCAGTACTCATTACACCCAAGGGAGTTCACATGCCTTTCTCGGCAAAACTCACCTTCAACTGCACTAACAACGAATCTGAATACGAAGCTTGCATTATGGGTCTTGAGGAAGCCATTGACCTCAGGATCAAGATTTTAACTGTATTCGGAGATTCAGCTCTGGTAGTTAATCAAACCAACGGCAAGTGGTACACCCACCAGGATCATCTGATACCTTACAGGGATTATACAAGAAGGTTATTGACGTTTTTCACAATGGTTGTAAACACCCCAAATTTTCCCTCACCCATTCACACCATGGCTTGTGATCATTTCATATGCATAAACACAATCATATCATCTCATATCTCATTTTTGAACCACTGCATTGCTTCTAAGTCATCTGCATCTAGGGTTTGTGATTTGAGCAATCCAAGAGCCTCTTGAGCCACTCCAAAGGCCACCAAACACTTCAAAGTGGTCCATGTGTGTTCTTATATCATATCATATCCTCTCAAAGTCAAGAATGCCAAAGAATCACAAGAACTAGGATTGGTATGGATGCAGAGCCAGGTTTGACTGCACAGATGACCTAAGATTAGGGTTTTGGTTTCAGAGGCCATAACTCCAAATTTTTTGGTCATTCTTGTTTCTATTGGTCTCTATATGGTATAGGGAGTATGCATATCAATTTTCATGAAGAAACTCCATAGGGAAGTCATCTGATCAAGAGTTGACTTTCTAGACAAGTCAGTGCAAAATCAGGGCATCTGAGGCCCCCAATGACCCAACCAAGGGGTGATCTTCATTATTTTGAGTGTATATGATCTTTATTTGATCATGGAAGAAGTTAGAAGTTCACAAAATTCAAAGATTACAAGTTTTTGCAAAGTTGACTTTTTAGGGCAAGTTTGACTTTTAAAGAATATGTCATTTTATGCCACTTTTCAAGCCTTGCTTTTTGATCCAAAAATGCTTCAAATGGAAAAACTTTGGTCATGAAAGTTGTAGAGTAGATCTTTCTCTTTTCAAAAAGTACAAGAACATGACCTAATTCATTTTGGATCAAAAGATATGGTTCATCAAAGTTGGCAAAAATCACTAATTTTCAAGTTATGCACCAAAAGGAAAACTTGCAATTTCATGTACCAAGCATTCTAGTGACTTCAAAATGACTTCAAAGCTTCATCACATGATCATACATGACCCCAAAAACAGAATTGGCCCAAGGAATTTTGCATTGCTTGCCTTGATTTTCAAAGTTCCATAAAGCATTTTTCATAAGAGTGCAAAAAGTGGATTCTTGGCAAAACCATTCTTCAAGGAATTATGTGATCACTAATCACTTTCTATGCATTGCCATGACTAAATGTAACATTGTGCAACAAAATTCAGCAAGAGTTTTTCATGTACATAACACAAATTCATGAGGAAACATCAAGTTGTCAAGTTGCAAGATCACTCTCAATTCATGATCCATATGTTGCAGTCACTCTCAAACCATCCAAGGGCTGTCCCTAACCCCAGCTGAAGCCAGACATGACCTCACACAGTTGCTGCCATGGCCCATACCCTCAAGGACACATATTTGACTTTTTTGCAAAAAGCTCCCATACTCTTGGCACAGTAAACAGCCACCCTACTGACCTGCCCCACAGGCTATCCACACAAGTTGGAGATGTTATAGCAAAGCATTGAGCATTGAAGCTGGCCAGAACTCAGCATACCAAAAAACTGTCACAAAGCTTTCCTTCTTCGAATCACCTTCCACAGCCACAAAACATCAAAACTTTCTTCACTAACAAGTCAAACACACTCAAGAGAGCAAGAATCAACCATTAACAGAGCTTGAAACCACTCACACACAAACTCCATTTTCTGATACACCAGAACTGGACTTCTCAAATCAGCTTGTTTAAGCTCCTTCCAAGCCTACCATTAGCACCAGGGGAGTCAGTGGAGCAAGCTTGCACCAAAGAATAGCTCTGAAAGCCCAGAAACAGGGGTCTCCATCTCAGGTATGGCCATGAACATTTTTTCTCAGAGCTTGCATTTTGAGTTATAAATTGGTTGCTTATATCTTGCTGATCATGGGGATGGGTTTAGATTTAAAAATGAGTGAGAAATGAGGATTTACCAGGGTTCTGAAATTTTGCCCGTGAATCTTCATGGCTTCGATTCTCTTAGTTTAAGCATGAGAAATTTAGTTTGAGAGATGATTTGAGTGAGGTTTGAGTAGAGGAATGTTTCCCTGGCTTTAATTTGAAGATTGGTTGCCTGAATCATGATTTAGGGTTTTGTTGCTGCCGGAGAAGATGACCGGAGCTTCCCTCCGGTCACCTGAAAATGCTTAGCCCTAATCCTGTAATTAAATGGCATTTGAATCTGGAGCGTTGGATTGCTTGACTTCGTTGACTTCCCGCGTGCATGTATGGCCCAGATTCGTTCAGTTAGCCCTAATCCCCTTTAGTTAGTTTAATTAATTATAATTAAATTAATTTAATCAGGACCAACCACAGCCCTTGGATAACGCGCTAGTCAACCTTTTCAAACCCAGTTCAAATCTCCACCATCAGATCAGAATACTTTCCATTTATTTACTTTTATTTTCATTTTCTTTGTATTTAACTTCCATAATTTATTTAAAATAGTAAAAATTGTTTAAAAATTATGAAACTTTGTGTCAAGATTTTCATTAATTTTTAAGACACAAAAATATTTTTATTTTCGTTTTTAGCATTAAAAAAGTATTTTTAAATATTTAAAAGTTTATTTTTAATTGATTAATGAAAATTAATTTATTAAAAATACTTTTAGGTATTTAAAAATTACCAAAAAATTCATGAAATGTTCTAAGACATTTAGAAACATTGTCCAACCTTCAAACCAAATTTATTTTTTGATCTTGATGCATTTTGAGAATTTTTCATTGATTTAAAATCATTTTTTTGCATTAATTTGATCCAAAGTTCCAAAAATCATTTCTGCCTATCCATGAGGAGTTGGACATTGATTCTTTTTGCATTGCATTGTGTTTAGCATGTAGTTTGTGAGATTAAATGGCCATGATTTGATCTTTCATTTTCCTTTTGTTTGATAATTTTCTTGTTTAAGAACCCTAAAACCCTAGAAATCTTAAGAAAACCATAACTTGAGTTTGGTTAGGAGTTGAAACCTCTCCTTTGGGCATTGGTTTAGTATAGGATTAGGGGTCCTTTGAGTGGCATTTTCAATATTTTTATAATGTTGTTTGCTTCTGGTTTTGGTTTTTGTTTGTTGTATTGTTCATAAACCCTAATTTGGGCTTCCATATGCATCCATCTTGCATTCTCTTGCACAACATGGCTTGCCATGGCATTTCAAGCATCCATTTGATTCATTTGACATCATAAGACATATTGAAAGCATGTTTGGTCATCACATCATGAATTTGCCATGTTGTATGCCATGTACACTTCATAACTTTTCATGTATGTCCTTGCTTCTTAACTTGCATCATCTGCATTCATAAGCTTGTATGATCATCCTCATGTGCTGCCTCATGTTTGTAGCATCACATAGCATCATTAGCATCATGTAAATGCTTCTGGTTTTGTTTTTCATCATGTCATCCCATCTCATTTTGCATTGCATTGCATTTCTTTCACTAACTTTTCAGGTGGTAAGTTATCTTGAGAAGTGAATTTGCCTTCACTTCTCATAACTTCTCTTCATCTCTTTCTATGCATCCTTGCTGCATTTATGTTTGTGTATGAGATTGAGCTTGCTCATTCTTCTTCTTCTCACTTTCTTTCCTCAAGTGACTTGACTTCTTGAATGAAGCAAGTTGCTTTGCTTCTCTTGATCCTTTTCATCTGCTTCCTGGTGGTTCCATTGAAGATTTCTCTTGAAAACCTCACAAACCTTAGGAACAACCAAGCATGACTATGATTAGGGTTTTGATTAGTTCCCCCACTTAGTTTTACCTTTGTGTTTCTCTTGAGTCTTCTCTTCCCATCTCATAATCAGGGACTAAACCCTAAAGGCTTTAAGGCTTTGTGATTAAGCTTATGCCTGCATCCTTCTATTAGGATGGAGTGTATAACTTTAATCCTAAGTGTTAAACCCTTAATATGTTTAAACCCTTTAATCAATCCACTTAATAATCATCAAGACATCAAGCTTGTAACTTGGGCCTTGCATTAGGGTTCTAATTCTTCCTTAATTGGTTAAGAAGGACTAACCCTAGTGTTAATGGACAAGTCCCCCTCAAGTTGTCTTACAAACCATAAAAAACACTTCTTCATCATACCATTAACTAAAATCCATTTAATAAAGGCTTTGTTTTGTCATGAGGTTAATCCCTAATCATGAATTAAGTTGAGGAGCTTTCCTCAGCTTAAACATTCTCATCTATTATCCTTCTATTAGGATGGTGTAATGAGTCTGTTTAATCCCTGATTATGGCTTAATCTCATTACTCAACACTAAACAAAAACAACAAAAACATCTAAATAATTACAAGTAGGTTAATGATCTTAATCCTACATCATGGTGATTAAGTGTGAGATGCTGACTTCACACTTAAGGTATTCTCATTACCCCTAATCAGAGGGAAGATGTGATGAGTTTACTAACCCATTGGTTTAGGCTTAAGCTCATTAACTTATGACAAATCTCAAAAGCAATAAAAGACTGAAAACTCAAAAACAAACAATAATCGTCTCCTCCAGGATTCTTTTCTCATCATCTTCACTCATAAACGAGAACTTGCTTCTTCCGTCTAATGCAAGACAGTTTGCACCTGAGCCAGACATGTCATACACTTGAGCATAGGCAAGTAAGCAGTTCATCAGTCAACTCATCTTTCAGTCTCTTTGGGTCGAACTACGGTGTTCTGACTTCCTCATTGCACGAGAGGATACGTAGGCATAACTTAACAGTTATCGAACAAAAGTCTCTGTATATTCCCCTCTTTCCAGCTTTATTCTTCAAGCCTCATTATCATGAGCATTTCACCTCTTTCTCTTTTACACTGACACTTCATTTATACACTTCACTTTTCTTTTACACAGACACCTGTACATCCTTTTCCAGCTATTCTATACACAAATTGCACTGACACTACCCCTCTAAAACACAAATCTTTTAAGCGTGGATCCCGTCGAGTACGGCGGACAATCTGGGTGCTAATACCTTCCCAGGTTGTAACCAACCCCCTTTCTCAGTCTCTCTGGTTCGCAACCGTCTTATCCATCTCTTTCTAGGTCTATGCAGCATTACCTTTCCTCTGGGATAAAAATGCCTAGCTGGCGACTCTATTCATCTCCAGTGAGTTCACTGCTGTGTGTTCTCATTTCTTTCGCCGACCGTTCGCGTCTGTACCCCATTTGGCCCGGTTTCATTTGGCGGGAGCGACAGCTTGGCGACTCTGCTGGGGAAAATTATACTGTAACCAGGGCTTCTGGTTCTTTTTGTGGGTTCCTCCTAGCGCTTGATTGATTTGTGTTTACTGGGGTGTTATGTGCTTATTTGCGTTGGTATATTTGTATTTATTTTTGCTTTATGTACAGTTGTTTACTGCTTTCTTTATAGCCTTGCATTATATCATATTGTCATACTGTGCTGCTGGCTGGATCTGTTTGTTTGCTTTGGTGGGTGGGTGTTCCATTGAGAGTTAAGGTCCTATACCTGGGACCTGAGTGACACCTAGGCTAGAGTAAATCATATTCTTTCCCATTCCATCTCGGTCTGGTGCGGGAATGTGAAACACGGTTCAGATATGGGTTTCTTCTTGAGAACTCTGTGTTGCAGATTTCCTGCAGTGCTAGGGCTATCTGGGAAGCCTGCTAAGTCTGGATGACCTGTTAGTATTGACCTTCAGAAACTGAGGTGAATTAGAGGAGGAACTTTTATGGTTATTGTAAACACTGTACCTCCGGGTTAGAAGTGTTTACACTTCTCATAACTGATCCAAGTCTGAGGATCCTTGTTTTAGAACACCACCTGTGAGGGGGTTGGGCTGTTTACAGGTTTGCAGGTACCTTGACCTCAGAATACCCTGTTACTTTGATTTGATTAAGAATACTCCATGTTGGGACAGTTCTTGTGATTCTAAAAACCCTGGACATGTGGCTCTTTATTTGAGCCCCCCCACCTTGGTTACTGGACTTATAGACCTCCATCTGGATTTCTTACACACATGGACTTATATCAGAGCACTTGATCAGATCCGGCTCAGTCACAAACCCTTGCATGTCATTTGCATACATAATCATTGCATCATATTGACATTTGTTTATTTGTGTTTCAGGGTATCCATCTTCATTCGGTTTTGGTTTTGACCCCATCTTCAGTATTGACCTATCTTCATCAGCACTTGCTTCAGCTATCAACTATCTACTTCAGCCAATCAGTGGCCCATCTCTTCAGTATCCTCATCAGCACTTGTCTCTACTCAGTCTCAACATCATGGCACCTAAAAAGAGCAACATCACCTACCACTTCTTCCAGCCAGAGTTAGCTGACATCAGGAGGATTCAGACCCTGATCACTCCAGACCATATACCACTGTTCAGGGAATACCATGGAGATATACTTGATATGGTTATGGATCTGGACCCCTCACAGAGAAGCCTGATCCACACTTGCCTTCAGTTTTATGATCCCCCACTGAGATGTTTCACTTTTCAGGACTTTCAGCTGGGCCCCTTATTGGAAGAATACTCATCATTAGTTGGTATACCTATCAGGGGTGGAGTCCCTTTCAACCCTGAGATGGTCTTTCCTGGTAATGAAGAGGTAGCAAAGGCATTGCATCTGGAACCAGTCCTGATTGGGCAGCATATGACTTCTAAGGCTGGAATCCCTGGCCTGCATCTAGATTTCTTGATCTCTCAAGCTACCCTGAAAGCTTCTTTAGGAGAGTGGAAAGCAGTCTGTGCTTTATTGGCCTTGAGCATATATGGGATCATATTATTTGCAGATGAGCCTCGATTTGTTAGTAAGAATGCAATCCATCTGTTCATTCTAAGGAACCCAGTGCCAACTTTATTGGGGGACCTCTACTATTCAGTGCATCAGAGGAATGAAAAGCAGAGGGGAAGATTAGTGAGGTGCTGTGCTCCTTTGTTCCATACTTGGCTTCTCAGGCATCTGCCCAGGACAGATGCATTTTTGAACCCTCATCAGCAGAAAAACTGGGCTGGAAGACTTACTACCCTAACTTCAGCTGATATCAGGTGGTGCACTCAAAACACAAAAGGCAGGGATATCATCACCAGCTGTGGGCACTTTCCCAATGTGCCCCTAATGGGAGTTAAGGGTAGTATTAATTACAACCCTCTGCTGTTCAAAAGACAACTGGGCTATGCACTGGTCCACACTCCTAAGGCACAGGACTTGGTTGAGACTCTTTATTGTGAGAACAAGCTTAATCTGGCTATTGTTAGGCAGGCAGCCTGGGCCTGGGGCAATGTGCAGACTAAGGGGGTAACCATCCTGGGGAAGTGTAACAATGTGGCATCAGCACAATACTATGATTGGTCCCACGCCAGGGCTCAATTCTCTGGGATGCCCTTTACTATTGAAGATATGCCCGGGCCTTCCACAACACCACCTCCAGCAACTGTCAGCTTAGAGGAGTTTGAAAAGCTGAAAGAGAGAAATGAGAAACTGACTCAAGCTCTACAGAAGACCCTCTGGGAGAGGAGTGATGGTAGGTTGGATATTGAGAGATTAGAAAAGTTGAAGGTAGAGCACTTGGCTAGAATTGAGAAGTCTGAGGATTACATTAAGAAATCTAGGGCTGGAGAACAAATCCTGAAGAATGCTTGCAAAGAAGCTCAGTTCCAGAAAGCCAGGACAGACTTGTATCTGAAGGAGAGTCAGGCTAGGTGGGTCAGGATCACCGAGGCTCGTACTCTGGAGGACAAGAGGGTCCAAGACAAGATAGAGCAACTGGAAGCTAGTGCAAAAGAGCAGCAGGAAGCCCTGGCAGCAGCCCAGAGGGAGATATCAGAACTGAAGATCAGAGCTGGAGTGAAGAGGTCAAAGGACCAAAGTCAACACAAGAAGCTAGCTACAGCTGTTACTACTCGGAACCTCCTTATCAGGAATCTCACGGAGCGTCCGGCTGATCCTGTGACCGAGGCACTTCTCAAGGAAGTTCGGGAGGATGAGTTTGGTCTTGGTGTTTGACCATTTGCTTGTTGTTGATTTCTTTCCATGTACTTTTATTTTCTTGTAATGTATTTTGACCCCTCAGAGGGTTTGTATTTGTAAACAAACTGTGTACCTTTGGCCTTTTGTAATATATGTATTAGTTTGTTCCATCCGAGTTTACTTCGAAAGCAACATCAACAGCAACACCTTAAGGGTCTGGAAGGGTCAAAACTGAATGCCAAGCCGGATACCGTGAAAACAAATAAGCATACTGCATTGCATGCTAACCCTTTGTTTGTTTTGTAGGTTTTTGTTTTGTTGTTGCTAACTCTGTTGTGATGTTCAGGAACTATTGCTCGACACCGAGTATTTCCCCTCAACCGTCCGCACCGATATCCAACCCGTAACAATCTTCCGGGCATACAGATGGATCAGATGCAGCAGGACCTTACTGAGGTCAGGAACCAAATGACCAACGAGAGGTTGGAAATGAGGAACCAAATGACACAGTTTATGGAGGTAATGAACAACATGGCCCAAAGCCAGGAGAGGCTCAGAGCACTGGTAGAAGGGAGAAATCAGGAAGATCATCAGCCAGGGACTGCGGGGACTAGCAACAATGAAAGAGTCAAACCTCATGTCAATCCCCCAGTCTTTGGACCCCATCTCCATCCAGAGGCCAACATCCCTGTCAATATACAAGGGACTGCCACAGCAGGGAGGGTACTGCAAGAAGACCCTCAAGAAGACCAGTTCACAGTAATGGGAGCAGGGGAGGAGGCCTATGATAGAAGGCTGGATGAGATAGCTGAGAAATTAAGATCCTTAGAGTCTCAAAACTCTTTGGGTTTTGATGTTATGGATATGGGCTTGGTAGATGGGGTCAGGATTCCCCACAAGTTTAAGCCACCATGCTTTGAGAAGTATAATGGGACTTCTTGTCCCCGGACCCATCTACAATCTTTTCTCGGGAGACTAAAGGCCTATACCATGGACGAGAAGCTGTGGATGTTCTACTTTGAGGATAGCTTGACTGGAGCTTCGAGGGAATGGTATTCCCACCTGACAAGAGCAACTATTAGATGCTGGAAGGACCTGGCAGAGGCCTTCATCAGACAGTATCAGTATAATCTGGATATGGCACCCAACAGGACCCTCCTAATGGGAATGTCACAGTCATCTAGAGAGAGCTTCCGAGAATATGCTCAAAGATGGAGACAGCTTGCTGCTGCTGTCCAGCCACCTATGTCAGAAAGGGAGATGGCTGATATGTTCATGAACACCCTTCAGGGGACTTACATTGATAGGCTAGCTGCCTTCTCATCTACCAGCTTTGCAGATGTAGTCATAGCCGGGGAGAGAATTGAAAGCCTGTTGAAGATGGGTAAGATCTCAGACAACGGTGCAAGCTCATCCAGTAATGCAAGAAAGCCTTTTACAGGCCCAAGAAGGACTGGTGAGACTAATGCCATCCACACCAACAGGGGCAGGCCCCAATATGTTCATAGATCTGTGGCAGCAGTCACCATTCCCGCTCCAGCTCATCCACAACCAGCTTATCAACCTCCGCAGCAAAACTATCAGCAACAACCTCAGTACCATCAACAAAATCAGTATCCTCCGAGAAACTACAACAACAGCAACACCAACAACAATAATCAGCAAAGACCATTCCAGCAGAGGCCATCTCAAGCCAACAGGGTGATCGATCCGATCCCTATGCCATATGCTACATTGCTGCCACAACTCCTGAAACTCAACCTAGTTGAGCTAAGGACATTGGCACCTCCAGATCCCAACAGTCTACCCAGGAATTATGACTCCAACGCCAGATGTGCCTTCCATTCAAATGCACCTGGCCATAGTACAGAAAAGTGCAGAGCCTTGCACATGAAGGTACAAGACCTGGTAGACTCTAAGGCCCTGAATTTCGCACCACCACCCAATGTCAACAAAAATCCTATGCCAAACCACGGTGGTCCCAGAATCAACGCTATTGAAGAAGACAAGCCGTCTTATTTAATAACCAGTGTGGGTCAGATTCGGACACCGTTGGTAGAAATTAAGGCTCAGCTCCTCGAATGTCACATGTTCCCGGGGTGTGAGTTAGGGTGTGCTTACTGCAATATTTCAGTAAATGGGTGCGATAACCTGAGGAATGGCATAGATGGTCTCATTCAGAGTGGCCAACTTTAGATCACCACATCATTTCCAACAAATCCAGCAATCTCATCAGCAACAGTTCCGGTATCTCCTACAACTGCAGCAACCATTGTTCCTGACAATTCTTCGGCTTCATCAACAAGTACTTCATCTATCATCTCAACTGATCAGTTATCAACAAATTTTTCTTCTACAACTTCAGCACCACTCCAATTTGAATCTCCTACAACAACAACATCCATCCTTCCGACAATGTCTCCTACAACTCCAGCAACAAACTCTGAAGATGTCTCAACTGTCACAATATTTTATGATCCTGAAAACAACTCTGCCTACAACTCAGAAGGTGCTGCTCCCATCAGAGCACCAGTCACAATTTATTATGATCCACAAACTATCACAATCCCTTCTGCAGCTGCCATCAGTCCAGTCACTGTCACAGTGCCTGGACCAGTACCTTATGAAAGCAGTAAGGCCATCCCTTGGCACTACGGCTCTGACGTATACTGCGAAGGAAAGAAAATCACCCTTGAACCATCAACACCTGCACCACAAATAGACAATGTGGGAGGAGGCGGAGGCTTCACTCGAAGCGGACGTCTCTTTGCTCCACAAATTCAAAGACCCACTGCCGAAGCAGAAGCTGCTGCCAAGGCAAAAGGAAAGAGCCCGGTGCAGGAAGATCAAGCTGTTAAGGAAGCTTTGAAAACACCATTCGATCAAGAAGTTGATGAGTTCATGAGAATCATCAAAAAGAGTGATTACAAAATAGTGGATCAGCTTCACCAGACGCCATCCAAGATCTCTATCCTATCACTGCTTATGTGTTCCGAAGCCCATCGGAATGCACTACTCAAAGTCTTGCACACAGCTTACGTGCCTGAAGAGATCACTGTCAATCAGTTGGAAACCGTGGTTGGAAATGTTACTGCTAGCAATGGGCTAGGGTTCACCAATACTGACTTGACAACGGAAGGCCGCAACCATAACAAGGCCTTGCACATCACCATGGAATGTAAAGGTGCAGTCCTTTCCCATGTGCTGGTAGACACGGGGTCATCCCTTAATGTCTTACCAAAGAAGGCCCTGGTGAAGCTAGAATATGAAGGATTAGCATTGCGTCCCAGTAACCTGGTAGTAAGAGCCTTTGATGGTTCTAAGAGATCGGTGCTGGGAGAAATTGAGCTGCCTATAACGATTGGCCCACAAACTTTTAAAACGATCTTCTACGTGATGGACATTCAGCCTGCCTACAGCTGTTTGTTGGGTAGACCATGGATTCATGCCGCTGGCGCAGTAACGTCTACCCTTCACCAGAAGTTAAAATTTGAGTGGGAAGGCCAAGTTGTTACTATCTGTGGGGAGGAGGATATATTTGTTAGCCATCTGGCTACTTATAAGTATATTGAGATGGATGGGGAGATCCATGAAACAATGAGTCAAGGATTTGAGGCCTTGAATGTTAATGAAGCATCTGCTGTATCCGGGATCTCCATGGCATCTTATCAACAAGCCCGGAAGGTTGTTGAGGAAGGAACTGCCCAAGGCTGGGGCAAGGTTTTATCTGTGGAGAAGAAGAAGGACAAATTTGGGTTGGGTTACAGACCAACTCAACAAAATCAAGCAGAGGCTGCTGAGAAGCCCGGTTTTGTCAGTGGGGGGATGCTCACCCCTGATGCTATCAACAATTTGGAAGACGAGCTGGAAGAGGAGCGCAATCTGGAGAATTGGATTCGTCCAAAGATCCCGGGGAGCAGTATCTCAAACTGGTCTTCCCAGGAAATTATAAGAGTTACTCATGCAGAGTAATTATTATTTCCTGTATTTTTATAGCATGCATCAAAGTCTTGCATCTTGCCCAAGATGACAAGACTCATTTTGTAATCGGGCCATCCGTACTTTTTGTGCAAACAAGATTAATTAATGAAATATCAGACATCTTTTTGCAAATGAGTCCTTTTCTTTTCCGCTCACTGTTTTTCCATTTTTCTTTTTGTACAAAAAAATAAATGGCGATGTTTTCAAAATGATAACTTTATTTCACTTTTTTTAAACAAGATTAAAATCGATCACTAAAATGAACAAACTGAACCCTTGCAGAGAGTGCCTTCCTGACAGCACCGACAACAGCACGGCTATGACTTCGTATGACTTTGACAATCCGATCAATCAAGCTGATGAAGGGGTTGAAGAAGAATATGAGCTTCCTGAAGAGCTAGCCAGGTTGTTGAGACAAGAGGAAAAGGTTATTACTCCTCACCAGGAGGAGGTTGAAGTGATCAATCTTGGTACAGATGAAGACGTGAAAGAAGTTAAAATCGGGGCCTGCTTACAAGACTCAGTGAAGAGACAACTGATTGATCTGCTTCAAGAATATGTGGATGTGTTTGCTTGGTCGTATCAAGATATGCCAGGGTTGGACACCGACATTGTTGTGCACAAGCTGCCTTTAAGAGAAGAATGCCCACCAGTTAAACAGAAACTGCGCCGCACCCGCCCAGACATGGCAATGAAGATCAAGGAAGAGGTACAAAAGCAATGGGACGCCGGGTTCCTTGCCGTAACTAGTTATCCGCCGTGGGTTGCTAATATAGTACCTGTGCCTAAGAAAGACGGAAAAGTAAGGATGTGTGTGGACTACCGGGATCTGAACAGAGCCAGCCCAAAAGATGACTTCCCATTACCTCACATTGATGTATTGGTGGATAATACGGCTCAGTTCTCGGTATTCTCCTTCATGGACGGATTTTCAGGATACAATCAGATCAAGATGTCACCTGAAGACATGGAGAAGACAACCTTCATTACACCTTGGGGCACGTTCTGTTACAAAGTGATGCCATTCGGACTGAAGAATGCTGGTGCAACATATCAACGGGCTATGGTAACATTATTCCACGATATGATCCATAAAGAAATAGAATGTTATGTGGATGACATGATCGCTAAGTCCCTTACTGAAGAAGATCACCTGGTGAATCTGC
Source organism: Lathyrus aphaca (assembly GCA_963966055.1). NCBI lineage: Eukaryota > Viridiplantae > Streptophyta > Magnoliopsida > Fabales > Fabaceae > Lathyrus > Lathyrus aphaca. The sequence continues at coordinate 28,247,872 of OZ014521.1, read as the reverse complement.
TGAAGCTATTCAAGCGTCTGAGGAAGTACCAACTGAAGCTGAACCCCAACAAATGCACATTCGGGGTGCGATCTGGTAAGCTGCTGGGCTTTATTGTAAGCGAGAAGGGGATTGAAGTTGACCCTGATAAAGTCAAAGCTATTCAAGAGATGCCTGCACCGAAAACTGAGAAAGAAGTTCGAGGGTTCTTAGGTCGATTGAACTACATCTCACGGTTCATATCTCACCTCACAGCAACCTGTGAACCTTTGTTTAAGCTGTTAAGAAAGGAACAAACGGTCAGGTGGAATGAAGACTGCCAGAAAGCTTTTGACAAGATCAAGGGGTATTTGCAAGAACCTCCAATCCTTATGCCTCCAGTTGAAGGAAGACCTCTGATAATGTACTTGACAGTATTAGAAGAGTCAATGGGATGTGTGCTGGGCCAGCATGACGAGTCTGGTCGAAAAGAGTATGCAATATACTACCTGAGCAAAAAGTTTACCGACTGTGAACAACGTTATTCACTGCTCAAGAAAACTTGCTGTGCTTTAGCGTGGGCTGCTCGCCGACTAAGACAGTATATGTTAACCCACACTACTTTATTGATCTCAAAAATGGACCCAGTCAAGTACATTTTCGAGAAGCCAGCTCTTACCGGACGGGTTGCAAGATGGCAAATGATTCTCACAGAATATGACATCCAGTACACTTCTCAGAAAGCCATCAAGGGCAGTGTATTGTCTGAATATCTTGCTGAGCAACCTATTGATGACTACCAGCCTATGAGGTTTGACTTCCCTGATGAAGACATCATGTTCATTAAAGCAAAAGATCATGAGGAGCCTATTCACACTGAAAGGCCCGACCCGGAAAAAGAATGGACTATGATGTTTGATGGGGCTGTTAACATGAATGGTCGTGGTGTTGGTGCGGTACTCATTACACCTAAAGGAGTTCACATGCCTTTCTCGGCAAAACTCACTTTCAACTGCACTAACAACGAAGCTGAATACGAAGCTTGCATTATGGGTCTTGAGGAAGCCATTGACCTCAGGATCAAGACTTTGACTGTATTCGGAGATTCAGCTCTGGTAGTTAATCAAACCAACGGAAAATGGTACACCCACCAGGATCATCTGATACCTTACAGGGATTATACAAGGAGGTTATTGACTTTCTTTACAACAGTCAAGCTTGAGTATATCCCTCGGGACAAGAATCAGTTTGCAGATGCTCTGGCTACCATTTCATCCATGATCAAAGTTCAAGCGGCCAACTTTGTACCTCAGATTTCAGTGTCCAGACTTGATAGACCAGCATATGTATTTGCAGCAGATGTTGTCAAAGATGATAAGCCTTGGTTCCATGACATTAAATGCTTCTTGGAGGATCAAACGTACCCACCTGGGGCATCTTCCAATGATAAGAAGACTTTAAGGAGGCTTGCTGGTAGTTTCTTTCTGAACGCTGATGGGTCTTTATACAAAAGGAACTTTGATATGGTACTCCTCAGATGTGTTGACAAGACAGAAGCAGATTTGTTGATGCATGAAGTGCACGAAGGATCTTTTGGTACCCATGCAGGAGGGCATGCCATGGCTAAAAAGTTGTTAAGATCGGGTTATTACTGGATCACAATGGATGCCGACTGTTGTGCCTACGCCAGAAAATGCCACAAATGCCAGATCTATGCGGATAAGGTGCATGTGCCTCCCAATCCTTTGAACATCATGTCTTCACCATGGCCCTTTGCCATGTGGGGCATTGATATGATTGGCAAGATTGAGCCAACTGCTTCAAATGGCCACAGATTCATCCTGGTCGCCATTGATTATTTCACCAAGTGGGTCGAAGCAGCCTCATATGCAAATGTTACAAGGCAAGTGGTAGCCCGATTTCTGAAGAGAGATATCATCTGTCGGTATGGAGTTCCCGAGCGAATCATTACTGATAATGGTTCCAATTTAAACAACAAGATGATGGCTGAGTTATGCCGGGACTTCAAGATCCAACACCACAATTCTTCTCCTTACAGGCCAAAGATGAACGGCGCTGTTGAGGCAGCAAATAAGAATATTAAGAAGATTGTGCAAAAGATGGTGGTCACATACAAAGACTGGCATGAAATGCTACCGTTTGCTTTACATGGGTACCGCACGTCAATCAGGACGTCCACTGGGGCAACACCGTATCAGCTTGTGTATGGTATGGAAGCAGTCCTACCTGTTGAAGTTGAATTACCCTCCCTACGGGTACTGATGGATGTTAAGCTGAACGAAGCAGAATGGGTTCGGTCCCGATACGAACAACTGAGTCTGATTGAAGAGAAAAGATTGGCTGCAATCTGTCATGGGCAGCTATACCAGAAAAGAATGAAGAAAGCTTTCGATCAGAAAGTCAGGCACCGAGAGTACCAAGTAGGAGATCTTGTGCTGAAAAGAATCCTCCCTCCTCATACAGACCACAGGGGCAAATGGACTCCAAACTATGAAGGACCATTCGTGGTAAAGAAAGTTTTCTCTGATGGAGCACTGATGCTCAGCACCATGGATGGTGAAGACTTCCCGTCCCCTGTGAATTCAGATGCAGTTAAAAAATACTTCGCATAGAATGACCCGCTGGACATAAAAACAGAATATAAGTCCAGACAAAAATAGGGCATCCCGGCGAGTCAAAAACAGAATAAAAGACTCGGGCAAAAGTAAGGGAAAATGAACAAAAAATGCGTACACCCGCTGAGTTGAAAAGCCGCGTTGGACAACTCAGGCAAAAATGGGTATCCCGATGGATTGAAAACCCGAAAGGGCGATCCATGCAAAATGAGGGAATAGGCGAACAACTGCATTCTGAATTCGTCTGTATTACCTACAACTTGGTAAGCTTTTAAAGGATCAAGCTTCAATCAGAATCAACCTTCTCCAGAAAGCAAGACGAGAAGAACGTCAAAAGTCATACGAGTCATAGCAGAAGAGGAAGCTCCTCAAAGCGTCGTCAACATCGCCAGCACTTTGTTTCTCAATTTGTAACAATCTCCTCATTTCAGGAGATATGTTTCCTTGACTGTATCTTGCCAATTCAGGGCACATGAATTAATAAAATCAGATTTTCCAGTCATGTCTCGTCTTATACATTTTTATTTGCAAAGGATGTCTGATGTCTCTAAAAAACTGATTGCATAAGTACAGATGTTTTTCTTCAAAAACACATGCTTGCAGGGAATATACTTACTCTCGAAAGTGCTTAACTCCTATGACGGAATCCGGTAAAGGATACCTCGGGATCATTTGTGCGTTTCCTTATCTTTGCAGGATTGCAGGTATCCAGAACGCAACTTGGGGCATGCAAGTTACATCCCAGCAAGCTGGCAAATCAACATTCACTCTTGGCACCAGAGGTGTTTTCTCCCCAGTTGAGTTGCCAACAACTTTCCCCAGTTAGTTGCCACTTGTCAATTTCCCCAGCCGTAGTGCCGATCATTCTTCCTCAGCAGAATGCAGAAATCAGGGAACCATCTCCCCACGGAATCCTCAGCCTCTATTCAGGAGAGCAACGCATGAAGGAGTCACAACAGAGTGATGAAGGCTTCTACCAACCCCAGCTGGGTCCTATATTACAAAGATGTGTCAATCAGTGACCTATATCCCCAAGTAGATACATCTCGCCAGATCTACCGATGATCTCATCCCCAGCTGGGATGTTCACTTCAAATAGATCGGCTAGAGGTCTTCGCAGCATCGGGATCCAAATCCCGGTTTGGTATCTTTGCATAATCATGGCATTCGCATCATATTCACCCACAAAGCGTAGCATTCCGTCTAATGCGGAGCATTACGGCAAAAATCAAACACATGGCATAATCGTAAGCCATGTTGTGAATCAGACCCTTGTGAATAATAACCATTCGTCAGAATGCGGAATACTTTCCCCAAAATCCCCACCAGAGTCCCCAGCAAAAGCAGTTGCCTCACAAATCACAAACACCAGTATATACTCCTTTGGACACCCGTCCGTGTCATCACTCCCCAATAAAGTCGCCTGAACACTCTTTACGAACAAGATCACCCGTATTACAGATACGTCCTGACACCCGTCCGTGTCATACCCCAGCAGAAAGCCAAAGACATCCTCTTTGCACTCACCTATACTTGTATATACAATTCCTTGACACCCGTCCGTGTCATATCCCCAGCGCAGTCGCCTACACTTTTACAACCCATATACTTGTGATATTATTGTACTTTTCTCTCTTGACACTCGTCCGTGTCACTCTCCCCAGCAGATAAACACTCATCTATACAATACTCATACTCACTACTCATGTTACACTTATACAGATGCTCGTCCGTATTTTGTACACGCCATTTATATCCCCACAGATTCGGCATTGGTCCATGTTCTTTGTTAACCAGTTGGTACTCGTCCGTACCATCATCTCAGAATATGCGTCAAGTGTTTGTTTCTACATGATACTCGTCCGTATCATAGTCTTAAGGATGCTCGTCCGCATCTTTAATCCATACACCGTGTCAAAACACTTATGTCTTCCTGAATATAGATACTCGTCTGTGTCTACTATTCCCCAGAAGTCCCCTCAGATTCAACACTCGTCCGTGTTCTTTGTTAACCCGATGATGCTCGTCCGAATCATCATCTCTGAGCACGTGTCAGTATCTGTTTCTACCCGATACTCGTCCGTATCGTAGTCTAAAGGATGCTCGTCCGCATCTTTAAATCTATACACAAACATCTAAACACTTATACTTTCTTTTCTTGGTTGTAAACACTCGTCCGTGTTCACTATATCCCCAGTAGATCGCCAAGTAAGCAAATTTCCCTTTTTATCTGACACTCGTCCTGTGTCATGATAAACCTTGAGAGCAGCCGTACCCTGCTAGGTGGTCGTCCTCCACCTCTTGATGGTCGTCCTCCATCATGCTCATCCGATGGCCGTCCCCCATCGTTGTTTTTTAGCAGCCGTCCCCTGCTAGGTGGTCGTCCTCCACCTCTTGATGATCGTCCTTCATCATTTTATCCAATGGCCGTCCCCATTGTTGATTTTTGGTTATCTGACATTCGTCCTATGTCATGATAAACCTTGAGAGCAGCCGTCCCCTGCTAGGTGGTCGTCCTCCACCTCTTGATGGTCGTCCTCCATCATGCTCGTCCGATGGCCGTCCCCATCGTTGACCTTTTATCCGGCATTCGTCCTATGTCGCGATATTTTCGGCAGCCGTACCCTGCCTGGTGGTCGTCCTCCACCTTAGATGACCGTCCCTCATCTTAACCCCAACAGAGCAGCCATCCCCTGCTAGGTGATCGTCCTTCACCTTTGGTGACCGTACCTCATCATCTGTTTATTTCATTTATTCTTTAACCCGATGGCCGTCCCCGTCGTGGTCCCTTTTCTTTTAGCCCGATGGCCGTCCCCATCGTTGGATACTTTGCTTTATGAACTTGATGGCCGTCCCCGTCATGTTCATTAACTCCCAGAGAATCTTACAACTTTATCTTGATGGCCGTCCCCATCATAATCTTACTTTTCCAGCTAGTCGGCCGTCCCCGTCTTGGCTTTACCTTTTATCCCCAGCATGTCGGCCGTCCCCGTCATTGCTGTATTCCCCACGCTTTACCCAGTAGTCGTCCTCTGCTCGACGGTCGTCCTCCGTCGCCCACACTTTACAATATACTTTATTTTCCTTTTACAATCTATATCCCTTTTCTTCTTCATTCTGTGAGTGCAAATTTTGGGATTGTCTTTGGTATTCAACCACAAGTTATCTTGTTTGCCTGTTAGGCCGTTGCTTACATCCTGCACAGCTAACTCATGTTTGAATAGGGGCAGCTGTAAACACCCCAAATTTGCCCTCACCCATTCACACCATGGCTTGTGATCATTTCATATGCATAAACACAATCATATCATCTCATATCTCATTTTTGAACCACTGCATTGCTTCTAAGTCATCTGCATCTAGGGTTTGTGATCTGAGCAATCCAAGAGCCTCTTGAGCCACTCCAAAGGCCACCAATCACTTCAAAGTGGTCCATGTGTGTTCTTATATCATATCATATCCTCTCAAAGTCAAGAATGCCAAAGAATCACAAGAACTGGGATTGGTATGGATGCAGAGCCAGGTTTGACTGCACAGATGACCTAAGATTAGGGTTTTGGTTTCAGAGGCCATAACTCCAAATTTTTTGGTCATTCTTGTTTCTATTGGTCTCTATATGGTATAGGGAGTATGCATATCAATTTTCATGAAGAAACTCCATAGGGAAGTCATCTGATCAAGAGTTGACTTTCTAGACAAGTCAGTGCAAAATCAGGGCATCTGAGGCCCCCAATGACCCAACCAAGGGGTGATCTTCATTATTTTGAGTGTATATGATCTTTATTTGATCATGGAAGAAGTTAGAAGTTCACAAAATTCAAAGATTACAAGTTTTTGCAAAGTTGACTTTTTAGGGCAAGTTTGACTTTTAAAGAATATGTCATTTTATGCCACTTTTCAAGCCTTGCTTTTTGATCCAAAAATGCTTCAAATGGAAAAACTTTGGTCATGAAAGTTGTAGAGTAGATCTTTCTCTTTTCAAAAAGTACAAGAACATGACCTAATTCATTTTGGATTAAAAGATATGGTTCATCAAAGTTGGCAAAAATCACTAATTTTCAAGTTATGCACCAAAAGGAAAACTTGCAATTTCATGTACCAAGCATTCTAGTGACTTCAAAATGACTTCAAAGCTTCATCACATGATCATACATGACCCCAAAAACAGAATTGGCCCAAGGAATTTTGCATTGCTTGCCTTGATTTTCAAAGTTCCATAAAGCATTTTTCATAAGAGTGCAAAAAGTGGATTCTTGGCAAAACCATTCTTCAAGGAATTATGTGATCACTAATCACTTTCTATGCATTGCCATGACTAAATGTAACATTGTGCAACAAAATTCAGCAAGAGTTTTTCATGTACATAGCACAAATTCATGAGGAAACATCAAGTTGTCAAGTTGCAAGATCACTCTCAATTCATGATCCATATGTTGCAGTCACTCTCAAACCATCCAAGGGTTGTCCCTAACCCCAGCTGAAGCCAGACATGACCTCACACAGTTGCTGCCATGGCCCATACCCTCAAGGACACATATTTGACTTTTTTGCAAAAAGCTCCCATACTCTTGGCACAGTAAACAGCCACCCTACTGACCTGCCCCACAGGCTATCCACACAAGTTGGAGATGTTATAGCAAAGCATTGAGCATTGAAGCTGGCCAGAACTCAGCATACCAAAAAACTGTCACAAAGCTTTCCTTCTTCGAATCACCTTCCACAGCCACAAAACATCAAAACTTTCTTCACTAACAAGTCAAACACACTCAAGAGAGCAAGAATCAACCATTAACAGAGCTTGAAACCACTCACCCACAAACTCCATTTTCTGATACACCAGAACTGGACTTCTCAAATCAGCTTGTTTAAGCTCCTTCCAAGCCTACCATTAGCACCAGGGGAGTCAGTGGAGCAAGCTTGCACCAAAGAATAGCTCTGAAAGCCCAGAAACAGGGGTCTCCATCTCAGGTATGGCCATGAACATTTTTTCTCAGAGCTTGCATTTTGAGTTATAAATTGGTTGCTTATATCTTGCTGATCATGGGGATGGGTTTAGATTTAAAAATGAGTGAGAAATGAGGATTTACCAGGGTTCTGAAATTTTGCCCGTGAATCTTCATGGCTTCGATTCTCTTAGTTTAAGCATGAGAAATTTAGTTTGAGAGATGATTTGAGTGAGGTTTGAGTAGAGGAATGTTTCCCTGGCTTTAATTTGAAGATTGGTTGCCTGAATCATGATTTAGGGTTTTGTTGCTGCCGGAGAAGATGACCGGAGCTTCCCTCCGGTCACCTGAAAATGCTTAGCCCTAATCCTGTAATTAAATGGCATTTGAATCTGGAGCGTTGGATTGCTTGACTTCGTTGACTTCCCGCGTGCATGTATGGCCCAGATTCGTTCAGTTAGCCCTAATCCCCTTTAGTTAGTTTAATTAATTATAATTAAATTAATTTAATCAGGACCAACCACAGCCCTTGGATAACGCGCTAGTCAACCTTTTCAAACCCAGTTCAAATCTCCACCATCAGATCAGAATACTTTCCATTTATTTACTTTTATTTTCATTTTCTTTGTATTTAACTTCCATAATTTATTTAAAATAGTAAAAATTGTTTAAAAATTATGAAACTTTGTGTCAAGAGTTTCATTAATTTTTAAGACACAAAAATATTTTTATTTTCGTTTTTAGCATTAAAAAAGTATTTTTAAATATTTAAAAGTTTATTTTTAATTGATTAATGAAAATTAATTTATTAAAAATACTTTTAGGTATTTAAAAATTACCAAATAATTCATGAAATGTTCTAAGACATTTAGAAACATTGTCCAACCTTCAAACCAAATTTATTTTTTGATCTTGATGCATTTTGAGAATTTTTCATTGATTTAAAATCATTTTTTTGCATTAATTTGATCCAAAGTTCCAAAAATCATTTCTTCCTATCCATGAGGAGTTGGACATTGATTCTTTTTGCATTGCATTGTGTTTAGCATGTAGTTTGTGAGATTAAATGGCCATGATTTGATCTTTCATTTTCCTTTTGTTTGATAATTTTCTTGTTTAAGAACCCTAAAACCCTAGAAATCTTAAGAAAACCATAACTTGAGTTTGGTTAGGAGTTGAAACCTCTTCTTTGGGCATTGGTTTAGTATAGGATTAGGGGTCCTTTGAGTGGCATTTTCAATTTTTTTATAATGTTGTTTGCTTCTGGTTTTGGTTTTTGTTTGTTGTATTGTTCATAAACCCTAATTTGGGCTTCCATATGCATCCATCTTGCATTCTCTTGCACAACATGGCTTGCCATGGCATTTCAAGCATCCATTTGATTCATTTGACATCATAAGACATATTGAAAGCATGTTTGGTCATCACATCATGAATTTGCCATGTTGTATGCCATGTACACTTCATAACTTTTCATGTATGTCCTTGCTTCTTAACTTGCATCATCTGCATTCATAAGCTTGTATGATCATCCTCATGTGCTGCCTCATGTTTGTAGCATCACATAGCATCATTAGCATCATGTAAATGCTTCTGGTTTTGTTTTTCATCATGTCATCCCATCTCATTTTGCATTGCATTGCATTTCTTTCACTAACTTTTCAGGTGGTAAGTTATCTTGAGAAGTGAATTTGCCTTCACTTCTCATAACTTCGCTTCATCTCTTTCTATGCATCCTTGCTGCATTTATGTTTGTGTATGAGATTGAGCTTGCTCATTCTTCTTCTTCTCACTTTCTTTCCTCAAGTGACTTGACTTCTTGAATGAAGCAAGTTGCTTTGCTTCTCTTGATCCTTTTCATCTGCTTCCTGGTGGTTCCATTGAAGATTTCTCTTGAAAACCTCACAAACCTTAGGAACAACCAAGCATGACTATGATTAGGGTTTTGATTAGTTCCCCCACTTAGTTTTACCTTTGTGTTTCTCTTGAGTCTTCTCTTCCCATCTCATAATCAGGGACTAAACCCTAAAGGCTTTAAGGCTTTGTGATTAAGCTTATGCCTGCATCCTTCTATTAGGATGGAGTGTATAACTTTAATCCTAAGTGTTAAACCCTTAATGTGTTTAAACCCTTTAATCAATCCACTTAATAATCATCAAGACATCAAGCTTGTAACTTGGGCCTTGCATTATGGTTCTAATTCTTCCTTAATTGGTTAAGAAGGACTAACCCTAGTGTTAATGGACAAGTCCCCCTCAAGTTGTCTTACAAACCATAAAAAACACTTCTTCATCATACCATTAACTAAAATCCATTTAATAAAGGCTTTGTTTTGTCATGAGTTTAATCCCTAATCATGGATTAAGTTGAGGAGCTTTCCTCAGCTTAAACATTCTCATCTATTATCCTTCTATTAGGATGGTGTAATGAGTCTGTTTAATCCCTGATTATGGCTTAATCTCATTACTCAACACTAAACAAAAACAACAAAAACATCTAAATAATTACAAGTAGGTTAATGATCTTAATCCTACATCATGGTGATTAAGTGTGAGATGCTGACTTCACACTTAAGGTATTCTCATTACCCCTAATCAGAGGGAAGATGTGATGAGTTTACTAACCCATTGGTTTAGGCTTAAGCTCATTAACTTATGACAAATCTCAAAAGCAATAAAAGACTGAAAACTCAAAAACAAACAATAATCGTCTCCTCCAGGATTCTTTTCTCATCATCTTCACTCATAAACGAGAACTTGCTTCTTCCGTCTAATGCAAGACAGTTTGCACCTGAGCCAGACAGGTCATACACTTGAGCATAGGCAAGTAAGCAGTTCATCAGTCAACTCATCTTTCAGTCTCTTTGGGTCGAACTACGGTGTTCTGACTTCCTCATTGCACGAGAGGATACGTAGGCATAACTTAACAGTTATCGAACAAAAGTCTCTGTATATTCCCCTCTTTCCAGCTTTATTCTTCAAGCCTCATTATCATGAGCATTTCACCTCTTTCTCTTTTACACTGACACTTCATTTATACACTTCACTTTTCTTTTACACAGACACCTGTACATCCTTTTCCAGCTATTCTATACACAAATTGCACTGACACTACCCCTCTAAAACACAAATCTTTTAAGCGTGGATCCCGTCGAGTACGGCGGACAATCTGGGTGCTAATACCTTCCCAGGTTGTAACCAACCCCCTTTCTCAGTCTCTCTGGTTCGCAACCGTCTTATCCATCTCTTTCTAGGTCTATGCAGCATTACCTTTCCTCCGGGATAAAAATGCCTAGCTGGCGACTCTATTCATCTCCAGTGAGTTCACTGCTGTGTGTTCTCATTTCTTTCGCCGACCGTTCGCGTCTGTACCCCTTTTGGCCCGGTTTCATTTGGCGGGAGCGACAACGGTCAAGCTTGAGTATATCCCTCGGGACGAGAATCAGTTTGCAGATGCTCTGGCTACCATTTCATCAATGATCAAAGTTCAGGCTGCCAACTTTGTACCGCAGATTTCAGTGACCAGACTTGACAGACCAGCATATGTATTTGCAGCAGATATTGTCAAAGATGATAAGCCTTGGTTCCATGACATTAAGTGCTTCTTGGAGGATCAAACATACCCATCTGGGGCATCTTCCAATGATAAGAAGACTTTGAGAAGGCTTGCTGGTAGTTTCTTTCTGAACACTGATGGATCCCTGTACAAGAGAAACTTTGATATGGTACTCCTCAGGTGCGTTGATAGGGCAGAAGCAGACTTGTTGATGCATGAGGTGCACGAAGGATCCTTTGGTACCCATGCTGGAGGGCATGCCATGGCCAAGAAGTTGCTAAGATCAGGTTATTACTGGATCACAATGGATGCTGACTGTTGTGCCTATGCCAGGAAATGCCATAAATGCCAGATCTATGCGGATAAGGTGCATGTGCCTCCCAATCCTTTGAACGTGATGTCTTCACCCTGGCCCTTTGCTATGTGGGGCATTGATATGATTGGCAAGATTGAACCGACTGCTTCAAATGGCCACAGATTCATCCTGGTCGCCATCGACTATTTCACCAAATGGGTTGAAGCAGCTTCCTATGCAAATGTTACCAAGCAAGTGGTAGCCAGATTTCTGAAGAGAGATATCATCTGTCGATACGGAGTTCCCGAGCGAATCATTACTGATAATGGTTCCAACCTGAACAACAAAATGATGGCAGAGCTGTGCCGGGACTTCAAGATCCAACACCACAATTCTTCTCCTTACAGGCCAAAGATGAACGGCGCTGTTGAGGCGGCTAATAAAAATATCAAGAAGATTGTGCAGAAGATGGTAGTCACCTACAAAGACTGGCATGAAATGCTACCGTTTTCCTTGCATGGGTACCGCACGTCAATCAGAACATCCACTGGGGCAACACCGTATCAGCTTGTGTATGGTATGGAGGCGGTCCTACCCGTTGAAGTTGAATTACCCTCCTTACGGGTACTGATGGATGTTAAGCTGAACGAAGCAGAATGGGTCCGGTCCCGATACGAACAACTGAGTCTGATCGAAGAGAAAAGATTGGCTGCAATCTGCCATGGGCAGTTGTATCAAAGAAGAATGAAGAAAGCCTTCGATCAGAAAGTCAGGCACCGAGAGTACCAAGTAGGAGATCTTGTGCTGAAGAGAATCCTCCCTCCTCATACAGACCACAGGGGCAAATGGACTCCGAACTATGAAGGACCATTCGTGGTAAAGAAAGTTTTCTCTGGTGGAGCACTCATGCTCAGCACCATGGATGGTGAAGGCTTCCCGTCCCCTGTGAATTCAGATGCAGTTAAAAAATACTTCGCATAAAAAATGACCCGCTGGACATAAAAACAGAATGTAAATCCAGGCAAAATAGGGCGTCCCGGCGAGTCAAAAACAGAATAAAAGACTCGGGCAAAAATAAGGGAAATAAACAAAAAAAAATGTGTACACCCGCTGAGTTGAAAAGCCGCATTGGACAACTCAGGCAAAAATGGGTATCCCGATGGATTGAAAACCCGAAAGGGCGATCCATGCAAAATAAGGGAATAAGCGAACAACTGCATTCTGAATTCATCTGTATCACCTACAACTTGGTAAACCTCGAAAGGATCAAGCTTCTGTCAGAATCAGCCTTCTTCAGAAAGCAAGACGAGAAGAACGTCAAATGTCATACGAGTCGTAGCAAGAGGGAAGCTCCTTGAAGCGTCACCAACATTGCCAACATCTTTTGTTTCTCAATTTGTAACAATCTCCTCATTTCAGGGGATATGTTTCTTTGATGTATCTTGCCAATTCAGGGCACACGAATTAATAAAAACAGATTTTTCAGTCATGCTTCGTCTTGTACATCTTATTTGCAAAGAATGTCTGATGTCTTAAAAAACTGATTGCATGAATACAAATGTTTGTCTTCAAAAATAAAAACCACGTGCTTGCAGGAAATATACTTATTCCCGGGAGTGTCTAAACTCCTCTGACGGAATCCGGTAAGGGATACCTCGGGATTACTTGTGTGTTTCTCTATCTTTTCAGGATTGCAGGCATTCAAAGCGCAACATGGGGCATGTAAACTTCACCCCAGCAAGCTGGCAAATCAGTACTCACTCAGTCTTAGCACCCAAAGTGTTGTCCCCCCAACTGAGTTGCCACTTGTTGCTTCTCCCAGCTGAGGAGCCAATCATTCTTCCTCCTCAGCCGGGTAAAAAAGCCAGGAAACTGCTTCCCCACAAAATTTCAGCCTCTACCCAGAAGAGCAACGCACGAAGGAATCACAACAGAGTGACGAAAGCTTCTACAAACCCCAGCTGGGTCCCCTCATTGCCAAGGATAAGTCTATCAGTGACCTGTCTCCTCAAGCAAATACATCTCATCAGATCTACCAATGATCTCATCCCCAGCTGGGATGTTCACTTCAAGCAGATCGGCCAGAGTTTTTCGCAGCAACGGGATCCAAATCCCGGTTTGGTATCTTTGCATAATCATAGCATTTGCATCATATTCACCCACAAAGCGTAGCATTCCGTTTAATACGGAGCATTACGGCAGAAATCAAACATATTGCATAATCATAAGTCATGGTCTGAATCAAACACTTGTGAAGTAATGACAATCCATCAACAATATACAGAATACCCCCCCAGGTTCCCCAGCAAAAGCAGTTGCCTTACACTCAAAACATCAGTACATACTCCTTGTGGCACCCGTCCATGTCATATCCCCAGCAGAAAGCCGAAGACATCCCCTTTGCACTCACAGATATATATACATAACTTTCTTGACATTCGTCCGTGACATTTTCCCCAGCGCAGTAACCATAAACACTTTGTATACCAGATACTTGTTTATACTATACTCTTCTCCTTTCGACACTCGTCCGTGTCACTCTCCCCAGCAGGTGGAACACTTAATCATACTCTTACAGATACTCGTCCGTATCTTGTATACACCATTTATATCCCCGCAGATTCAACACTAGTCCTTGTTCTTTGTTAACCAGTTGGTACTCGTCCGTACCATCATCTCAGAACATGCGTCAAGCGTTTGTTTCTACCTGATACTCGTCCGTATCATAGTCTTAAGGATTCTCGTCCGCATCTTTAATCTATACACAAGTCTAAACACTTATACCTTTTGTTTCTTGGATGAAAACACTCGTCCGTGTTTACTTTTCCCCAGTAGATCGTCGACAAAGCAAAACTTCCCTTTTATCTGACATTCGTCCTATGTCATGATAAACCTTGAGAGCAGCCGTCCCCTGCTAGGTGGTCGTCCTCCACCTTTTGATGATCGTCCTTCATCATGCTCGTCCGATGGCCGTCCCCATCGTCGACCTTTTCTATCCGACATTCGTCCTATGTCGTGATATTTAGCAGCCGTCCCCTGCTAGGTGATCGTCCTTCACCCTTTTGATGATCGTCCTTCATCATTTTATCCAATGGCCGTCCCCATTGTTGATTGTGGTTATCTGACATTCGTCCTATGTCATGATAAACCCTGAGAGCAGCCGTACCCTGCTAGGTGGTCGTCCTCCACCTCTTGATGATCGTCCTTCATCTTGCTCGTCCGATGGCCGTCCCCATCGTTGACCTTTTTATCCGGCATTCGTCCTATGTCGCGATATTTTCGGCAGCCGTACCCTGCCAGGTGGTCGTCCTCCACCTTAGATGACCGTCCCTCATCTTATCCCATACAGAGCAGCCGTCCCCTGCTAGGTGATCGTCCTTCACCTTTGATGACCGTACTTCATCATCTGTTTATTTCATTTATTCTTTAACCCGATGGCCGTCCCCGTCGTGGTCCCTTTTCTTTTTAGCCCGATGGTCGTCCCCATCATTGGTTACTTTGCTTTATGAACTTGATGGTCGTCCCCATCATTTTTCATTAATCCCCAGAGAATCTTACAGCTTTACTTGATGGCCGTCCCCATCATAACCCCTTTTATCCCTAGCATGTCGGCCGTCCCCGTCATTGCTCTATTTCCCGCACTTTTCCCAGCATGCCGGCCGTCCCCGTCATTGCTCTTTACCCAGCAGTCGTCCTATGCTCGACGGTCGTCCTCCGTCGCCCACACTTTACAATATACTTTGTTTTCTTTTACAATCTATATCCCTTTTCTTCTTCATTCTGTGAGTGCAAATTTTGGATTGTCTTTGGTATTCAACCACAAGTTATCTTGTTTGCCTGTTAAGCCGTCGCTTACATCCTGCACAGCTAACTCATGTTTGAATAGGGGCAGCTGTAAACACCCCAAATTTGCCCTCACCCATTCACACCATGGCTTGTGATCTCCTCATATGCATAAACTCAATTATAGCATCTCATACCACCTTTTTGATTCACTGCATAGATTCAAAGTCATCTGCATCTAGGGTTTGTGATCTGAGCAATCCAAGAGCTTCTTGAGCCACTCCAAAGGCCATCAATCACTTAAAAGGGATCCATGTATGTTCAAACATCATATTACATCCTCTCAAAGTCAAGAATGTCAAAGAATCACAGGAACTGAGAATGGTATGGAAGCAGAGCCAGGTTTGACTGCACAGATGACCTAGAATTAGGGTTTTGGTTTCAAAGGCCATAACTCCAAATTTTTTGGTCATTCTTGTTTCTATTGGCCTCTATATGGTATAGGGAGTATTCATATCAATTTTCATGAAGAAATTCCATGGGGAAGTCATCTGATCAAGGGTTGACTTTCTGGGCAAGTCAGTGCAAAATCAGGGCATCTGAGGCCCCCAATGACCCAACCAAAGGGTGTTCTTCATCATTTTGATTGTATATGATCTTTATTTGATCATAGAAGAGGTTGGAAGTTCACAAAATTGAAGAATTTCAAGTCTTTTGCAAAGTTGACTTTTTGGGCAAGTTTGACTTTTAATGAAATTGTCATTTTAGGCAACTTTTTCAACCCTTACTTTTTGATTCAAAAAAGCTTCAAATGGAAAAACTTTGGTCATGAAAGTTGTAGAATGGATCATTCCCTTTTCAAAAAGTACAAGAACATGACCTAATTCATTTTGGATAAAAAGTTATGGCCTTGCAAAGTTGAGCAAAATCATTAAAAATTCACTTTTGCACCAAATGGAAAACTTGCAATTTCTCATGGCAAGCCTTTATGTGACTTCAACATGACCTCTAATCATCATACCAATGCTACACATGACATAAAATCAGAATTGGCCCAAGGAATTTCTCATTTGTGTGACTTGATTTTCAAGAATCCATAAGTCAATTTCATAAAGATGCAAAGAGGAGTTTTTTGGTAAAACCATCCTCAAAGGAGTTATGTGATCACTAATTGGTTTCTATGCATTGGCATGATCTAATGAGGCATTCCACATCAAAAAACCAGCAAGAGTTCTCACATTCACATAGCCAAAATCATGAGAAAACACAAGTGGGCAAGTTGCAAAATCTCTCTCAACTCATGATCCAAATGCAGCAGACCTTCACAAGCAATCCAAGGGTCATCCTTGACTCAAGCTGAAGCAAGACAAGACCTTAGACTGCTGCTGCCATAGCCCATGCTGCAAGTACAAATCAACTTGACTTTTTGGCCAAAACCCCCATACTCTTGGAATAGTGATCAACAGCCTCTACTGACCTGCTCCACAGGCTACTCACACATCATGGGAGTGTTATAGCAACTCATTGGCCATTGAAACGAGACACAACACAGCCTTCACAAAAATCTGTCAAAAACTCCTCTTCTTCGGAATCTCTCTCTACAGCCATCAAACACTCATTTTCTCTTCACCATTGCATCACACACCTTCCATAGAACCAGAATCCACCATTGAAACAACTTGAAACCCCATAAATCCTGACTGTGAAACCTGCCATATCAGAATTCAAACTCTCAAATTAGCCACCAACAAAGGATTGTGAGCATTCCATTGGCTTCAGGGGGTTCAGAGGAGGCATTCTGCATCAAAGCAAGGTCTGGAGAGCTCATATCCATAGTTCACCACTTCAGGTAGCTTCAAATCTCAAACTTTTCAGAGCTTGTATTTTATGTTACAAATTGAAAGTGCATGTCTTGCTGATCATGATGGTACCTTTAGAATCAAAAATAGTGAAGAAATGAGCATTTTGTTGCTCTCTGAAATTCCACCCGTGAATCTTGTTTGCTTCGATTCCCTCTGTTCTTGGGTTATAAATGTTGTTTGAGGGGTGATTTGAATGGGGTTTGGGTAGAGGACCATTTCCCTGGTTTCAATTTGATGAATGGTGGCCTGTAGCGTGTTTTAGGGTTTCCAACCCGCCGGAGAAGATGACCGGAGCTTCCCTCCGGTCACCTGAAAGTCATTAACCCTAACCCTAATTAATTTTCCAGATGCGTTCACAGCCATTGGATGCGGATTAGTTTAAGTGTTGTGTGGTCCAGATTGAATCATTAAAGCCCTAATCTGTTTTATTAATTTAATAAATCATAATTAAATTAATTAAGCCAGAACCAATCCTGACCCTTGATTCACGCGCGCAGTCAAGCCTTTTCTCCCAGATTTGAATGTCAGCCTTTGGATTGGAATACTTTTCATTTTCTTTAATTTTAATTCATTTGTTTTATATTTCTTTTGTCCATTTTATTTAAAATAGCAAAACCTTTTCAAAAATTCTGAAAATTTTTATATAAACTTTTATTAATTTTCAGAAACCAAAAACATTTTTGTTTTTATTTTTTGCATTAAAAAATATTTTTAAATCATTTAAAAGTTTATTTTTAATTAATTAATGAGAATTAATTAATTAAAAATCCTTTTAAGTATTTAAAAATCACCAAAAAATTCATGAAACCTTTAAAAACATTTATAAACATTGTCCAACCTTCAAACCAAATTTCTTTTTTGATCTTGATGCATTTTGATAATTTTCCATGGAATTAATTCCATTTTTAAGCATTATTTTGATCCAAACTTCAAAAAATCATTTCTGCCTAACCATTGAGAGTTGGACTTTGATTCTTTTTGCATTGTGTCTTGCATATCATGTAGTTTGTAGGATTAAATTGGCATGATTTGATCTTTCATTTTCACTTTGTTTGGCATTTTTCTTGTTAAGGTACCCTAAAACCCTAGAAATTTTAGGAAATTCATAACTCTAATTAGGTTAAGATTTAGAACCCCTCCTTTGGGCAGTGAGTTAGTATAGGTTTAGGTTTCCTTTGAGTGCATTTTCAATTTTTTATCTTGATGTTTGCTTCTGATTTTGGTTTTTGTTTGATGCATTGATCATAAACCCTAATTTGGGCTTCCATATGCATCCATTTTGCATTTGCTTGCATACCTTGACTTGCCATAGCATTTTGTGCATCCATTTGATTCATTTGACATCTTAAGACATATTGAAAGCATGTTTGATCATTGCATCTTGCATTTGCCATGTTGTATGTCATTTGCACTCCATAACTTTTCATGTATGATCATGGTTCTAAACTTGCTTCATTTGCATCCATAAGTTTGTATGATCATCCCCATGCCTTGTTTCATGTTCACATCATCCCATAGCATCATTAACATCATGTATGTACTTCTGGTTTTGATTTGCATCATGTCATTTCATCTCATCTTGCATTGCATTGCATTTCTTTCACTAACTTTTCAGGTGGTAAGTCACTTTGAGAAGTGAATTTGCCTTCACTTCTCATAACTTCTTTTCATCTCTCTTATGCATCATTGCTGCATTTTATCTTGTGTTTGAAGATTGAGCTTGCTCATTCTTCTTCTTCTTACTTTCTTTCCTCAAGTGACTTGTCTTCTTAAGTGAAGCAAGTTACTTTGCTTCTCTTGGCTCCTGTTCATCTGCTTCCTGGTGGTTCTTCTGAAGTTTTCTCTTGTTAAACCTCACAAACCTTAGGAACAACCAAGCATGACAATGATTAGGGTTTTGATTAGTCCCCCACTTAGTTTTACCTTTGTGTCTCATTGAGTCTTCTCTTCTCATCTCATAATCAGGGACTAAACCCTAAAGGTTTTAAGGCTTTGTGATTAAGCTTATGCCTGCATCCTTCTATTAGGGTGGAGTGTATAACTTTAATCCTAAGTGTTAAACCCTTAATGTGTTTAAACCTCTTAATCAATTCACTTAATAATCATCAAGACATCAAACTTGTAACTTGGGCCTTGCATTAGGGTTCTAATTCTTCCTTAATTGGTTAAGAAGGACTAACCCTAGTGTTAATGGACAAGTCCCCCTCAAGTTGTCTTACAAACCATAAAATTCACTTCATCATCTCACCATTAAATAAAATCCACTTAATCAAAGGCTTGTTTTGTCATAAGTTTAATCCCTAATCATGGATTAAGTTGAGGAGCTTTCCTCAGCTTAAACACCCTCATCTATTATCCTTCTATTAGGATAGTGTAATGAGTCTGTTTAATCCCTGATTATGGCTTAATCTCATTACTTAACACTAAACAAAAACCACCAAAAACATCTAAATAATCACAAGTAGGTTAAAGATCTTAATCCTACACCATGGTGGTTAAGTGTGAGAAGCTGACTTCACACTTAAGGTATTCTCATTACCCCTAATCAGAGGGAAGATGTGATGAGTTTACTAAATCCATTGGTTTAGGCTTAAGCTCATTAATTTATGACAAACTCCAGAAAGTAATAAAAGACTGAAAATACAAAAACAAACAATAATCGTCTCCTCTGGGATTCTTTTCTCATCTCATTCACTCACAAGCGAGAACTTGCTTCTTCCGTCTAATGCAAGACAGTTAGCACCTGAGCCAGACAGGTCATACACTTGAGCATAGATAAGTAAGCAGTTCACAAGTCAATTCACCTTTCAGTCTCTTTGGTTCGAACTACGGTGTTCTGACTTCCTCATTGCACGAGAGGATACGTAGGCATAACTTAACAGTTATCGAACAAAAGTCTCTGTATATTCCCCCTCCTTCCAGCATTATTCTTTTAGCCTCATGATTTTGAGCATCTCACTTTCATTCTTACACTGACACTGTATATATCACACTTCACTTCTTTTACACTGACACCTGTACATCCTTTTCCAGCTATTGTATACACAGATTGCACTGACACTACCCCTTTAAAACACAAATCTTTTAAGCGTGGATCCCGTCGAGTACGACGGACAATCTGGGTGCTAATACCTTCCCAGGTTGTAACCAACCCCCTTTCTCAGTCTCTCTGGTTCGCAACCGTCTTATCCATATCTTTCTAGGTTTATGCAGCATTACCTTTCCTTCGGGATAAAAATGCCTAGCTGGCGACTCTATTCACTTCCCGTGAGTTCACTCCTGTGTGTTCTCACATCCTCCCTTCGCCGACCGTTCGCGTCTGTACCTTTATCTGGGGCCTTTCCCATTTATCGGGAGCGACACCCCCGGCTGACACTGGGGGGGGAGATTGTTGGATTTATTAATTCAGCGTCACCCTTAGGGATTCGATGGGCTTAACATCCCAACCCATGGCGCTTAATAGGCGCAGCCCCTTGAAAGACTCTATACTATAAGGAAATAAAGTTGCGCCTTCACTAACAGCAATTGCTTTTAGTGCAGTGGTAAGCGCTTGATCCTACAGGGTGTATTAGTTATATGTTCAACTGGTAAATCATAGGATTGTTGTCTTGATGTTGTGTGACAACGAGGTTGGTAGTCTGGTTATGTTGATGTGGTTGGGACAATGTTGTGTCGTGGAACTTTCTGTTCTTATCCTTGTTGTGCCTCGTTCCTATGGTGATGGTTCGAGTGCGAGTAGCTAATTCCTGTGATAAAAAATTAGAGGAGTGTTACCTATGGTGATGGTAACAGTCGTGTTGTGTTCTGGTTCAAGAGTTGACATGTGTGTTCGTAACTTATTTATTCTATGCGACTTGAGTTGGTCGTCGAGTGCATTATGTGAGCATTGCATCATGTTGTTATTGTCATTGGTGAGGTAGATTTGTGTTTTGTGTTATTCGTGGTGTTGTCTTTCATGGCATTAGAGTTGATTAGTCGGATGCAGGAACGTATCCGGGGTAATGGCATCGAGTAAATTTTCGAGGACAAAAATATTCTAAGTGGGGGAGAGTTGCAACGCCCCATTTTATTTTTATTATTATTATTTATTAAATTATGTGTTGACGTGTGTAATTGTGTGATTTTGCGTGTTTCATTATGTTTGATTGCCCTTGGTGGTAGGTAGTGGATTTAAGAATTGTCTTTAAGGTAGTAGGGGTGTATGACTAAAAGCGTAGAGAATTGGTGGTGTAGAGAGTAAGATTAATTAACCTATTTTTAATTAATTAGTATTTATCAACCATAGTGTAAGATGGATATTAGTAGAATTATATAAGTGATGAGAGTTATTTCATTATTATTATTATTTAGTAAGATGGATAAAAAAATATTAATAATAATATAATGGGATAAATAGATGAAATACTTAGATGTGTAGAGGCATGGAGGGAATTGTGGTAATTGTAGAAGGATACGTGAGGGAAAATAAGGTAAACCATAGTTGGGGGTTTATGTAAGGAGTTAGGGAATGAGGAAGTCTGTTTCATTCTACGTAAACGTGAGAGCAAAGGGGAAAGAGGTGAAAAGAGGCTAGGGCAAGAAGAGAGGAAGAATCCATTAGATAAGAGGAAAGCCCATCAATACAAGGTAAGGGTTGAGTTCTAGGGATGTAAATGGATATCCATGGGGACGGATACTATGATATATGTATCTGCCCCGTTAGATAAAAATGATATATATATATATATATATATATATATATATATATATATATATATATATATATATATATATATATCCGCCCCATATCCATGCGGATATTCGTTAAGCGGGTAATCCACGAGTTTAACAGTATCAGCAGATATTTACAGATATCCATGGATAATATTGTTAAAGAAAATTATTTCAAAAAAAAAATTAAAATTCTTTTAAAGACACAAAAAGTTATTATCATATAACATTCATACAATTCACTCTTAATTTAACAGCGGACGGTCGATAAGTAGGAAGAAGACATTGGTTTGACAGAGGAATGACGACACTAGTTGGTTGGAAAGTGAAATTGTTGAAATGAGGTATGAAATATTGAATAATTTAAATATGAAATGGCTAATAGAATTTGAATGAAATGTGAAAGGTTTTCGTAACAGAAAATTTCAAAAAAAGTAAAAATATAAGAAGACTAATTTTTTATAGATGAAAAAATAAGGTATAATAAACTAATAATATTTAAATGATTTTTATAATTTATTAACGGATATGGATATCCGTGGGTACGAATATCATTAAACTCGTATCCATATCCATTAACAAATGGATATTTAAATATCCATTTATTTTATCCGTGGATATCTATTAAGTTATCCGCCCTATATTCGTGACGAATTTTATCCGCAGATATCCACGGGTACGGATAATTTTGCCATTCCTAAGTTCTTCAATCACTTAAGGGGTATATGATGTATGTATGAGGGTAGTAAATTGTTAGGTTTGAATCCTTTTAATTGTTTGATGGTTGATGTTTGGGGTTTTGGGGAAAAACTAGAATTAAGAGGTTAGGGATGATGAAATAGTGATAATTTGTTGTATTTTGATTGTTGTTTTGGTGTATATGTGGTAGACATAAGTTTTAATGACTTAATCTGTGTTAATTGGGGTTAAGAATCCAGTTTAAGGGTGTGAAATCGCAGTGGGAAAAATGTTGTCATCGCATGAATTTTTGGTTGATTCGCAGATGGAGCTTAGCTCCATTTTTTGTGGTTAATACGGTGGAGTCAGAAGGGAGGAAGCTTAGCCCGTATTTCGATGCTTAGCGTGGTACTCCTCTCATCTTTAATTCAAAAACTTCAAAAATTCATAACTCGAGTTGTGAGTGTCTGATTGACGTGTGGTTCGGATCGTTAGAAAGCTGGTATAATGTACTTTCTTATAAAAATATTTTTAGAACCAGAATTCTAACTATTTGTCACGCGAGTGGTTGGTTCGTACATGTCGGGTTATGTTGTTTTGGTGAAATGTGTGTAGCAACTTGGTGTAATTGGAGAATGGTGATGTCCTATGACCAACGATGGTAATTATGTTGTTGAGGAATTAGTTATGTGACGTAAAGGTGTAGATAATGTAATAATGTTGTCTGTAGTGGTGTCCGATGAATAGGCGATGATGATTTCATGTTGTTGATTAGATGATACTGAATAGGTATTAATATTAAATGATGATAATTAGGTGTTAATTACTTTGTGATGGGAGTTATGTGATGAATATTATAAGATAATTATGTTGATGATTTAGAGGATATCGATTAGGTGTTGTTGACTTAGAGATGACGATTAAGTGTTGGTGGTTGTGCGATGATAATCGTGTGTTCATGTTTAGTGATGTTAATTATATGTTGAATATTATATGATGATTGTGTATTGATGCTCATTTGATGATGGTCATGCAAATGATGTTGCATGATGTTGTTGTTGAGTTATTGTGGCATACCGTGTAGATATAATAGTTGTTTCGTATGATGTTGCATGATGTTGTGTATCAGTATGGCATGTTGTGTTGTGGCATAACTTATAAATGCAATAGTTGTTTCTTATGATGTAGTTGTATGTTGTTGTTGAAAATGCATAGCATGTTGCCTGAACGGTGGGATGACATGTGTCTATGTGGGATGTGAGCATTTATCCAGATTCCTTGTCATGGAATCGATGTTGTTGTTGTTGTCGAGGTTCTTGTGTGCCCATGTGGGGTGTGAGAAATCACATATGTGGTGTGCCCGTGTGGGGATGTGAGTGACCTAAATAGACGTTCCAACAGGAATTGTGATCATGAAACAGGGATCGAAATTAGTACCATATGCATTGAGTCTAGTTGGTGTCTCATTGCTTTCTATGATAGTTGTGTTGCATTATGCTTGTTGGTTATTTGTGTTTGTTTTGAAGTGTGTGATTCTTGTTGGAATTTGTGATGTGGGTGAATTACTTGATTATTTATACTTTTATATATATACCATCTTCGACTTTTGTTGATTTGAGAATCCCACCCCTTCTGTTTGAATGTTGCCTCCACGTGGGTAACAAGTAGATAATCAAGAGTAGTGTGGAAGTTGTGGTCGGTGAAGACGAGGTGCTTCACTTTAGTTGGCGTCTACTCTGATATGTAACATTAGGAGCCGAGAATGCTTTTATGCTTTATTTTATTTAGTTAAAGAATTTCAGTTGCCTTTACCATTTCAAAAGTTAATATTTTGGTCATTTTGAACCGTTATGTGTTATATTGAAATGATTCATTTCCGCTGCGTAATAAAGATTATTATTTTTAGATTAAAATTGGTATTAATTCTTGTTATTGCTATTTATATGTTACATGTCTTAAAAATGAGCAAGTATTTGTTGAAAGTAATGCCCTTTATTTCTGAATTGTATTATTTTACTCTGATCATTCGATTAAATTAAGTGGTGGAATTTAGGGTGTTACATGTTTTGTCTCCTCGTGGCATTTTTTATTTTCTATTTTGAGATTCTGTTAATATCTTTTCTACTATTTTTCTAGAAGTTCTGTCCAACGGGAGTTTTCATTTTTCTTCCCATATCCTGATCTTCCTTCTTTTTTCTATTGGTCCACCAATTTCTTCCCCCTATTAACATTTTTGTGTTTCTATGTTGATTCTTCCATGGATCATATTGGATCCAGCTCAGACAGAAACATGATGAACAAAATATCTACAACAAACATCAAATAAGTCAATAGACATGATAACACTCAATCTGAAATTTAGCAAATAAACAATTTCACTCTAACTATTGTCAAATCTAGCATGAAAATAAACAATCTCGCCCTAAAAACATTCAATTCTGGCATGAAAATTCCCTTTGAAGGTAATATTGGAAATATCTATATCCCTGATAGAGAAATTGAGACAACTCAAATCCTACTGGTACCCGGGTACCAAAAGTTACGGTTTATGAAGAGAGTGAGATCCAAGACCAATATCATCAACATTACCTAACTCTAATGGGGGAAATCATTAATGAAAAACCCATCCATAAAGGCTCTATGCAATCTTCCTTTGCTAATGTGTGATGTAATCCTCAGGGTCTTGGAGTGAAGGAAATTGACACAGGGATTTTCCTTTTCACTATGGAACAGATAAAAGATCATAATATGATATTGTGTGGGAACTAGGGGTGTTCAAAGACTTCTTTTCTCATGTTCTGCGAACCCAAGACTTTTGCTTAAACCCCTCAGGTTCAAGACTTCTACTCAGACTCACAATCCAATACGTCCCTTCTTAAATCCCACGTATTCAAGACTTCTGCTTAATAAACAATTGATTAATACTTTCAATGTTCTAGCACATAGTAAGAGACTTACTTGGCTCAAGCTTCTCAATAAGATTTTGACGCTCAAGCACATGCCATGAGACTTTATCTAAACTGCTCAACAACATGTTCAACAGAATAAAGAACAATGTGTACTTGATACAAAATCAGAGGTATAAAGTAATCACCAAAATAAAGACCTAAAGCTCTTAAGATTTATAAGATATTCAATGTTTAAGAAATCTTAAGACTTTATATAATTTACAACATATATCATAAAATCTGCATACTCGATTGTGTTTCTTATTGTTGAGCTTGTAATTCCTCCATCTAGTTGATCCTTGTTAAAGATTCAGATTGAATATGCAGCTACTTATATAGAAGTTGTAGAATACTATATGTTGGAAGAGATAACTTGATCAAGTGTCTTTGTTTCTCCATAGTACAATATACATTGAAGATAAATACACCAAAAGATCTTGATCCATTGTGTAACATGTTTTACCATTGCGTCTTCCATGGGATATTGTCCTATAGAACAGTTGAGAATAGATATTTGTAAAGCATCTTAACTCTTCTTGAGCCTTGTGAACTTAGACTTTATCTGACAAGCTGATTTGACAATGTAGCTTGCTTTTTCCGGTACATATAGCTTTAGATTTATTACTAATTCTGAATGATCACCAAAATCTAATTAAATTCACCAAGTGTAAAGACAATATGTGACTTCTTCTGATTTTGATTCCTTCAGCTTTATAGTCTACGTCAGACATCACTTAGAGAGTTTTCTTCAGATTCTGCACCATCAGAAGCTAGTAATTCAGCTTCTCTCAAGTTCGTCCTTATATATCAGATTCTGAATATGTATATATATATATATATATATATATATATATATATATATATATATATATATATATATATATATATATATTTAATCATTAGAACCTGCATACTTGGAACACATATTAGATAACACCATTGTTCTTTTAGTACTTTATTATCATCAAAATCCTATGTATATATATCATGAACAAATGTTGTTCTAACATACGTGCATATTATATATATATATATATATATATATATATATATATATATATATATATATATATATATATATATATATTGTAAAAAAATCACGAGTTTTAATTGGGCCTTGTGTTAGGGATCCAATTGTTTAAGTTAGCTTGTACTCTGCTTGTAATGGGTAATTGTTAAAAAGCCCATTAGGTTAGTGTGTTAGTTTTCTTATAAATAGCATACTAGTCTCTCATATTTTGAATAAGGGAAAATAAGAAGATAAAACCCTAATACAAAGTGAGAGAGGTTATTTGTTATTCTTATATACTTGCAATTTTGTTTCAAGAGAAAGAAAAGAATAACAGTTTATAACCAATCTTTTTATCCATGGTTACCCTAAACCCTAACCCTTGTGGGTTTCTTGATCATAAAGAAACCTATTATACTTTGTTTCTAAGGTATCTGATTCACAATAGTGTCAAACTCAAAAATTCTAAGTGATGCTTTGTGTAAAACGTTTCGAGAAATTATAATTGTGCTGAAATAATTTCTAATGTAAATAACAAAATAAACAGATGTATAATTTCTAAGGAGTATAAAATGAATTGCGACCCTTGACAATAGATTTGAAATTCACTTATATACTAGGTACACTATCAACTACCATTAATGGATCATTCTTCAAATTATGATATATATATATATATATATATATATATATATATATATATATATATATATATATATATATATATATATATATATATATATACTGCTACATGGACTCAAAAACATTGGTCGAAAAGATAGGAGATGGGTCTTCTATTATATTTTTGAAAAAATCCTTGACTTGATGGTTTTTCTTTGAAGGTTAGATTTAGTAGGCTATTTGAATCAGTAGAGAATAAGATGGTGTTTGTAACAAAAATGAACGAGTTGGGGATGGAGGAGTTTTGAGGCGTGTGTAACACGGTGGGAGAACTGACTTTTTAGTCATGTTGCGGATAGCAAGAGTCGCCACCGACTTTTATTTTATCCAAATGGAAAGGACATAAAAGAACAGGAAAGACCTATTTTAAAAAACATGGATTCGGGGGGTAGGTTATACAAAGGGAAGGTGTTAGCACCCTTTATATCCATGGTTATCCATGGGCTCTTAGTTACTTAGCTCACTTAAATTGTTTTTGAAGAGTGTAGTGTGTGATTAGAAATTTTTCTAAGTACTTTGTAATGATCCTCGTATGGATGTATACAAAGCCTTGTTTTGAAAAATGTTTAAGAAAGTGAGGTGTAAAAAGTAATTTTAAGAAGTGAGCAAGTAACTAGGAGGTACCTACCCTAGACTAAGTCGTTCATGTTCTTATATGTTCTTTCAATGGTAAGACTATCCCTATTATTAAGGAATAGGTAGTCATTACCTTGGATGTGTTAAGGGACAAGCGTAGGGTCATCGTATGGTCATAGAAGGCAACTTAAGGGATGTCTTTAGCAATTCGTAGGGACTATCATCATTTATTCGAAGGGACAAGATCATTATTCCGTAGGCAACCTCGAAGGGACTTGATCTTTTAAATTTATAGGGACTTAATGATTTTATAAGTGAAGGGACTTTGCTTAAGACACCCCTATATTCGAGGGACTTGACCATTTTATTTTAAGGCAACCAAGAGGAATATCCTAGGAAGTGCAAGATGGTGATCAAAGATCGACTTACGTGTGTGAGTGTTTATTTTCAAATATTTATCTTTTAAAGTTAATTATCTAAATTAATTTTAATTACAAATAGTTTCCACACCCTATTTACTAACCACGCAGTTAATATGAGAAATAAATGGCAGAAAATAAAATTCCTACACTATTACATGGCTTAGGGGCAGTTACATAATAATAATAATGGGGGAAAATAATAAAAAAAAACAATTATTACAAAGGCGACGCAATTACATAATCAGGCAAACAATGAATGAATAACATAAAAATGAGTGAATAAATTAGAAGAAAAAAAGTTTGCAAACTAGGTTAAGAAAATAATTAGGGTTAGGGTTTGAGAATAATTTTAAGGTTTAAAAAAAATTTAAGGTTTAGGAAAAATTTTAGGGTAAAAATTAGGGCGAAATCTGGGTTTTAAGATAAAGATTAGGGCTAAATTTTTAGGGTTTAAAGTTTATGAAAAAAATTAAGACTTAGGTTTAAAATTAAGGTTTATGAAAAAAATTAAGGTTTATGAAAAAAAATTAAGGTTTAGGGAAAAAATTAAGGTTTATGAAAAAAATAATGTTTACGGAAACAATTAAGGTTTACGAAAAAAAATTAAGATTTAGATTTATAAAAGAAAAAGGTTTTACAAAAAATAGGTTTAAGGTTTATATAAAAAAAAAAAGTTTTAAAAATAAAATAAAAAAAAAAGGATTTTGTTTTATCTTTTAGAAATTAGTTTAATAATAATAATAAGGAAATTCAAAGAAAATACATAATTTGATGAAAAAGTGAAAAATAAAGTTAGAGATACCCAAAATATTGGGGGTTGATGTTGAACCCCTGACTTTGCCTTTGCCAACAAAAACCTTCTGCCACTACGCTACGCCACGTTTCTTTGCCAAAATGTTGGAAATGAGTGTTGAACCCACGTTTCTTTGCCAAAATGTTGGGAATGAGTGTTGAACCCACGCCCTCAGTGCATGCCACACACCATCTTCTTCCTCCCACCTGCATATTTTTGGTATATGCTATTGGAAGAATAAAAAAAGAAATAAACAGGATCAAATAAAATCGCTGCAGATTTTAAAATAATGAAAAATAAGAAAAACGATTAAAATAAAATCTAAAAAATATTAAAACGATGCTAAAACAATGTAGCAGCCATGGTGTAACACGGTGGGAGAACTGACTTTTAGTCATGTTGCGGATAGCAAGAGTCGCCACCGACTTTTATTTTATCCAAGTGGAAAGAACATAAAAGAACAGGAAAGACCTATTTTAAAAGACTTGAGTTCGGGGGTAGGTTATATAAAGGGAAGATGTTAGCACCCTTTATATCCATGGTTATCCATGGACTCTTAGTTACTTAGCTCACTTAAATTTTTTTTGAAGAGTGTAGTGTGTGATTAGAAATTTTTCTAAGTACTTTGTAATGATCCTTGTATGGATGTATACAAAGCCTTGTTTTGAAAAACGTTTAAGAAAGTGAGGTGTAAAAAGTAATTTTAAGAAGTGTGAGCAAGCAACTAAGAGGTACCTACCCTAGATTAAGTATTTCATGTTCTCGTATGTTCTTTCAATGGTAAGACTGTCCCTTTTATTAAGGAATAATAAGTCATTACCTTGGATGTGTTAAGGGACAAACGTAGGGTCATCGTATGGTCAATGAAGGCAACTTAAGGGATGTCTTTAGCAATTCGTAGGGACTATCATCATTTATTCGAAGGGACAAGATCATTATTCCGTAGGCAACCTCGAAGGGACTTGATCTTTTAAATTTATAGGGACTTGATGATTTTATAAGTGAAAGGACTTTGCTTAAGACACCCCTATATTCGAGGGACTTGACCATTTTATTTTAAGGCAACCAAGAGGCGATCAAAGATCGACTTACATGTGTGAGTGTTTATTTTCAAATATTTATCTTTTAAAGTTAATTATCTAAATTAATTTTAATTACAAATAGTTTCCACACCCTATTTACTAACCACGCAGTTAATATGAAATATAAATGGCAGAAATTAAAAGGCAGAAAATAAAATTCCTACACTATTACATGACTTAGGGGACAGTTACATAATAATAATAATAATAATAATGGCGGAAAGTAATAAAAAAACAATTATTACAAAGGCGAAGCAGTTACATAATCATGAATAACATAAAAATGAGTGAATAAATTAGAAGAAAAAAAGTTTGCAAACTAGGTTAAGAAAATAATTAGGGTTAGGGTTTGAGAAAATTTTAAGGTTTAAAAAAAATTTAAGGTTTAGGATAATTTTTAGGGTAAAAATTAGGGCGAAATCTGGGTTTTAAGATAAAGATTAGGGCTAAATTTTTAGGGTTTAAAGTTTATGAAAAAAATTAAGACTTAGGTTTAAAATTAAGGTTTATGAAAAAAATTAAGGTTTATGAAAAAAAATTAAGGTTTAGGGAAAAAATTAAGGTTTATGAAAAAAATAATGTTTACGGAAACAATTAAGGTTTACGAAAAAAAATTAAGATTTAGATTTATAAAAGAAAAAGGTTTTACAAAAAATAGGTTTAAGGTTTATATAAAAAAAAAAAAGTTTTAAAAATAAAATAAAAAAAAAGGATTTTGTTTTATCTTTTAGAAATTAGTTTAATAATAATAATAAGGAAATTCAAAGAAAATACATAATTTGATGAAAAAGGGAAAAATAAAGTTAGAGATACCCAAAATATTGGGGGTTGGTGTTGAACCCCTGACTTTGCCTTTGCCAACAAAAACCTTCTGCCACTACGCTACGCCACGTTTCTTTGCCAAAATGTTGGAAATGAGTGTTGAACCCACGTTTCTTTGCCAAAATGTTGGGAATGAGTGTTGAACCCACGCCCTCAGTGCATGCCACACACCATCTTCTTCCTCCCACCTGCATATTTTTGGTATATGCTATTGGAAGAATAAAAAAAGAAATAAACAGGATCAAATAAAATCGCTGCAGATTTTAAAATAATGAAAAATAAGAAAAACGATTAAAATAAAATCTAAAAAATATTAAAACGATGCTAAAACAATGTAGCAGCCATGGTGTAACACGGTGGGAGAACTGACTTTTAGTCATGTTGCGGATAGCAAGAGTCGCCACCGACTTTTATTTTATCCAAGTGGAAAGAACATAAAAGAACAGGAAAGACCTATTTTAAAAGACTTGAGTTCGGGGGTAGGTTATATAAAGGGAAGATGTTAGCACCCTTTATATCCATGGTTATCCATGGACTCTTAGTTACTTAGCTCACTTAAATTTTTTTTGAAGAGTGTAGTGTGTGATTAGAAATTTTTCTAAGTACTTTGTAATGATCCTCGTATGGATGTATACAAAGCCTTGTTTTGAAAAACGTTTAAGAAAGTGAGGTGTAAAAAGTAATTTTAAGAAGTGTGAGCAAGCAACTAAGAGGTACCTACCCTAGATTAAGTATTTCATGTTCTCGTATGTTCTTTCAATGGTAAGACTGTCCCTATTATTAAGGAATAATAAGTCATTACCTTGGATGTGTTAAGGGACAAACGTAGGGTCATCGTATGGTCAATGAAGGCAACTTAAGGGATGTCTTTAGCAATTCGTAGGGACTATCATCATTTATTCGAAGGGACAAGATCATTATTCCGTAGGCAACCTCGAAGGGACTTGATCTTTTAAATTTATAGGGACTTGATGATTTTATAAGTGAAAGGACTTTGCTTAAGACACCCCTATATTCGAGGGACTTGACCATTTTATTTTAAGGCAACCAAGAGGCGATCAAAGATCGACTTACATGTGTGAGTGTTTATTTTCAAATATTTATCTTTTAAAGTTAATTATCTAAATTAATTTTAATTACAAATAGTTTCCACACCCTATTTACTAACCACGCAGTTAATATGAAATATAAATGGCAGAAATTAAAAGGCAGAAAATAAAATTCCTACACTATTACATGGCTTAGGGGACAGTTACATAATAATAATAATAATGGCAGAAAGTAATAAAAAAAACAATTATTACAAAGGCGAAGCAGTTACATAATCATGAATAACATAAAAATAAGTGAATAAATTAGAAGAAAAAAAAGTTTGCAAACTAGGTTAAGAAAACAATTAGGGTTAGGGTTTGAGAAAATTTTAAGGTTAAAAAAAAATTTAAGGTTTAGGAAAATTTTTAGGGTAAAAATTAGGGCGAAATCTGAGTTTTAAGATAAAGATTAGGGCTAAATTTTTAGGGTTTGAAGTTTATGAAAAAAATTAAGACTTAGGTTTAAAATTAAGGTTTAGGGAAAAAATTATGGTTTATGAAAAAAAATTAAGGTTTATAATAAAAAATATAAGTTTAAAAAAAAAAGATTTTGTTTTATCTTTTAGAAATTAGTTTAATAATAATAATAAGGAAATTCAAAGAAAATACATAATTTGATGAATAAGGGAAAAATAAAGTTAGAGATACCCAAAATATTGGGGGTTGGTGTTTAACCCCTGACTTTGCCTTTGCCAACAAAAACCTTCTGCCACTACGCTACGCCACGTTTCTTTGCCAAAATGTTGGAAATGAGTGTTGAACCCACGTTTCTTTGCCAAAATGTTGGGAATGAGTGTTGAACCCACGCCCTCAGACTTTCAACCTTATGTCTTTGTCACTAGGTCAATCAGTGCATGCCACACACCATCTTCTTCCTCCCACCTGCATATTTTTGGTATATGCTATTGAAAGAATAAAAAAAGAAATAAACAGGATCAAATAAAATCGCTGCAGATTTTAAAATAATGAAAAATAAGAAAAGCGATTAAAATAAAATTTAAAAAATATTAAAACGATGCTAAAAATCTAATAAAATCAAATAAAGAACGTACAATTTTTTTAGATTTTTTTGAGAATATGAAAATAGAAAATAAATCAAATAAAATAGAAAAAAGAGGAATTTGCGATTTTGAGGGTCGAAATCTTTTAGAATTCTATTCTAAAAGAGTATTGTTTGTCGATTTTTTTCTGAACTTCTGGAAAAAATTCGGAGTAAATCGAAACAGTAGTACTTACCTGACTTACCTGTCAGCCTGGAATTCTTATCACTACTGCAGCCTTCGAAGTATCGACGAAAACAGATTACAGCAGATTAACCAATAGTTTAGTTCTCCATGGTGCCATATGATTCCTGCATCGAAAATTAAATCCAACTATTCAGAAACCATCCCAAGGATTCATTTGCTAGTCCACTTGTAAAAGTGGTGGATTGTGGAAACCTAATTTTGAATTATGTGAAATTTTAAAGTACGAATATCATCCTCTTGCTCTCCATCCTTTTTTTTGTCTTGTGATGTTGTTGTGGTTATATAGTAATGTAATTAGCTTAAGAATTTGGGCCTTGGTTGGAGTTGTATGGGTTGCTTGAAGGTGAAGAAATATCTTTCATAATTTGTCCAAAAATCACATCATATCTTACCAAATAGCCTTAGCACGAAATTTGATGATATCCAATCACCTTGAATGTCATTTAAGAGCTTCTAGAAGAAGAATCAAATCAAATATTTTTATTTTCATATTTTATTTTGATTTAAAATGAATTTTAATGAATAAAATCCAAATAAATAATAATAAAAATATAAAAATCAGAAATTGGTTGAATTGGGTCGTGCATGATGTCATCTTTGATTTTGGGTTGGAATTTGGTGGGCCCATTTGGAAATATTTGGATTTGAGACCTCATTTGCTTCATACACTCCTAAAACATTTCCCAACTTTAACAAGGCACATCTCCCTCAATTTTAAGGCTATAAAGGTGTTCTTGGACTTTTTAGAAAGCTTAGAGAGTCCTCTAACAAACCCCTTTGGTATCATGTCCATATCCTTTACCATTTTCAAGTTATGCCCTTTGGAAGATGTTGACTTTTTGTTGACTTTTGAAATGACCTGTAATGTTTTGCCTCATACCTTTCAAATGAAGCATTTTTAGGCTTGGCTTGTGAGACACAAAGTTGTAGAGAATTCAATTTCCTTCAAAATGAGCTTTGGATGGGAAATTTTTGATGAAGCATCTGAAAGTTATGTCTGGTCAAAGTTTAGTTGACTTTTCCTATGAAAACCCTAATTTAGAAACTCCTGATTCTTGATGATCTGAAATCTCCTTGATGAATCATGATCAACCATTGATCAAATGATGAATTTTAATTTATATACTTGATGTTGGCAAAAAATCATGAAGTTTGACTTTGGTTTGACCACAGTTGACCTTAGTTTGATTTTTTAACTGCTTTGACTGATTTTAGCCTGTCTGATCATCTGACTGAGCAAACCTTTTGGGAAAGCCTTGAAACATGACATAGGGATTCTTGAAGACATGTAGGATGTTATGAATCTCACTTGAGGCCTTGAAAGTCCATTTAGCCTGATGGAATTCAAAACCCTAGTTTAGGGTGCATTGCTTAAGAGGATGCTTTGTCTGAGGGAATTGTCAAACTTTCTGACTAATTGTGAACCTTGGGAACCTCTTGGGATGCCTTGTGAACCGTGTGAACCTATTGGGACACCTTGGTACACAATGCCTTGACTAGGGGAGGTCAAATTTTGGGATGCAACAACGTGGAAGTCGCGTATGGGGTTGTTTGCGTGGGATGAGGAGTTAATGAGAAAGTGTATTGAGAGGTTAATCTAATTTGTTTTGCACATGGACGTAGATGACCGTTGGGTATGGAATTGACACCCTTCTCTTTGCTACAGTGTCAACAATGCTTATAAAAATTTGACTAAAGTTGACAACAACAACAACAACAAAAGCCAGACTAATTCTCAAATTTTGTGGTTGAAGACTGTGTCGTTTAAGATTTCTATTTTTGCCTAGCGGTTGTTACTGAATCAAATTTTGACAAGTGATCATTTGGTTATGTGGTATATTATTGCTACGAACAAACAAACATGTGTGGCAAATTATGCCTCAGATGGAGACAAAGATCATATGCTTGTAAAATGTAATTTTTTTGGTAGATTATGGTCTAATATTCTAATGGGTTAGGTATCTCAATGAAAGCTCAAGGAAAGTTATTAGATCATCTCTAACAGTTTGACGAGCTATGTGGTTTTTCAAAAAATATTTGATTGTCTCTTAATATTATTTGGCTCTATGTGATATGAATTATTTAGAAAAAGCAAAAAAGACGTATTTTTCAGAATAAAGCGGAACACTTACATGCGTTATTAAAAGGGTAAAACTTCATTCTTATTGATGGTTAAAGTTTAAATATATTACTTTCGATTTTGATTATCATTTCTAGATATTTTATTGTTTAACTTACTTATCAACATTTCTTCTTTAATATGTATTTTTTGTTATTTCTTCTTCAGATTTTTATTTTATAATTTTGAATTTTAACAAGTTATCACTGGCAATTATGTTGGTTTGACTTGTGTTTGATTTTTTTTATATATATAATTTTTTCCTTTATAAAAAATACATTTTAATTTTTTTTCTTAAATCACACTAGCGTCCAGACGAGCTATCCGCTTTCCCCAATACACACGCGCATAAAATATATACCATATTATATTTTTATTTATTTTTAGTTTTATTTTTAATTATTTATAAAATAGTTAAAGATAACTATCATATAACCACTATTTTGGAAAAGAGAAATTAAAATTAAAATTATTATATTTTTATTTAATTTGAGTTTTCTTTTTAATTATTTATTATTTATAAAATAGATAAAGATAACTATCAGATAACCATCATTTTGAAAAAGAGAAGTTAAAATTTAAATATAAAGAAAAATATATTTTTAGAAGAAAAAAAAAAGCTACACCAAATTTATGTTTTACCTTTATATATTAGTATATAATAAGTTAATAATAGAAATCATATGAAAGTTAATAATAAGAAGTTATTAAGGAAATTACAAAATAAAATAAGAGTAAAAATGGTATAAAAAAATACTACACAAAAACAAAATATTCCCTTTATATATTGTTGTGAATATATAAATATAAATAACATAATTTTTGTTAAATTACTTTATATTCTTTAAATTGTATTATGCATATAATTTAATCAAAGTATTTATAAAGTGAATCATAAATTGTACTATGCATATTTGGGTTGTGAGAACAACGAAACCACCGTTTTGAGATTCACGTCATTTTTCCAACATCTCCCATTTAGTAACTCAAAAATGGGTGTTGCTTTTCTATATCTCCTCTGAACTTGTTGTATTTCATAAAGACGATTTTAGTTTTGGTGAAATGGAAAGTTGCCACGAAAACCACCTTCGTTTCATTAGTTGTCTTCCAGCCATCCCCTCTCACTAGATCTGGGATTAGTTCTGACGATAGACATCTCTGGTGTTTTCACAAGTTTGCTTTCTTCTCTGCATTGTTGTTGTTATGTATTTCACTGTGGGTTTTTGTGGGTTTGCTGCTTCTGTTTATCATGGAAGAACAAGAATATTTTGGTTCTCTTCTGAATGAGAATGAACTTGCTGGGTCACCTTTGTGTGTGCCTTTGATTAATGTAACAAATGTTGTATGTTCTGTTGAAAAATTGACATTTGCAAATGTTGTGAATCCTGTTGAAAAATCGGTGTCAGCATTGGATTTATCGGATGTCACCGGTGAAGTTGTGCTTCCTAAAGCTAAGGGTATAAGCGCAACATCTTTTGCTCAAGTCTTGGGTAAGACTTGTGTTATTATCCCTCATGGTCAATTTCCGAGATCTAGTTTAAAAGGTGAAGACATAGCTATCAAAATTCTCGAGGAAGAGTAAAAGATTAGCCTTGAATCATACAAGAATCATCTTCATGGAAGGTTGATTTTGTCTAAAGGAGATTCTCCCCTGAAACTTCAAGACTTGCTTAGTAAATTAGACACTCTTTGGAATCCTCTAAGTAAACGGGGGATTGTTTCTTTAGGAAGAGGTTTCTATGAATTTGTGTTTTCTTCTGCTGAAGATATGTAACGTGTTCGTGCGGTGATTTCTTGGAGCCTAAAGTCAGGTTTTCTCAAAATTTTCGCTTGGACTCAGGACTTTAATCCTAATAACCACAAACAGACAACAGTTCAATGTTGGGTTCGTTTTCTTGATTTGCCACAGGAATATTGGAGTCCTAATATTATCTTTGCAATTGCTAGTTGTCTCGGAACGTCAATGTGTTTAGATGTTGCCACAAGTAAATGCCCTTTAGAGAGATCTTTTGTATATTTTGCTAGAGTTTTACTTGATATTGATTTATCTGTTAAAATCAGACATAAATTATGGGTTAAAAGAGAAGATTATGCGTTTCTTGTTAACGTTGAGTATGAAAATTTGTCACTTTTTTGTTTGCATTGTCATAACATTGGTCATGATTTTTCTTCTTGTAAACTTGTTAAAGTGGATCAAGAGAAAAGGGTAACAAAGGAAAAACATAAACGCATGAGGAATAAGTCTCAGAATGAGGATTTAAGAAAGGAAACGGTTGAATGTGAAAATACTACATGTATTGATAATAATCCTCTTTTAGGATTGTTGATGGTTTGAAAACTATTGTTGATAGGAATGTTGTGAGTATTGATGTGTTGCATCAAGAAGACTTGGGTATCCAAGGTAATGAAAATTTGTGTGGTTTAACTAATTCAGATATCACAAATCAAGGAAAAATTGATAAGAATCAAGATGGTGATTCAGATGTCCAACAAGCTATGAATTTTCTAAGTGAATCTTGGGCTAACATGGATAAAAGCAATGAGATTGTTGATTTGGATGAAAACACAAGTCAGTCCTTTTAATTGATGGTTCCAAGAAAAAATAAGAAAAAAAAGAAACCACCTGAGGCCTGCAAAGATTTTAAGGTGGATACCTCCCATCGTACGACTCACTAATGTGTGTCTGTTGAGTTCCTTGTATTTTTAGTGTGTCTGTTGAGTTCCTAGTATTTTTCATTTTCGTGGGTTTTGATTTTGTCCCCCTCCTAATTGTACTATTTTTTTTGTTTAATATATTTTGGACCTCATTAAAAAAATAAAAAAAATAAATAAATAAATCCCAAAGCTACATTAACTTAAAAAAAAAAAAAAAAATACTTTGCCTATTTATCCACGACTCAACAATTATGACTCCACATTCTCATACCACGTAACCCACGCGCTTCAATCTTTCTTCAACAATTTTCAAAGCCGAAAAACAATAAATCAGGCGCACAAACTCCACTTTTCCATTCCCACGGTGTCCACTTTTCTCCAAATTCACACCATGGCAAATCCACCAAAGGAGACTCATCTTTCCGATAACGACGCCGGCGCTGCTTTCGTCCTCCAATCCAAAGGCATGCAACACTTTTTCTCTTTCTTTACTCTCTCTCCGATTAATCAATTTATTAAACATCTGTATTCAATTATTATAGGCCAATGGTGGCACGCCGGATTTCACTTGACGACGGCGATTGTTGGACCGACGATTCTAACGCTACCGTACGCGTTCAGAGGATTAGGGTGGTGGATTGGGATGCTATGCCTAACAGTTATGGGCGTTGTAACGTTCTACTCTTATTGCCTCATGTCGAAAGTTCTCGATCACTGTGAAAACGCCGGTCGCCGTCATATTCGGTTCCGGGAACTCGCCGCCGATGTCTTAGGTGATGTGATTACTTTGCAACCGTCGCTTGTTAAGGCACGTTTGCAATTTGTTCATCTTGCATTTTTTTTCTTTTTTTTATTCAGTATTTTTATTTTCGTCATAAATTTATCTATATTCGGAATACGCCAATTTCAAACTTTAATTACTTACCTAATTAGGTAGAACTGGAAATTGAAGTCAATAATGTTCACTCTTTCTTAGAGAAGTGAAACATCTCAAATTTGAACTATAGATAGTGGAAATTATGTATTTTATTTTTTAAAAACGTATAGATAGTGGAAAATTATGTATATTGATGTTTTTTTTATGCAATATTAATGTTTTTTTTATATTAACACATTTTAGATTAATTTCAATATTACCTTAAATATTATTAAAATTTAGTCAAACTCATCTATATAAAAAAGAGACTTGTAAGAATATAAATATGTTTTATACCATATAAAGGGAGAAAGTTTCAACATTATCAATAAATTTAAAACAGTAGTGGTTAGTAAAATGAAATAATTAATATTATTAAAAAAAATAGTTTATAAATATTAATAATTTACTTTATATTTATATATAAATATAAATAAACATTTACGACAGAATTAAATATCTATCAAATTACATTTATTTATTTTGATAAATTTTATAATTTATTATGCATGTACTCCTATATATCAACAAAGTACTACTTAACTTTTAGAAATCAGATACATTTATTTTGTCGATTTTTTTAAGAAGGAGCAATGGGAGGCATATATGAATCGGTTATCTAGATATGTAGAGAATAATAAATGTATATTAATTTCGTCGGTTTCGTTGAAGACAGGTTCCGGTTGGATGTTCTATTTTGTAATATTTATCCAAACGGCAATCAATACTGGTGTTGGCGTAGGGGCAATTCTACTTGCTGGTGAATGCCTTCAGGTTTGCCCTTTAGCTTTTTTAATCCTTTTATTGTTATATTGCCATATCTTTTTCAGAATAGATAGAAGATTACATATTATAAGTTCTATCAATTTATATGTCCTTTTTAATCGGTTGACATTACGTTTACATAACGTCATTCTAAAATCAAGATAAAGTAAAGTATACAACGGAGAAAAAAACTAGAGTTTTTATATTTACTCAAATAAATAGACTTCCATGATAGTGACATCGATGAAAGCTACGTGTTAATGTAGTCAAGAATCGTACTTACTATATACTAGATAGACTGACACAAAGTACTGTATGGTCTATAATGTATGGGTATTTACTCAAATTAAAAAGTTATTCAGGAATATCATATTATAAGAAAGCGGATTTAAATTATTGAAAGGTGCAATACTGGCACCTCACTTATACATCATAAAAAGGTGAAATTTCAACTTGCCAAGCACAAAAAAATATGAGGATTGCTATCTTTACACCCACATATTTATGTGTTATAATAAATAAATAAAAAAATTAAATATTTTAAAAAAGCAAAACCCTATTATTCTAGGTGTAAGTGTTACCTTTAGTGTAAGAATAACCATTTTCAAAAAATATTTACATTGAATAGCGACAAATTAAAAATGTAATATAAAATAGTTAACATTAAAGATAAAATGGAATTATCATTAAAAATTGGAAGTAAAGTTGTTACTTTATGTCTTTTTCATTTTGAGCCATGTGTCCCTAAATGGAACAAAATATTTAAATACCTCCACTCAAAAAAATATTCCCTTATTTTTTAATCTTTTTATTGCTATTATATATTAAAAAGATATTTTATTATTATATATTATTCATTTAAATGCATTAAATAGATTGGTAAATATTAAAAATGAAAAAAAACAAATGAATAGTAATCCTTGTCCATTCAATATTAAATTCGAATTAAAAAAAATTAAAATAAATAAGGCATTCTAGATTAAAAAAATTCAAACTGAGACATTTTATTTCATTGAAGGGGCATATGGCTCTGTGAATGCTTTTCAATTTGTTATTTTGTGAAATCTTTTGCTTTTCCTTATTGTTTGCTTTTCTTTGGAAGATTGTGTACTCCAATATTGCCCCTAATGGATCACTGAAATTGTACCACTTCATAGCAATGGTGACAGTGGTAATGATAGTTCTGTCTCAGCTTCCCACTTTCCATTCCCTACGACACATCAACTTGTGTTCACTTTTTCTCAGCTTAGGCTACACCTTCCTAGTAGTTGGTGCTTGTATTCATGCAGGTACAGAATTATTACCCCTTTATTACATTTATGCTACAAACAATTAATCATGGGGTTAACCAACTCTTATATGAATCCATTTTGCAGGTACATCCAAAAATGCCCCTCCAAGGGACTATTCCTTGGAACCCAAGAAATCATCAAGGGCCTTCAGTGCCTTCACTGCCATATCCATAATTGCAGCAATATTTGGGAATGGAATATTACCTGAGATACAAGTAACCAAATTGAATCCTCTTTCTATGTTGAAATTGTTACATTCTTGAACTTAGATTGATCAATGTGTCGTTATGAATTAATTATATAGGCAACTCTAGCACCTCCTGCAACTGGAAAGATGATAAAAGGCCTTATCATGTGTTATGCTGTAATTTTGGTGACATTCTACTCTGCTGCTGTTTCCGGATATTGGGTATTTGGAAACAAGTCCAATTCAAATATTTTGAAGAGTTTGCTGCCAGATGAAGGACCTTCTTTGGCTCCGACTTGGGTCCTTGGACTTGCCGTCATCTTTGTTCTTCTTCAGCTCTTTGCAATTGGTCTGGTAAGCTCACAAATACAAACATAGAAGGTTGAATAGGTTTAAATTGCGGTTGTGCATATCGTCTGGTCTTTGCAGGCTGCAATTTAGAACTATACTACTTAGAAAAAGCAATCACAGTGTTTGTGTCATCATATGTATAGGTTTATTCTCAAGTTGCTTACGAGATAATGGAGAAAAAATCGGCTGACGTGAAGCAAGGGATGTTTTCCAAGAGAAATCTTCTTCCACGCATAATTCTTCGAACAATTTACATGATTTTCTGTGGATTTATAGCGGCCATGTTGCCATTTTTCGGAGACATAAATGGCGTGGTTGGTGCTGTTGGTTTCATTCCTCTTGATTTTGTTTTGCCTATGATTCTATACAACAAAACACACAATCCTCCAAAATCATCATTGACTTACTTGATCAACATTTCAATCATGGTGGTATTCACTGGTGCAGGAATCATGGGTGCATTCTCTTCTATAAGAAAATTGGTTCTTGATGCAAACCAATTTAAGCTTTTTGGCAGTGATGTTGTGGATTGAGAAAATGGACGTAGGAATCATGAACTGCAAGCATAGAACTTACACGTGCATTGTTAATATGAAAAAGCACACATGGTTGTTATTTTAGTTTGTAAAGAGGGATATAGGGAAGAATCAAATACGATCTTAATTTGAATTGAATATGAGTTATAAAGGATGAATAGTTGGGTATTTGAATTTGAATTTGAATAGTTTGATAATAATATTAGGAGATAGCCTATATATTTTATATAGGAAGCTGTTACAAATGGCTCTGCATGGTGATGAGGAACACATCAAATTCTCTTGCTCCATCAACGTCTCCTTCTCTGCAACAAGCAGCAGAACTATTCATCTCATTATTCTTCATCATATTCTAAAACATTTTTTTTTTGAACAAAAGAGTTTTTAAAAAAGATGAGAGAAGAGGAAGAGAGAAAAGAGAGAAAAAATTATAAATTGAATTTGTGAAAAGCATAATCTTTATTGAGTGAAATTGTTTTTATTTACATCATATCATGTCCCTTTATATAGGCAACTAAAAATCATAACCAAAACTTATAAAGTGCAAAATATACAACTACAAATTATACTTCGACATAATAACTATATGTTATATTTGACTCTATCGAATACATCTGACTCCAATTACTTTGACTAGCTACTTCGACATAGTTGAATGTTAGCTTTATACAGAACTATGAATTACAACTAATACACCATCTAATTCATGTTTTTGAGACTTCTCATCCCACCGCTTTTCTTCAACTCGTCGGACCTGACTTTTTTCAAGGGTTTGATGAGTATATCGGCTAGTTGTCATTTTATCTTGCAATGTTTAAGTTTAGGTTTTCCTTTGTTAACTTAACCCCTAAGAAAATGATATTTCCTCTCTATGTGTTTACTTCGACCATGAAACATTAGATGATTCGTCATGTTGATAGTTGACTTGTAGTCGACAAACAACTTTGTACAGAAAGAATCCGGACAGGTCTTCGTGGCCTCCAGCTGGGACTGTGGTATGTTTATGGGAGAAAATGGTGGGATACCTGCAAGGTACTCCGACGTTCAAGTCAGTTTCAGAATGAAAACTAAAGCGTAAGTGAAAGAGGGATAGAAGGTGAATACCTGACTCTCCAAAGATTGAGAGTTTTTATAAGGACATATGCCCGTGTGATGTGGGCGCGTAGCTTTTGACTAAATGTAACTGCCTTCATAAATCTGTTGGGCAGTTGGCCGCATAGAAGGCGTTTTGGCGCGTAGGGGGAAGTCCCCAACGGCTATATGCCAACGTCTCTATTTTTATAACGGTCATATCCTCACAGATCGCGTAGTGGGCTTGTCCCCAGTTGCATACTAGATTGGGCCTCAATTTAGCGCAGGGCATGTGCTAGGCTAGTCCCGAACAGGAGCCCCCAAGTCGTTGTGCCCGAAGGGAATAGTGACTTAAGGTGTTGAGGTCGTGGTCGACATGTGTTTAATGCAAAACGGCGTAGATTCCTTTGCTTTTTTCTGTAGGACATTTGTTCGCAGGAGGAATTCAGACAGACTTTAAAAGATTCTCTTTTTTTAGAAGATAAAACGTTTGAAATATTTACGACACACGTAATAAAGCGCCGTCGTGAATTTATGACACCTAGGGTTAGACCTAGATAATAATTGCAGTGGCCTTTGCGCTTTCCCATGCGTGTTTAGGACACTATAAAAAGGGAGAATACATTCATTTGTCCATTTCCTACGAACGTTTCCTCTCACCATGAATTCTCGTATGCAACTCTTCGCCGAAATTCTTACTGTCGTCGTCGTCTTCTCCCCAGAAACTACCTTGGACTCAGGTGAATACTCATCTTCTTCTTTTGTTTTCTGGGCTTGGCTGATGAACGTTCATCTGTTTCTCATGAAGTTCATTAGATGTTCATGGCTTTATGGATATTCTGATGAACTTCAGGAGATTCTGATGAATGTTCATCATAAACGTATGAATGTTCATCATATGCGTATGAATGTTCATAAATTTCCAGATTTTATAAATAGGCTAGGGTTAGATCCAAATTAGATTTAAGTAGCAATAGTTTAATGTTAGTTGATCGAGCATAGGTTTGTAGAGGGGCTTATCCCCGCATACACTAG
Organism: Lathyrus aphaca; assembly: GCA_963966055.1. Taxonomy (NCBI): domain Eukaryota; kingdom Viridiplantae; phylum Streptophyta; class Magnoliopsida; order Fabales; family Fabaceae; genus Lathyrus; species Lathyrus aphaca. Next base: position 28,203,854 of record OZ014521.1, on the reverse strand, counting down.
ATTAACAATTATGGAGGATTAGCTCAGTGCGGCGATTTGGCCCTCGTAATGTTTTTCTTGACTTAAGGGCTAACCTGGGGCACGTCCTCGGATTTTCCCGAAGCCCTTTCACTTGATCTGCGGTGGAGGGTGGATTTGAGATCGTCGAATTCATTATGTTTCCTCTGTTTTTCAGGTGAATGTAGTCAGAAGAATGCTCGCGAGGTCGAGGAAGTCCCTGCTCCTGATAATGCAGACGTCCCCGCGCAAGATCACGCATGGATAATGGATGAGCCACTCGAAACGACCTCTCAGTTCGCGATAGATACCTCAGATGCGTGGGCGAGAATAAAGAGGAAGAAGAAGGGGGAAGCCGCTACCTGGCGAGCTTTACCTCTGAAGCATACACATAGGATATGCTCTCGCTTTCCTGCCCTCAGGTTCCCCATGTACGAGTTCGCGTTTCGTGAGGTTGTGTATCATTTGCCCTTCACTGATTTCCAGCAGTCGGTCTTCACCCACCTCGAGCTGGAGTCCACACAACTTCACCCCAACGCTTTGGCCTTCATTAGGGCTTTCAAGCTGGTGTGCCATTATCTGGATATAGGGGCGACAATCAGCCTATTCTTTCAGATCTTCCACTTGCAGAGGAAGTCTGAAGATGGTCGACACAGCTAGGTGTCGTTGAAGCAGGTCAACAGACTCTTCAAAGTCTACCAGGATTCTATACGGGATTTCAAGTACCGTTTCTACGTGATTCAACCTTGCTCGCAGGCCACCAAGGACTCGTTGTATGACAGAGAGATGGTCGATGTCAAGGAGAAGATGGTGGCCCACTTCCCGCTGGAGTGGGTGAATGTGCATTTCCAACACTCTAGCGAGAATTATATCACGAATCCCGAGGAGTTCAACATCGATGACACAGCGGCCCATAATACTTTGATTAACTATGTCGCCAGTTTTCGCCCTACGGAACTAGTGGACTCTGATGGGCGTGCTCTTCTTCATCCTGATGGGATGCCGACCACATTGACAAGATTAATTAATGTAAAATCGCTGCTCAGTTTCCCAAACGAGGAGGCAGCGATGCAGCTCTTAGGTGAATTTATATTTTATAATCCAACTTTTTTGTATTGTGGACCTTATCGTTTTCTAAATGATTGCGTTGTTTTTGCAGCGCAAATGGCCGAAATGAGGAATCGTCTGGTGAAGGCGAACAAAGGAAATGTTAAGAAAGGTGCTGCCAAGAGTCGGGTTTATGCGGTCAAGGATCATAGCACCTTGGACAATTTCGTTGCTTCGGGAAGCTCCACTCCAGGGGGGTACTCCTGTGACCAGATCTCCGCTAGGGAAAAGGAAAAGGACCGAGGATCCTTCTCCTCCTCCAAAGAATAATGTTGCAGCCTCAAGCCCCTTTGACTTTCCCCCTGTGTTACCCATAGGACTCTGTTCGACAAGGGATCGTCCGTTCGGGTACCTGACCTTGACGCCATTGCTATCCTCGTCGCAGATCCTAAAGATTTGAGGGTTGAGCTTTGCCAAGATGTCGTTGGGATGATCCAGATTTTGGAGGCAGCAATTGCTTTTAATGATGATGATCTTATCCCCCGCAAGGACCTTGAGACGGCCAAAGATAAAATCGATAAGGTGGAGGCCGAGAATCATAAGCTAGAGAATAACTTGTTTCAGGCCAAAGGCCATTACGAGAGTAAGCTCGAGCTTATGGAAGAGGTCACCGAACTGTGGAACTCAATGGCAAATCTCGAGGGCAAAAATGAGCGGTTGAAGAAGAAAGTTGCGGAGGTGGAAGGCAAAGTCGTTGCCGGGGAGGATGAGACCGAGGAAGAGGAAACTTTGACAACCAGATAGATCTGATTGCTCGAATTCGATTGTTGGCCCAGGATAACTTAATTATGACTTCGTTCGACTTCTTCAATGTCGTGGAGAAGCTCAAGGTTACTAATCCTGGGGTGGATTTGGTCGTCGAAGGAACCGACCCCCTGCACCTCGTGGAGAACGGGAAGGTCTTTCCTCTTGAAGAAAAATGATTGTTTTGGCCTGCGCACCATTGACATCTTGGCCTGTGTGCCGTTTTTGCTAAGTTTTTTGTATGGGGCTTAGTCCCCTTTTTATTTATGTAATGACAATGTTGGCCTTCTGGCCATAACTTTATGTTAAATTATTGTTGTGTTATGCTTCATTTTACTTATTGTATGTATACTTTCGTTTATTTTTCAAGTATAGAGAACTTGTGTATGCTCGACGAAATATGTTAAGCCCGCCAGTGTATGGAACTAGTCGAGGAGCGAGATTTATGCTCTCTAAAAAGGGATTCAGATACATGGTCATGTCTCATTTCCCTAAGGCTTAGACCTTTCCTATCGCGAGTTGGGGGTCTGCCACGCTGGTATGACAACGACGGAGCTCGTTTGAGGTGTCCCCGTTGGGAAACGTTGTTGTCCGAAAAACGGACAAGTGGTTGCGCACGTTGGTTTTGAGGGTTGTATTTATACCATGATACATCCCTGTGGTCGGGAATCTGTCCCTACTGGCGGGTTTCTTGACCGACAACTATTCCTCATTTTAGTTGGGTTTTTAGATGTAATATTGTTTGAGCTTTTCTGCATTCCATGGTCGAGCAAATGGTTCTCCACCTAATTCTTCTAGGTAATACGCTTTTGTTCCCGTTTTTGATTTAATGCGATAGGTGCCCTCCCAGTTTGTTGCGAGCTTGCCTTCGCGTGAATCCTTATGATTTCTGCGCAGGACAAGGCTGCCCACCTGGAATTCTCTTTTGACGATTCTGTTGTCGTAACATAATGAGATTTTTTTCTTTAGGGATTCCTCGCGGAGAGCTTACCCTGAGCGAACTTCCTCTACTAGGTCGAGCTCTTCTCAGGCGTCATTTTGTATGGTCAGCTAGTAATAGTCGACTTGCAACGCCTTGCGGGCCAAGGATCTGCCACTTAGGTGTTGAGAATTAATTCCTTTGTGTATCTCGTGTAGTATGTCAGACATGTTTCCCTCCTCGACACATCCTAAGAGTAGGATGGAGAATCCTCGGTGGTACATATTTCTGTCCACCAGGACATAGGATGAAGATCAGCGTTTCGTGGTGCTAGCCTCCTTTTTGTCGTCGGGCAGCTCTTCGATCGTCAAGAATTTGAAAACGGGAGTCATCCAGCAACTGGCGTCCCCAATAACGTTGATATCGACGATGGTATTGACTTTCTTTATGATGGGACGAGGAAGTATCTCTTGGATTATGGATTTGTTTCTGCCTTTTTTGCGCGTGCTTGCTAATTTTGACAGTACATCTGTCCGTGAGTTGCGTTCTCGTGGAATGTGTTGGACATCCTAGGTCTTGAACCCTGCGAGCATATGCTGGACTAGAGTCAAGTATTCGATCAGGTTGTCGTTCTTTTCTTGATACTCACCTTTTACTTGGAATGCGACCAACTGCGAATCGATGAATATTGTAACCTTTTGTGCGCCCATGTCTCTTGCGAGGCAGATTCTTGCTAGGAAGGCCTCGTATTCATCCTGGTTATTAGATGTTGGAAAGAAAAGAACTAACGATACCTCGACCATAGGACCTTCTTCGTTTTCGAGGATGATCCCTGCACCACTACCGGACGGTCCATAGGCTCCATCAACGTAGATGGTCCACTTACAGGTACTTTCTGTGGAAGTCTCCGTGGGGGTTATTTCGGCGACGAAATCGGACAAGTTCCGAGCCTTCAAATCTTTCCTGCCTTCGTAATATATGTCGAATTCGGATAGTTCTAAAGACCACTTTAGCATCCTTCCAACCATATCTGGTCGGGCCAAGAGTTGTTTGATAGGCTAATTAGTTCTCACTACCATTGTGTGCAATAGGAAATAATGTCGTAGTCTTTTGGAAACGTTAACGAGTGTGATGGCGACCTTCTCGATTTGTTGGTACCTTAATTCTGGTCCTTACAAGGCTTTGCTCATGAAGTATATGAGTTTATGCTCGTCGTTATCCTCCCTTATTAGGGTCGCGCTGATGGCTTCGGTATTGACAGCCAAATACAAGTAGAGGACCTCCCCGGCTGCTGGTCTTGACAGAACGGGTGGTTCTGACAGGGCTTGTTTGAGAAGTCGTAGAGCATTGTCGCACTCTTGTGTCCATTCGAATATGGCTTCTTTGTGGAGCAACTTAAATAAAGGGGAGGTATGTTGAGCAAATTTCGCGACAAAACGAGATAAGGAGGCGAGCATTCCATTTAAGGATTGAATCGATTTTTTCGAGCTAGGTGTAGGGAATTCCGTGAAGGCGCGACATTTATCGGGGTTAGCATCGATACCTCTCCCCGTAAGGTAGAAACCGAGGAACTTGCCCGCCCTTACAACGAAGGTACATTTGTCAGGGTTGAAGCACATTCTACATTTTCTGGCCTGGTCGAACACAGTCTGTAGGTGAGAGGTGTGATCGACCTCTTGAACGGATTTGACGACCATGTCGTCCATGTAAACTTCTAGCATATCTCGAATTTGTGATTGGAAAACGCTGTTAATCATGCGCTGATATGTGGCTCCTGCATTTTTTAACCCGAATGGCATTACGTTGTAGTAATAGTTTCCTGTCAGGGTCATGAACGCGGTGTACCTTTTATCTTTGTCGGCCATGGGTATATGATTGTACCCGGAATATGCGTCCATGAAGGATAGCAACTTAAAACCTGCGGAGTTATCTACCAACTTGTTTATGTTGGGTAGAGGATAAAAGTCTTTTGGGCAAGCCCGATTAAGATCGGTGTAGTCAATACAAAGGCACCATTTTCCATTAGATTTTTTCACGAGTACAGTGTTTGAAAGTCGGGTCGTATACCTGGCCTCGGTTACAAATTTGACCTTTATAAGGTCCTTGACTAGTTTCTCAGCAGCTAAAGTTTTTTCTTCAGATTGTTTACGTCTGCGTTGGGCAATTGCACAAGCAGAGTGGGTTGATGGCGAGTTTATGGCATGCAATTTCTGGGGAAATGCCTGGCATGTCAATGGCGCTCCAAGCGAAGAGGTCGGCGTTATTGCGCAAGCATTGTTTCAATTGCTCTTTGACTTTGTTATGGAGCCCTGCTCCGATACGTACTCCTTTGTCGGGGTTGTCTCTGAACGTTATAACTTCGAATTCACATGCGGGTAGAGGGCGTAACATGGCTGATTTTTCCGCAAGGGCCTCCTCCTCATCGTCTAAAGGGATGTGCGGATCGAGGTCGATCATGTTGATCTGAAGTGTCGGCTTTTTCTCAAGTTGAACGTCGTCGATTAGAGAGTCTCCATCTCTTACCCGCTTACCGTTCTTTGGCGCAGTTTCTATTACAGTCTGGCCTTTGGTCAATGCTTCAAAGCATCTCTTTGCTTCCTCGATATCCCCGTGGAGGGTAGCTACGTGGCCCTTCTCAGTGTAGTACTTCATTTTGAGGTGGACCGTTGAAGGGACGATGATGAGTTCGGCAAAATGAATTCACGAACCAATTAGAGATTTTACCGGCTAATCTCAATAACCAAACATAACTTTTACTAGGTTGATTTTTATAACCAAACAAATATTTTTCAATGGGAGGCCTCAAGAATCAAGCTCGAACCTTCAAGAGTATAATACTCTTAAAACAAAATTGTGGCACGACACCAGTACACCACTTTCCTCTTTAGCAATTTTTACTCATAAGACACTAACAACTTTAGTGAAGAGAATATCTAAAGAGACAGGAAGAGAGTGATAAAATATTAAGAAATAGGAAAAATCTGAAATCTGGTGTTATTTCGAATGAGAAAAGACTTCTTCTATATAAGAGAAAATGCAGCTAAAAATGGAAACAAATCATGTACCGAATTAATGGGATAACCGATTAGGTTAATCGATTATACAAGCAACAAATGAAATATTTTGATATTTAGTTGTTACCAATCATTAAGAACTTTGTCCCAATTTATTCAAAGCCTTTTTCGGAAAAATAATTGATTGGGAGTTTAGGTCTGATCGATTATTTAGGAAAATAATCGATAAGAGCATCAGGACTAATAAATTATTTAGTTGTAAAACAAATCCCAATTGATGAGACAATTTACTAATCAATTGGCTAGACCTTAAAATAAAGATACTCCTCAAAGGTTTTAAATGTATGTGTTAGTTGCCTTAATACCTTAGGAGTTACTCTCCTACTTTCACAAGATTTTTGTCACACAGACAAACACGACTAAATGAGCTTTCACACTTCTTCTTTTTCACAACTTTAAAGGTTAAAGTTCCTTTTCCAGATACACCGGTCATATATAAGTACTTCACTGGAACTTTGAATCTTCTACTTGATGAGACTTGAGATATCTTCAGTTAACCACCATCACTAGAGAGTTGGATAGATAACATTATTGATATTAACAAACATCAGTGTTGTCATCATCAAAATATCAAATCAATCAATAACATAGAGATCATTAACTTCATACTTGCAAGTACATAGATTCATAACGAGGAACCATCTGATCAAATATGACGGTGAGTGATTCTTGAACAAAAGATATCAAGTGTATGATCCATTAGGATATTTCTACTTGATCCTTAACTACTTCATAAAAGTGTCTTTTTTATTGAATTCTCATACAAATGACTCTCATTATTTAGGTTCCATTAATTCATTATGGATATATTTTTTTTTCTTTTTTTGTGTCATGTTGTACTTGTAGGACACATAAAATTGTGTACAATTATTTTATACTCCCTCCGTTCCATAATTAGTGAACCATTTGGAATAAAAAAATGTTCCAAAATGAATGATTTATTTCAATTTTCAATACAATTTTTTCAATTCTACCATTTAATTAATATTATATTTATCATTCTCAATACTTGATAAGAGGTACTTTAGTAAAAATATCATTCTCTCTTTCATTTATTTTTTTTTTCTCTTAATATGTGTGAAATGGTTAATCGTATCACTCATTATGGGACGAAGAAGTAATACTTTCTCCGTTCCTTTTAAAGTGTCATTTTTTAATTTTTTACACATATCAAGAAAGTTAATCAACATTGTTACTTTTCATACAATAATTATTATTTTGCCTATAATGCCCTTAATTATTTATTATAGTCATTTTACTCTCTCTATCTCTCTTTAATAATTACCTAAGGATAGTTTTGAAAAAAATGTACTTTTTTTAATAGGCAAGGAATTCATTAAGAAGAGATTAAGGGGATCTCAACCCTAAGGAATACAAGCATAAAAACGAGAGAGAGAAAAAAACTCCACCAAAACAACCTAACAGAATACCTGGAAGGACTTACAAAAACTCTAAAGGAAATTTATTCCAATCATACAGACTGCAAGCCATCCTACCAAACCTTCTAATAGCCAACCACTTCCAAGATGAAGCAACAATGCTATAGAAAACATTATCTACATTGCCTACTTCTTCATTGAACAAAATATTATTCCTACATTTCCAGATAATCCAACAAGTAATAAACCAGATAGAAGTGGTCAAATCGTGATTAATTCTCCAATTTAAAATAAAAAACTACTTCAAGGCATGACGGTGGCAATCTGTATCTGAAATCCAAACCATATCTAACCAATCGCACACCTTTCGCCAAACTAAAATAGAGAACCTACAATTGAAGAATAGATTATTCAAATCCTCCCTATCATTAAAGCAAAAAACACAAATTTATTGTGCTCATTCTCAATAACTCTCCTAGCCTCTAGGTTCATACGCGTCGGCAATCTATCAAGAATTAAACGCCACACAAAAATTCTGATTTTCATTGAAATTATCGACCTCCACACCAACTTAAGAACAATGGCAGCAAGATCAACCATATTCTGATCAAATTCAAACATCAGCCCTTCGTAGTAGGAATTAATCAAAAACACGCCTCCCGACTCCAATATCTAGGTTCAGGAAGCGTCACTGTCAGGGGACAGGCTGACCTGTTGGACCGCCACCAGCAAACACTGGAGCTGAACTTGCAGTTCAGGCCTAATTCCGTAATTTTCGAAGTCATCACCCCCACCTTCTAAAACCAGTCACCGTTAATCCATTCCCTCATCTCCCATACAAATCTTCATATAAACTTGTGGGATTTAAATAACAAAGGATACAAAACATACAAAGGAGAAACATCCACCCAGCGAGCCATCCAAAAGCATACTTCCTGGCCATTTCCCATAATACAACTTGATAGTAACAATGATCAGAACCTCCGATGGAGGCTAACGTGGATCTTGAAGTCTGCTCGGATGCTGAGAAGAACGAGGGGTGTACCTGCAAGGAACTCCAATGCCAAAGTCAGAATGGGGAAAAAAGTTAGAAAGTACAAGTAAAAGTGTTTAGGGAATGATATTCGATATCTGACCTCTTAAGTGAGAGGGTTTATATAGAGAGCCCCTAGCGCGTGGCCAACAGTTCATATTTTGGGCTTGGATTGCAGATCCCCCAAATATAGGTAACTGCCTGTAGATAAATATTTTAGACACCATGATTTGAAAGATAAAATTATGTTCTTTGACAGAGGAAGAAATTCGACAAAGGAAGAGAACTAAAGAAATATACTTGAAGAGATATTTCGACAGTTTTAGTTGATATGTTGTTTTCAACTGTTCGACAGAAATTGGGTCACAATTGAAGCGTTCGACGTTTTGACAAGGAGAGAAGATGCATTATTTCTACAGATTTGGTTGATATATTATATTTGACAATTCGACAAGCCTGGAGGGACGCATCGCTTCGACATTAAGGAAAAATTCAAATTCAGACAGTTAGTTCGTTTGGCAGAAGGACGCGTGGAAGCTTTTGAGGAAAGAGGAACATGCAGAAAGCCAAGTGTCATTAGTCTGAAGATTTTTCCGTTGATAGAAGTTATTTTATTTGTATATAAATAGGATATTGTTTGTTAGATTAGTGTGTGAAAAAACTTGTACAAAATTCCTGCAAAAATACTCTAAAGTACCCGTGTGAGAGAAAAAGAGTTTTATCTGGAAAATGTACGTGTGAACAACACCATTCATTTCAGTTTTTATCAAATTCAAAGTTCTTTATTTAATTCTTTCCTTTACATTTACATTTACCAGCCAATTTATCCTTCGTTATTTACTTTATGCAAGTCTTTACTGTTATCAAATTTACTTTAAAAATTTTACTTAAAATAATCTAATCAAAATCATTCTTATATGAAAGACATAACCAATCAAATCAAAGATCCAAAGACTTCTTACTCTAACTGTTCAGAATTTCATCAAAAACTTGCACATGTGTCCCAGGATTTGTGTGGTTGGTCCTGCAAGTAAACCAATTCGGTGAGATTGGAAAACCAGAGGTTGTTCGCCAAATTCGACAGCAAACATTGCCAGAAGATGACCGTCAGAAGAGCAACCTTGGTCGTGATAAGGGTACGTCGAGCACATGAATATCCGAGCAGGAGACGCCTTGGTCGAATATGGGTGACCTCCGTCGATGTTGAGCAGAGGTGGAGAACGAGTAGAGGGAAACGACTATGATCAGATGTGGTCGACGAGTCCTGGCCGGTCAGCGGGCATGAATCTGGTGGGTCCCTTTGATGTTTGGGCTATTGGGCTGTTTCATGAGCATGAGAGGATTGGGCCATGCCTAGTCGTTGACCCTGTCCGGAACACAACTCATATTCTCCACAAAACCTCATTTTTCTTTATGAAAATCCAACTCAACCAAATAAATAAACCATAAAGAGTGTAAGTTAGACTTACCAACTAAAAAACCACTTTGTAAACTATTCTCAAGAACGCCATATCTCGCTTCCAAAACCGGTCTCCGAATTTCATCCTCTTTATGAAAAAAATTCGACAACCACTTGGATAATAGAGCCTTGTGAAAAGAACCAACATACTTGATCCCGACACTACTCCTCTTCGATTTGCACACAGAGTCCCAGCTAACCCAATGAATACACTTTCTACCCGAAGTTCCCAACCAAAGAAATTTTCTTTGGATATAAATGATATCCTTAACAACAAATTTCAGTATTTTGAAGAACGAGAAGTAATGGATACGAAGGTTCATCAAAACCGCTTTAATAAGCATTACTCTACCTCCCATCGATAAGTTACGACCAACCCACTTAGGTAATCTAGCCCTCAAACAAGTCAAACTCGGTTTCCAATAAGAGGTTCTTCTATGGTTCCCACCTACAAACAACCCGAAGAATTTGAAGGGTAGAATGCCATATTTGCATTGCGAGAAATGCTCTGGTGCTAACAAGAAGTCAATATCCAATCCTATGTCGAAAAGGTAACTTTTGGAAAAATTGACCTTTAGCCCGAAAATCAATTCAAAACCGCATAAGATGCTTTTGAACTCCCAAAGGTTAGCTAAGGAACCGTGACCTACAAGAAGGGTGTCACCCACAAATTGCAAGATATTCACAGACGTCGACTCACTAAATTTGAAATCCGATAAAACATCTAGAGATGAAGCTCTTTTAACCAAATAAGCTAATCCTTCCGAAACAATAGCAAAAAGATAAGGTGATAGAGGATCACTTAGCTTCAAACCTCTAGAAGCTTTGAAATCTTTAGACGGGCTCCCGTTTATAAGGACCGACATGTAACTATCATAACCCTTCACCCACTTCATCCACTTGTCACCAAAACCCATATTCAACATCATTGAATCTAGAAAATTCCATTATACACAATCGTAAGCCTTAGTGAAATTGACTTTAAGCATCAAACAAAATTTCTCCTTTCTCCTTGCAAAATCAACAGTTTCGTTAGCCACAAGAATATAGTCTAACATCTGTCTATTCGGAACGAAAGCGATCTGGGACAATGAAATTAACTTACTAATAACTCTGCTCAATCTCTTTGCCATCATCTTAGAAATAACTTTCAGCACACAACCAACTAAGCTTAATGGCCTAAATTCTTCAAATGTTTTAGGGTTGTCAACCTTCGGAACCAACGTGATGAGAGGTTCTAAAGAATTCCAACACACAATTAGTAAAGTCCAAGCCAATGATCTCCCAATAAGGCTTAATGAATTTGAAATTGAATTCATCTACACCAGGACATTTGCTGCCATCACTATCAAAAACAGCTTTGGAAACCTCCTATGCCGTGAATTCTTCCTCCAAAGCCAATACTATCTTGAATTTTGCAAGTGATGATTAAAAAAGAACAAATAATTATAAAAGAAAAGTAACATTTAAAAAGGAACCATCTACTTAAATACGACGAGTAATCCTTATACAGATGAATAAAAATATTGAATTTCATAATAACGAGCCTTACATTTTTTAGGCATTCAATCTGTCTAGAAAATGAACAGAACCAAATAAAAAAATAAGGAGGTTTAATTAATTCATAAATGAGCTTGCATTTAGGCATTCAACCTGTCCCGAAAAGGAATAGAAACTAGTCATAAAAAATAAAAAGGTTTAATTAATTCATAAAAGAGCCTTGTATTTTTTTTAGACATTCAACCTGCCAAAAAAGGAACAAAACCTAATCATAAAAAAAGAAGAAGAAGGTTTAATTAATTCACCGTGGATAATTAATTCACACGTCCCACCTTTTCCCACTACTGAAATTCTACTTTATATTTTTAATTGTTGTCAACATCTTATTTCACTTAATATATATCGACATATCAGTGATATTATTATCCATTTACTCTCTCAACTCATAATATATATTAAACCCCTTTTATTACAGAGAGAATAAGATATTATCGTAAATTAAATTTACAAATTCTCTCCGCTCTTAATAACCGGTTGGGTATTGAAAAAAAAATTAATTTTTATTATAAATATTTATAAAATAATACAAATAGATTACGACGAATTGATAGTTAATGTATAGCAATTAATTTCAAATAAATATTAAACTTCTTTTATGATATATCGTAAATTAAATTTACAAAGTCAATTGATATTCATTCTATAATTTTAAACTTTTATTGGATGAAGAATAAAATAGTTGTTGTGAATCTTGTTGTGAATTACAACAAAATTCAATATCAATTTATTGAGCAAAGAATAATAGAAACCAAAATAAATGGTATACAACAATAATAATCCGTACACAGATAATATAACAAAATAAGACAAAAAACAATTTATTCAGTTCGATCAAACGATCTACTCTAGGGAGAGAGCATCTCTCCAATTCATTATACTCAGTAAGTTGTTATAAGAGATTACAAATGAGTTACAAGAAAATAACATTCACTTTCAGGTTCCCAAGAACAACCCTGAAGGCGTCCCAATAAAAATTTTATTTTCTACCCAAGTGTTTTCCAACCTCTCCAACATGAATCACTCAAACCCAAGGTGTAATCCAAGATTTTATTTGTGTTGAAACCTAATACCTTTAAACCCTTGCTCTCCCTTGTTGGTGTAGACCCTAAGATTGTCACACACCAAACATATAAGAGATACACATTTAGAATAGCAAATACCTAATAAACAAAGCCCAAAATCTGGATCCATGGACCGAACCGAAAAAAAGCCCGAAAATTTAAAAATATTATTCACCGTACGGATAATACTATTCATCCCCCCGTACGGACACCACTATGCATCCGTCCGGACAATACTATTCATCCATACGGATGCCACTATTCACCACCCAATTTTTTCCTCTTTTCGTCCGACTTTCTATAACTTTTGATTTTTGCGGTAAATTTTATCTCCAAAATATGTTTTCCTTCTCTTAATCAACCAAGGTTTTAAGACACATTTACAACAATCTCCACCTTGACTTTAAACTGTGTTGATACCGATTTAACAATCAACAAAATTGTTGCTATCTACCGAGTTGAAACTCTAATCAATAACCTTGATCAAATTCAAGTAACCCTTGAATCTTAATCTCGCCACTTGCATCCACTAGATAATTTAATAAGCCTACAAGTATGATTTTTTCAACCACCCTTGTCTCCACCTGTTTTCAAATGCCTCCCTGAAGGTTTTTCTTCTTTTATTTTACAGTCATTCAACCACATTAAAAACATAAACACCAAGGCTAGCATAATCGTCCCTCGAGATGTTACGATAACCTTCCTTACCTTATCACGAGTCAAATGATAATCAGAGATCTCTGTAACTGTTCCCTCACTACTGCTAGCATCCATAGTAGGAAACTCCACCTTAAATTGAGTTTTCTCCATTATAGTTTCTACCGGTTTTCTCCCCTGGTTTTCATTATTCTTCTTCTGAAGAAATTCTTTACCAACCAAGTAAGTTGTTTTAACCTCAACTCTTCCCGAAAAACTCAATAACAACTTAGCGGTAACATGCATTTTTATCCCTTGATTTCTGCAAAATTCATTATACTCTGAAACTTTCCCAAGGCATTCATAATGCCTTAAACTCAACCCATAGTTCTTCCTTGTCATGAAAGCCTTCACTAGTTCCTGATGAATGAATAACAACATTTGAACCTTCTAAAATATATAGACCTCATATTTTAGACCCTTTAGCAATAATCAATTCATCACGTGAAATCTTCAACACTCTACGTTCAACTCTAGTACAGTAGCCTAGATCATCAAACATACTTATAGATAACAAATTTCACTTGAGTTCTGGAACATATCTCACATTGTGAATAAGAAGTTCACGATCATTAAACATTTTAAATCTGATTGTACCAATACCATGAATCTTGCATGTCTTATTATTACCAAGGCGAACTACTCCACCTTGCACCATCTTCAAAGTTTCAAAGTATTCTATTCTTTGACACATGTGATAAGAGCAACCTGAGTCAATGACCCAACTATCTTCAATTTCCAAACTCGATACTATTAGTGCTTCGGCATACTCATAACTTTCCTCACCCAAGGCAACTGCAGCTTCAACATAATCTTCATTGACCTTTCTTTCAGGACAATCCCTTTTAAAGTTACCGATTTTCTGACAATTAAAACATTTTACCTTTGACTTTTCAGACCTCTTTGATTTGGACATCCCTTTACGCTCACCTTCTCCTCTTGACACATTTAAGCCTTAAGCACTATCTTCAATCTTCAAATCTTTCGACTTTGAAAATTCTTTGGATTTCACCGTCGTCTGGACTTCAACCAAAGTAATAGTACCTTTTTTGTCATAAAGAAGGGCATCCTTAAAGTGCTCAAAGGATTTGGGTAATGAACTCAATATGAGCAAAGCTTCGGCCTCATCATCAATCTCACTTCAATATTCTCAAGATCATCAATAATCTTGTGAAATTATGTAAGTTGCTTAACTATAGATTTGTTCTCCACCATTCAGAATGAATATAGTTGTTGTTTCAGATACAACCTATGACCCAAAGACTTTGTCATATATAATGATTCAAGTTTTGTCCACATAGCAACCACAATTTGCTCTCTGGTGACTTCTCTTAAAACTTTATCCCCGAGGCACAAGATAATGACACTCCTAGCCTTATCCATCATCTCGGTTTTTTGTACACGTGTAAGCCCTACATGCATCAATATTTCACTCTTCAAAGCATCAGTACACTTCTCTTGAATTAAAATTACTAGCATCTTAATTTTCCACAACCTGAAGTCGTTGTTACCGAAAAATTTGTCGACCTGCCATCTACTAACCATGATGTTCACTTTGCTCCACGCACCACTTGTTGTGAATCTTGTTGTGAATTACAACAAAATTCAATATCAATTTGTGGGACAAAAAATAGTAGCAACCAAAATAAATGGTTTACAACAATAATAATCCATACACAAGTAATATAGCATAATAAGACAAGAAACAAAACGAAAGTTTGTTTACCCCAAACATATAAGAGATACATATTTATAATAGCAAATACCCACTAAACAAAGTTCAAAATCTAGATCCATGGACCGAACCGGAAAAAAAGTCCGAAAGACTAAAAACACTATTCATCCGTACAGACAACACTATTCATCCGTACAGACAACACTATTCATCCATATAGACAACACTATTTATCCGTACAAATGACACTATTCACCGCCCATTTTATTTTCCTTTCTCTTTTCGTCCGACTTTCTTAAGCTTTCGATTTTTGTAATAAATATTATCTCCAAATATATTTTTCTTCTCTTAATTAACCAAGGTTTCAAAACACATTTACAACAATAGTATAAAACTATTTTATAATATTTTTAGAGATTAATTGTTATACATTGTCAATGTAAAAAGTTTTATAATATCCATATATCATAATTATCAATTTGCATTATTTTTTAAATGATTAAAGTAAAAATCAAACTTTTTAAATAAATTAACGGTTGTAAATTAACGTATAATTTTTTTTTACAATATTATAAATTACGTTCATGTTTTTATAAAACTCTATTATAAATGTCAAGTTTAACTAAAAAAAGTAGAAATAATCAATATTTTGCAAAGAGAGCCAATATATATTTATTCAATTTAAGAGATGAATTATTTAACTTTCCAATATTTTAATTGAAGCTTATCTGTAGAGGAACAATAATCAATACACATATTCAACCAGTATGGAGGTTGCAGGTAGTAGAAAAAGAATCATCCTATAGCTGCAACGCTGGCACAATAAACTTAAAAAAATGAAAAGCTCCACACGGATTTAATGCCTAAATGTTAGTAAAAGTCAATATATCTTATATCTATACGACGTGTGAAACTCTCGTAACAAGAGTTCCCTTTATATATATCTAACTCATAACTTCACATTATAACTTCTCTCTGTCTCAAATCAAAACATATCTTCTATTCTCTCTCTCAAAAATGGAAGAAAAACAACGAAAACAGTGGGATTGTGGAAGCACGTTATATGACTCGTACGAGTTAAACTCATTCAAACGCCAAATCGACTCAGCAATAGCGAACTCACCGAGAACACAGTCCATGCCTCATTTACCTCAAAGCACCAAATTTCAACTTCAACTTCACGAATCACCACCTTCTTCTCAAATCATCGTCAACAACAACAATAACAACAAGTCATCGTCTTTCAAGATCTCTCGAACCTTCCAGAAACTTCTTCGCTTCGTTTTCAAGTCCGGTAGCAATAAATCCAACAACAAGATCCGTAGCAGCAGTTTCCGATCATATCCAAAAGATCAAGAACAGCTTGTTTATGATAAGCTCTATGAATCCGAGCCTGTTCTTCTTTCCACAATTCCTGAACTTCCTGATTTTGAAACTGCTGGTCTTTCGCCGGATATCAGTAACTTTGTAAGAAAGTCAGCTTCGGAGCGGTTCACGGCCACCGCCACCGTTGGTGTTTCGTGCAGTGCTTAATAGGGTAGTTTTTAATACATGATGATGATGTAACATAACGTAATATATACTAATAATGCTAGTTAAAAGCGTATTGTAGCATTTACTACTAACACGTTGATAGCGAGTATTTCTGGTTTTAATTTTAATAGTTTTATATATATGGCGTTGTAATGAAACAAGATGCAATGTTTTAAATGTTTAATTTAGATACCGTTGAATTTGGCAATTATGTGACTTGTATTACGGGTAATTGTTTTCTTTTCACTATTTCACTTATTTTTATAAGCAATTTGAACCTAGTAAGATTCCTTAGAGACTTATATATTGTTCTTGTGATTTAAGTAAAAGAGGTGGCCTATTTTAGACTGTTTAGAAGAGAGGAAATGAGAGGGCTCTAAGAAAGGAGATTTATATAAAAAAAAAGAAGTTAAAGATAAGTAGTGTAACTTCAATCAATCACATATAATCAGTTGATTTTTATTAATTTAATTAATTATAAAATAATATAATTGTTTGGTGTTTTCAATGCATTTTATGAAGGTAACCTTACCTAATTTTTTTGAGTTGGATAAATAAGAATTCACCTAAAAAAAGGTTAATATTTTTTAGTAAGTGTTTTTGTTATGAATGATAAATAAATGTTTATTATTGCTATGTTTTTATTTTTAAAATATTCTAATAACATAAAATATATTTGAATTTATTTCTAAATTATTCAATTCTTTTCACTATAATTTTTCCTTTAATTATCTTGATGTAACTTTCCCGTATATTACCATTTATAAATAGTATTATTTTTCTCTCTATTATATTCCCTTGCTTATTATACTTTTTCTTTTTCTTCTTTTGATGAAGTCAGAATGGGAAAAAATGGTAGTGTAGGTTTGTTCTTGTTCAAGATTTTTTCAGGGATAAAATCTTTAATTGTAAAAGATATGGGAGATATACGAGATATATGGAGTTTCTAGTTTATGTATATAAATTGCAAGATTCACAAATATTAAAGCAGTTCGTCGATGAACAACAAAATTTTAAAGGAAAAATTCTCCGATGAGTAGAAGGAATAGTTATAATATTCTTTGATAAGAGAAACTTATATAATTTTCTCGTGTTCTATATCTTTATGCCTTTAAAATTATGCACTTTACATTAATCTTAAATCTTAAAGTAACATTCAATAACTTGTTTCCAATAAAATCATAACTAAGGAAACTTTGCATAAAATCAAGAAAAAACCAGCAATATTAATTCAAAATTCATATTAGATTTTCTCGTAGTTACAATAGAACAACTTGAAATACAAATGATTGTTTTGATAAACTGCATCATCTAGATGCGTACGAAAAGATGACCATCATTCTTCATCCCATCCAAATTAATATCCAATAGCTCAGAAACCATTATTTTCACCGACCTCCACATCTATAATATTTACAATGTAGACATGTAAGCAGATAAAATCGAGACAAGTAAAAATACCTTGAAGACTTGCTAGACGATTGACTTGATGGAGCTTTACTAGATGCTATATTGGACGTTTGACTTCCTTACAAGGCCTCAACATACTCCCAGTATGAAAGAACATGATGCACATCATTCTTGTCATTTCTTACTCTTCTTAAATTTCTTTTTTGGCTTGTATTTCATTAGTGGTGGACACATAAAAGTTCTACATTGACATGTAAGTTCACATACATTTTCACAACCTCCAACAATATCCAAGGTGATGAAATACCTCTTCAACCCTTCACATTATTTTTTTCTAAGTCCAGTTTTGTCTCACTTTCTTATTCAATGACTTCATGTTCTTAAATGTGTAATTTGTAACATTCTGATTTTAAATTAATATTTTATTTAATTATTAGAGTGTTTATATGTGTGATTTGATTTAATTAAATTATTATGAATTATTTGTGTTATTTTGGTATTTTGGGAAAATTAGGGATATTTTAATGATTTAATAATTGCGGAGAATATAGAGTTTCAGAGCGAAGTAATAAAATAGGATTTATTTAAATTATTATAGATAATTATAATTATTTAGTAATAATTGGAGTAGTTAGAATTATTAGAAATAATTCATAGTATTATGGGTTTTCATTAAATAATTATTAAAGTGCAATTTTTATTTAAATCAAATAAAATAGTTATATTTATTTGGAAAAATATAATTTTATGAAATAAAATAAAATTTGAGATTTTACTTTAGAAATGACCAGAGTTAGAGGAGATGTGAAGCATAATTGAGATATTTTAGGTTAATATAAATTCTAATGTGAGAGGTTGAGATAAGGTATGAGAAATTTTTTTAGAAAATTGGAAAGTGACCAATATGAGAATTTGGGATACATAAAGCTTTGGAAAGCAATTATAGAAACGCTAACGATTTGTTAAAGAGCTTCAATTTCGAGATAAATGAGGAGATTGATTTACCTATGAGTGATAATTGGGCAACCAGGATGGTGAGAGGTCTTTATCTTCCCATCAATACCATGGGTGATTCATGTATTTTTTTTCCAATTTCCTATCATTTCTATAATATATTTTCCAAATAGGATTTGGACAAAACCCTATTGGCAACAATCAAATAAATATTTTTTGTTTATGTATGTGATTGTGGTTATCTAATGAGATTTGAGGTAAATCTTATATGATCACCATAATATGGTTTGTTATTGATGATGCAAAATGAGTTTGTGTATTCTTGAGGTAAATATTGTTATTCGTTATGAGTTGCTTGTGAAATTGAGATATTTTAGATACGTGATTTTAGTCAATTTACCCAATTTCTGTAAAACTGCATGATATGTGATTTTTCATTAATTTTCCAAATAGTCTTAGAAACTTATTTTTCAAAAAATCAGACATTTTGACACAAGAATTGAAAATTAGGTTTTTAAGTGGGGGGTGGGGTGGGGGGGGGGGGGGGGGTGGGGTGGGTCAGAATGAGCTATGATGGCGGCGGTTGGCGTCCATATCCGCAACGACCAAAACGATCCGCACTAAAAGGGTGCTGCATGCGGCTGCTGGGCCCGACGGCGAGTCCGGGAAGGTCGGTGCATTTTTTACCAATTTCGGTCAAAAAAATTGAAAATTAGGTTTTTAAGCGGGGGTGGGGGGGTGGGTGTCAGGTCGAGCCGTGATGGCGGAGGTTGGCGTCCATATCCGCAACGACCAAAACGATCCGCATTAAAGGGGTGTTGCATTCGGTTGATCGGGCCCGACGGTGAGTCCGGGAAGGTCGGTGCATTTTTTACCAATTTCGAATCAAGGGAGTTTTTCGCTGCTCTTTATGCAATTTTTTACATAAGTGACATTCTTTGTTACCTTTGGATCAATTTTAAGTAATTTGAATTAAACTGTCATCCCTTTGGATTAATATAATTATCACATGTGAAAAGTTGTCATGAGGCCTTTTCGAGTACTTTGAGTACTTAAGGGTCACCTTAGAGTTGTCAAATTTTGTTGACAAATTGTGTTAGAGTTCCTTTGAGAACTTTGTGGAATTATTTAAATTTAGTTGGAGTTGAGAGTGTATAATATAAAATATACTCTTATGAGATGTTTTTGAGTTTATTGGCTGATCCGAGGTAAATTTGGGTAAGGACACAATTTTAGTCCATGGTTGTTTGTTTTGAGAATATATATATATATATATATATATATATATATATATATATATATATATATATATATATATATATATATATTATGTCTTGAGTTTAGTAATTTAGTGGAACTAAGTGAGGCTTCTTATTGTTGATGTTCTTCCTCATGACCCAACAAATGGTATCATGAGCCTTTGGTTAGAGTAAAAAGACCGACTTACTTGTATCGAAATACCCAGAAAGAGGTGTCTCGTTGAAATCAAAATGGCCAGGAAGAGGTGTATCGAAATGCCTCGGAAAAAGGTGTCAATGAGGGTACAAATGTATGTGGACAAAATAATGTTTACTTGAGGGGGAGCATTGTGGACTCACACTTGAGGGGGTGTTGAAAAGAATAAGTCAAGTGAGAGACAAGTGAGAGACACCACATATCCACCTAAAACCTTAATGTGATAGGTGTGTGGATCTCTCACTTATAAATGCTCAAGTCTCCACATTTATAACACATGTGGAACTCTAACTCACACTTGAGGGAGTGTGTTGAGAATAATATGTCAAGTGTGTGTTGGATTTCCACGATGATTATAAATATGGAGATTTAAGCATTTATAAGTGGGAGAATCCAAACACCCATCTCTTTAGGGTCCGTTTGACGCGCAGGATAAAAGACAAGATACAATATTTGTATCACATCATAACTCAATCCAGTGTTTGATGACACAACAAGATACGACAAGTTAATCCTGAAACTTATCATATTCTATCACACTGGTTCAAATTTTAACCTGAATATGAGCCGAGTTAGAATTCGGCAGGATAGGATAAGAAAATAATTTACAAATTTACACCTGTAAAATATAATTTAAAATAAAATATTAAATATGATAAAATATAAATAATGATTAATTTGATATTCAATTAAAAAAATATAAATAAATAATTTATAAAAAAATATGTTTGATTTTGTCATAAGATAAATTCGTTAATTTATATAATATAAATTAAAATCTATTAAATTGGAAGTATTGAAATTAAAACCTATTAAATAGTATAATTTTAAAAATATGACTACTAATTTTATTTTTTTATCAAATTAAATATATTTTCTTGCAAGGTAGTTTTATCATTTACATATTATATATACATATTTTTATTTTGCTTACTTAATATGTATAATAGAATTCATGATCTTTTTCAAAAAAAACTAAAATTGTTTACTCAGTAGTGTCAAATGATTTTTTTAATTATATAAATTTTTTTTTTATCAATTTATAAAATTTAAAACATTTTAAAAAATAATTTAGTTGTTTTACATATTTATATCATATCCTATCCTTATCCTCCTTTATATCCTATCATGTCTCTATCATATCCTGCGCACCAAACGAACCCTTAAGGTTTTGGGTGAGTATGTTAACACAAAGGTATGTTACTCGTAAAGAAAGTTTCAAAGTAAAAATACTCCCTCGTGTTGAACCCCAAATTGACCCTAACAGTTATTGGAAAATTATGAAATTTTGTGGTGTAATATGATTATTTAAATAAATTATATTTTTGAGATGAGTAATCCAGTGGGATTACAGTGAGGCTTGTTTTTGGCAAACTTATGGTTCAAGAGTGGAACCTATTTGGATTATGATTTTTTGAGATGATTTTGATGATTGATTGAGTTGCATGTTTGTTTGCTATATATTATCATGCATGCATATATTTTGTTGCTAGGTAGGACTTCGAACTAGTGAAGTCAGGTTCAGAGATTAACCATGACAATGTCATGTCCAAAGAGGGACACGATTCGGAAGGAACCAAAGACAAAGGCAATCAGTAACATGCCTCTGATCCGAAAAACATGGTACCACATGCATATTAAATGAGAAGTTTGTGCATTACCGTTTGCATTATAAATTGGAATGTGATTATATTTTGTGAGAATAATATATTTGTTATTGTTTTGTTTTGCCATCCCACTGTTAATTTCACCATTAACATCTGTAAGATGTATTCTCACCTCTTTCTTATTTGTTTTGTGTGGCTTATGAAATGTTGTACATATACTCATAAGGAGTGATTGCTTGTGAATTGGAACATAGCCTTGCAACTTTCTTTCATATTTATTTATTTATTTATGCTATTAGATGGACATTGTTCTAATTCTGTAACATCGATGAATGAGACTTATTTATTTTTGAGTTGATGTTGGATTTTATTTTTCTAGAGTATTTTTCTTTGAATAAATATTTGGAGTAATGCGATAGTTTGAGTTTCATTGTGAGTTTGTAAACTTTAATTGATGAAAGTATGCCTGTTTTATTTCAGTAACATCCTAAAGTGTGAATTTATCTTTTATATTAAGAGTCAGGGTTCAGGGTGTTATATAATTTCCTTCAAAACATTTGAATGAATTCCAATGGAATCAAGTAACCTTGTATTTGAAGATTTGCGATTTTACACGCACAAGGTAATCCATGTGTTGTCCTATGAAGCAACCACAAATAAGTTTGTCAACACCAACTCTTTTTACCCTTTCCAACTCCTTTACAATGTGTTATATGCACTGTCTCGTGACAAAGTTGCGCAAAATCTAATAAATTTAAGTGTTATATTGTTGCATAATACTTTTTTTAAAACGATAATCTAAATACACCTATTTATAGTTTTAACATGGTGTTGACATCATCCCAACATATGTAGAAATATATTATACTAGTATTCAAAATTCTTTTAAGTCTCTGATGAGTAGACTTAACCTTATAAAAAATTAGACAAAAATTCAATAAATAAATTGATTAAAAATCATGCAATAATATTAAACTCACAATGTTATAAGATGTACCTTTTTGTTGTCGTGTTTCCTAAGTGAGTGACTTGGTTAGTCCATGCAATAACAAAATTTTCTTTATAGGGTGTCAATCATGTGTTGTGTACACAATCAATAAATGAAGGGATACCAACACATATCATCTCAAAATGGTGTAAGTGTTGCTTAAAATCAAACACATAATTTGAATACAATATTTTTTTCATAGATCCATAACATGCTCTTGCATATGAGCCTCTACGTACTCCTTGCACTTCGCCTAACATATTTTAAAGTATGTAATACACATAAGAGATGAAATCATGGAATTCATTAGGGCAATGTGAAGTTTTCTTCTCTAGTGCCCATGTGAAGTTTTCCTCACTTTCATGTTCCAAGTAGGCAAACCCAACTAAAAAGACAACTTGGTTGATGTAACACCAACAATCTCAAGTACTGAGAGCTGATACCTATTGATTTTGTATGTAAAGTCAAAGATCAAAACCAAATTAAACATATTTAATAACTTCACATAATCAGGATGTGTCGAGAATACATCAACAATAACATCTGATTCCTCATTGTTTCTCGTCTAACACATGCATTTCTCATCATGAATTAGGTTCAACAGATGTTGCATTTCCGTGAATGCACCTCTGATAGTAGACCAATATGTTGATCTTGCCTTTTACATTTGTGTTGTAGTCATCAGATATCAGGATCCTTATATTTCAATGCAACCACTATGTACATCGGTGCCATGCGGTATTTTGTGATTTCATTCACAAATAATCTTTCATCAGGTTGTAGACTGCCTAATATGTCATAAAAAACTAAATCTTTAACTAGATCATGATTGTGTATCACATCTAACCATTATATTCCAACCGCTACCGCTAGGCACAAATTTTCAACTTAAATAGGCATTTATATCTTCTATTACAAGTGACTTGAGACGATTTATGGTTCTTGTAGTTTCCTCCCCTCTCACAACTCATAGTCAATTTGTCTTTTCTGTCTCTTTGCTCATTTGGTGTATCAGAACAAACGATAACAACAATAATACCATATAATCTCCCAATAGATTGCACCCATATTAACCCTTTGTTTCAGGAGGATGATATATATATATATATATATATATATATATATATATATATATATATATAATGAATTATTTATTAATCAATAACTCGATTAAATATTTCAAACATTCCTATAAAACATATAAGTTAAACATATTAGTCAGTGATAAAAAATTGAGTAAAATCAACCATCTTAAACGTATATAAGGAGAACGATTTTAAATAAAGGCAAAATACCCAAATTGGTCCCTTAACTCTACCTCAATGTCCAATTTGGTCCCTTATCTTTAAAACGTTTCAAAGTGGTCCTTTAATTGTTCAAAAAGGGCCGCGTTAGTCCTTTCCGTCCAATTTTCCCAAACCATATCAAACATTTGTGGAACCTAGGATTCGAACTCAAGTTCACTTGGTTGCTACAAATCATATCAAACCACTACACCATTTCACTCTTATTTGTATTTACAACACAATGATTTGGCTTTATTGTATAAATTCTTTCTCTTTCTCTATCATCTTCTTCATCTCCAAATCCCAATTTTGCTTCCCAATTCGTCTTCATCTACTACTTGTTGTGATTCTTCACCAGAAACCTTATCATCTTCAACGAGTAGAAAACGCCACTGTTTTAACATTCTTCCTAACAAACACTCCAACTTAACTCAAAACAGATCCAACAGAAGCCCTTTTCATTCTCATAACAAATAACCATAACCTCGGTCGCAATCTCAACGAAAATCTCTTCTTCAACCTTTTACTTTCCTCTTTACCATAACCACTCTTCCTATCACCCCTACTTCTACTAACAAGTGGCTCAATTTCATTATGAACATCATTCTGTTGAGACTTGCAACAACAATAACGAAACATGGACAACTGAATTCAATTTTTTCCTACCAAAACACTCTAATTTCTTGTTCCATACAAATTCATGTTGAAAATTATAACATTGATTAAACGTCATTGAAGGTAAAACAAATGAACTAGTGCATAAACCTCTATAAACCCTAAAATACCTAATTTGAAACCTATTTGGGGTAAAAAATGACTCAGTACAACAAGGTAGCGAAAAACAAGCCATTCCCATTCCAAAATCGAACCTATATATCCATAAAATCTTCTATTGTTCTATAAACTGGATTACCTCAAAAAATTCAAAGAAAAAAAATGAAGCTTGAAAATGAAGGGATGGAGAATTTCAGAGAAATAACTAAGTGTGAAAATTGGGATTACTGAATGTTATGTATAATTCAAGAACTTGAATCATGTATTGTAGTAAGTGCTGGAAGAGGAAGATGAACAAAAATCTGTATTGGTTGTTTTTTGGCGTTACTGTTTTTAGTATATCTATCTAGTGGTACGTGTTCAACCATTGGATGTGGGATTTGGAGATGAAGAAGATGATAGAGAAAGAGAAAGAGAAAGAGAAAGAAATTATACAATAAAGCCAAATCATTGTGTTGTAAATACAAATATGTGTGAAGTGGTGTAGTGGTTTGATATGATTTGTAGCAACCAAGTGAATCTGAGTTCGAATCCTAGGTTCCACATGGCTCTTTTTGAACAGATAAAGGATCACTTGAAACTCAAACTCCTTAAAGATAAAGAATCAAATTGAACTATGTATAGTTAATGGACCAATTAGAGTTGGAGGGAAAGAATATCTAGTAAGTTGGATTTTTAAAATTTCCAATATAACATAACCACATATCAAATATTTAAGGTTTTTTGAGAGTGAATGTTTTTGTAAACGGTAACTTTTAAAAGAGATAAATAAGAAGATGATTAGTTTTAGTTAGCAGTATTGAAATTTGTGGGAGTGTCAAAATTTGTGGGAGTGTCAGGTAGATTCATCGTTTTGAAGTTGTTGG
The DNA here is from genome assembly GCA_963966055.1 of Lathyrus aphaca. NCBI lineage: Eukaryota > Viridiplantae > Streptophyta > Magnoliopsida > Fabales > Fabaceae > Lathyrus > Lathyrus aphaca. The sequence goes on along the minus strand of OZ014521.1, from coordinate 28,178,277 downwards.
TTTGGGCTATATTGGCCCGACCCGGCCCGACCCATTTAATAACAAAAATTGAGAAATCGAGCGGTTCCAGTTTTGCAATCAGTACAAGAGATAAGAACAATGCAACAAATAAATTTCTTATTTGCAGAATGGCTTCTGCTATAAACTTACCCGTTTTATCCCTCTGTAAACTCCCCAAATTCATCAACCCTTCAACACGCTTTTCTCAACGTGATTATCAATTAAGCAGCTTCAGAACAAGCATTGAATCAAAAAGCAACACAAAGAGAGCAGTAACCGTATCTGTGTTGCCATTTGGCGTTGATCCATGGGCACCTTCCATTGATTCACAGAGTATCGCTTCTCAACTGTTCGCGTTTTCTTTGTTCCCTTACATTGGTTTCTTGTACTTTCTTACCAAATCCAAAACTTCCCCTAACCTCACACTCTTCGGTTTCTACTTTTTACTTGCGTTTGTTGGCGCCACAAGTTAGTTTTTCTTCTGTTGCTTAAATTCTCTTACTAGTTAAGTACTTTTATGATTTTGATTAATACTAATTTTGCTTATTTGATTTGTTTTGAACATTGCTTTAATTGAACCATTCGAGCAGTTCCAGCTGGAATTTATGGTGAGTCAAGTTCATTAGCTGAAATTCAATTGATATATGCATGACCGTTGTTTTAAAAATCGAACTGAAAATAGTTCAAATAGCGGAAACTTAGACACTAGATTGTGCTGATTCATGATTCATGATTCAACCGGTTGAATTGTCTGATTTGGTTTTTAAAACATTTTGTTATGTACGAGCCAAATTTGAAATGATTTATGTTACTTATGTTTAGCTTTGTGGTTTAACAGCTAAGGTGCATTATGGAACTTCTTTGTCCAATGTGGATTGGTTACATGGTGGAGCTGAGTCCCTTCTCACTCTCACTAACTTGTTCATCGTGTTGGGTTTGAGAGAGGGTATCAGAAAAGCTGAAAATTCAGAGGAAAACACACCAACTTCTGACTCTGGATTGGAGGAGAAGTAACCTAAGATGAAGGTCTGATATTTGGAATCATTAGTCTTATAATTATAACAATTTATTCCATTGATGTTGTCTTAAAAAATCAGTCAACACTTACCATCCTCTGGGTATTTTGTATATAAATTCTGTATTTTTTGTATGATTTATCATTAATTGGAATGAAATATTGAATTTTGATGTGCAATTTTCAGTTTGTTCTCTTTGATGCTACTATATGAATGAGTTAAGTGATTTAGCTCACTTTAGTTAATAGCTCTCATTATTTTGTAATGATTGTGGTGCTCTTGTTCTAAAGATGTGAGACATTTAGATTGTACCAATGTAAATTTGGAGTAACTAGTTTGAAAATTAAAACCACTAAAATGTGCTGAAATTGTAATTCCAATATTAACTAAGGATACTCATAAACTCCTACTACCGTTGCCGAATCTTTATTCTACAATTCCTCTTTTTTCTGAAGTTGTCCTATTTTAGGATGACTTTATACTCATAATATTCAAACATAATTACACTAGGACAGTATGATGTTATCTGACATTCTTATAATCCAAACATAAGTTGTCTTGGTGAAAAAAACTTCTAGTTGATGTTGGTTTTACTCATGGTATTCCATTCTCGAGTACAATTAGGAGAAAAATCCTGAAGTATTGAAAGGGAAATTTGGATCAATTTCCACTGGATCAAGTGGAAAATTAAAATTGGGAATTGGAGAATTTGTGACTGACGTGTTGGTGGAAATGATATCCGGAATATCGGATTCTGAAAGAGGCATGTTATAGAACCCATCAAAATCGTTCATGTGGAAACTTGGAGACGAGAAATAGTTTGATTCTGGTGTTGTTGGAGATAACAAGTGTGTTTGGAACAGGCTGCTTAAGAAGGAGTCGTTCTCTAATGTTGAAGGAACCCAGCTGTGATTTTCTTGCGTCGTGTATCCAAATGAAGTGGAGGGGAAGGTGAAAGGACGTGTCATTTCTTCGTTTCCCAGGTTATTGGTTTTTACAGTCAAGGTGTTGCTGAAATTTGTAAAGCGTTCTTGTGATTGTTGTGCATGGTGAATATCGTTATTTTGACTGTGTGGTTTCTCTTGTTTTTTAATGTCTTGTGGCTTGTATGGCACAATGGCATTGTTTCCCTGAGAACAGGTGTGTTTTCCTCTGTAAGTTATGTCAAATATTGTTGGATCTTCGTCTGATCTCTGCACTTGCTTCGTCGCCCAGCAGTTCTGTGTGTTGCGGAAGGTGCACCGATAGTAGCTTCTGCAAATGTCATAAAGAGTCGTTAATGAAATGCCGACACAGGTAAATGCAATTTATATATACATTTAAGAGTTCTTGTCATTCTTTTCTTTAGCATAGTAATGTGAATTCCACTCACCTTGGATGTTTGGCACTAAGGATATCTTTCTGACCATATTTTCTCCAGTTGAAGCCATCTTCATGTGGTCCTTCAAAGCCACTTTCACAGCTCACTCTAATCTGATCAATACATTTGGGCATAACCTTTCTGAAACCAATTTGAAAAAAAAAATTGTTAGGAAACATAGTTGGTTTCTATGGTATAAAACTGCTACCAAGTGTGTCTAATAAATTCACCTTTTCTTTGATTTGTTTTTAACTTCTTTGCGATCTTGAAAAGTCGCATCAAAGTCCTCGCTCAGCGGACTCCCATTGGTAGACACCGGGGACTGAGGTAACGAAGTTATTACCGGAGTCACAGCCTGCGACTTAGAACTGGATTCATTACATCTTAGAATTTGCAGAGCCTTTTCGTAAGAAGATAGTATCATCTGCACCTGCAAATCCCTTGTGTCGAGGGAATACGGTGTTCTCAACTCTTCCTTCAATCTCTTTGCGACATCCATTCCCTGAATTAGTTCATTGATGAGTGTGTTTTGCTCCCAGTTACATCCATTCTCCATTTTGTATTAGTTGAGTTTCTTCTTCGAACCGGAAGTTTCTTTCTCAGAAGCAGAGTTGGAAACTGATGAAATTTAGGAAATTGTTTGAATGGTGAAGCATACTATATTTAAAATTTGAAATGGTGTTTAGTTTCACTCTGCTGAATGAATGAAATGAAATTGTTGTATTTAAAGTGAGCACCCTTTGGAGAGTTGAAGTCAAAGTTTGACTGAGAAACCGAGTTTTTCAGCCAAAAGACTAAAATGTGGTCAGTGACCAGTGACCAATAGAATACTGACCAAGTCCTCTTCAGTTTGAGAAGTTATTATTGGTTAATGATAGGGCCATGTTCTTACAAGTCATGATTTAATTAAAGATTATTAAGATAAGATTTTTACCCAAAAAAAGGGGCTATAGAGAGAATATTCAAATTTCATTACGCGTGGACAATTTAGTCCCTCTCTATGATTACTACCACCTACACTGGACTGCTTACGTGGCCTATGGTTGTTGCCATCTACTCCTATTTTCTCTGTTCATCATATGTCTCGGTTCTTCATTACTGAAGTCCACATAGGGATATACAGTAATGTACCGGAGTACTCTATACTCTGAAATACTTGGAGGAAAAAATATACACTCTGCTGTCCATTCTTTCCACTTCATTTGCCCTCCACTAATTTGATTAAGAATTTTAATTTTAATTAAATAAACTAAAAATGATCAAAATACATTTATTAAATATAATTTAAATATTTCTGGTTAATTCAACTTAAATCGTAGTTGTAAGGACATCTTATTTGATTTTAAGAGGTGAAATTTTAACTATTAATCTCTTAAATCATTTTTTAAATATAATATTTATTTTTTAAAAAGTATTTATATTTGGATTTTGCTTTAATATCCTTTTTAGTCATTTATCTTAACTTCATGATTCATTTTGATCCCTTAATTAAAAAATTCATATTGACCTTTTAATTCTTCAAAACATTTCATATTAGTTATTTTCGTCTTATTAGCGAGGAAAAATTCAAAAATTGGTCATTAAATTCACCGTTAACAAGACAAAAATGATTAATATGAAACGTTTTGAAGAGTTATGAGACCAATATGAACATTTTTAACGTTAAAGGATCAAAATAAATTCTGAAGCTAAGATAAAAGACTAAAAATAGTATTTTGCCTTAATTTTTTAATAAATATAATACAAGTACAAATTTATTGAAAAATACTACAAAGATTTGGTTAAATGAGATACCATAAAAATGGAGATTGGTTAAATAAGATACCATAAAAATGAAGATGACTTGTATCTTTAGTAATAACGACTCATATGATATCCTTATTTGAAAACCTTCTGTATCATGTATTTATTCTATCAAACCAGTTTATGTTTGTTAACCTTGCAGGCCATTCCACCTCATATTCACACAATAACTTGGTCTTGAATAGAAAATTCAAGTTACCTGAAATTATTCTTCATTTTGTTTGGATCATCACACGTGGGAAGTTATCTACCAACTATACACGAGTCACTCATCACATGTCAACATATACTTTTGTTATAGATGTGCTGCTACTAATGAAATCATCTTACACACTTTTAAAGATTGTCCTAAGACCGTGCAAGTTGGGAACAATTTCAGTTTTTCATCTCACATTCATTTTTATAAGGATGATATATATAATTTGATGAAATTAATGCACCTCAATCATGGTCTTTATTTCTCATTTGTTGTTGGATGATTTGAAAATCCTGTAACAAAGAATCCTTCAAAGACAACTGTCGCTCTATCTCGAATATTATTAGCCAAATAACTACTCTTTGGATGATTTGAAAATCCTGTAACAAAGAATCCTTCAAAGACAACTGTCACTCTATGTCGAATATTCTTAGCCAAATAACTACTCTTTCACACTTTACCAAGTAGGTTTTTGGTGTTTCTAATAAGATATCAACCCCTGAACTTGTGTCTTGGTACCCTCCCAAAGAGAATGTGATAAAGGTCAATATAAATAGTAATTGGTAATCTAATGTTATCCAACTTTTGGTGGTCTTTTGCGAAAATCTTATGGAGGTTGGATCATAGATTTTGTAGGAAGTTATGGTTTCACCTCTAATATAAATGTTGAGATTCAACCATTTTTTATGATCATGATATTGTTTGGAATCATGGTTTCAGAAATGTGATTTGTGAGTCTGACCCTCAAACGACTCTAAAATTTATTCAAGAGGATGTGTTTTCTACCTATTCTTATGCACATATGATGAATTATATTAAATCTCTTATTCATAGGGACAACTTATACTTGTTCACACCTTACGCAAATGAAATATTAGTAGTGGTTGGTTTGTTAAATTGTGAGTCTCGTTTATTTAAGAATCGAGAATGTTTTTCATTTGTCTCTCCTTTAATAATATTGAAAATTAATAATACATGTTAACTTATCATTCTTTATAAAATTTTATTTAAAAAAATGTAAAATACCGTTCTGTCTTTCTTCTAAAAATCTTCCTCGTATTTATAAGGAAAATGAATTGTTTTCTTAAACTTTCTATTCTCCCACCAATACCTTATTTCCTTTCTATTACTTGAAGTCAACATTTGGAAGCTTCATTACTATTGTTTTCTAATAAAAGGACCTTTGATGTTTTGGGTCGCCAAGCTTGGCATTCCCACCTTGGCTTACAGACTCAGTCAAATGTGTGTAGTACCTAGTAATTGGATGTCCCACTCCATATCCTGGTAAGTACCCTATATTACAAACAGAATATAAATTTTAGATTTTAAATTTGTATCCTTTTACTTTTCTTAAGGTTAATATAGTTTTTTTTTTTCCTATTGTAATCAAGAAAAATTATGATTGAGTAAATATTTTAAAAAATTAACTTATTAACAATCAATTTAATTTTATGCATAGGAAATTATAACTATTGTAAAAAATAAATTTTTCTCGCAACAATAATAAGACTATTTCATGAATTCATAACTTTGATTTAAAAATGGTAATTTTAAAAAAAAAATCAAATATATTTTTTCTGAATAGTGTAATCGACACCAAACAATCAATATTATCTTAACATTATGAATGTGGAAAAACATTGACGACTGGAAATTCAATTTCCTCTCCCAGATCCTTAGGGTCAATTTTACGCCTTTATCTTTTCACATTAATTTTTAATGTATTTATGAATGCATTTAAGAACCAACATCAATATACATGATTATGTTTTTATTTTAGCAGTTATAAGAGTCAAAATATAAATTATATTGGAGATTATAGACTTAAAAACAAGCAGTATCAGTATTTGATTTCTGTTGGAATTATACTAAATCTAAGAAGAATTTCGAATCAATTTTGATAAATAAGAAGAATCAATCACATCGATCGATTTTGTCTCTTGTTTTTCACTCTTCACTCGAGTGAATCAACCAACATTGGTTGCAAGATCATTCTGTTGCACAAAATTTTGAGAAGAAAAGAAAAGATGAATTTAAAAAGAAAAAGAAAGAGAAAAATTATGGTTTTAGAGAAAAGAGGAGGAAGAAGAAGAATATTTCTACGGAGTTTCACTTTGTCTACAAACTGAAGTTTATTAAATCTTATTTCTCTATGCAACTGTACTATTACAATGATAAATGTCATACCCCAATTTAATCTTATAAATATGTGTAGAACATTCAACCCAACCCTACGAATATTGTTTGGGCCAGGTATTGGATTTCATCACATTTGACCAAACCCTATAAATCAATGCATTCACAAGACATTTACATCACCTGCATATCATAACATGCATTTCTTTCCGCATAATGCTTAAAATGTCGACCAAAATAAAATTTCATTTTTATAGACAAACCGGTTGAATCGATTTTCAAATCAACGTAAAATTAGTGGAAGAGAAATGTCGAGATCGGACTTGCAGCTGCCAATTTTATTGATCTACGATTCATGTAGTTTAACCCGATGTGTTTGTTTTTTTTTCCGATTCCGTTTGCGGTCACATTTTGATCGTCCATGGCCTTTTCAACCGAGCATTTTTTATTGCAAAATTTGATCTTTACCTGTTTGGTTTTTAGAACCTTATTTTGTGGAGATCATTTTAACGCACCAATTTATTTTTTCGTGCATTTTTGTGTCAGATTTTTATTCATTTTATTTCCTTTTATTTTTGTGTTTTAGTCAAAATGTCACAAAAAAATAGAGACAAATATGTGATCATTTGATTTTTATTTTTCTTGGTAAAAAATATTTGATTTTATTTCATGTTAACTGTTTAAACTCATTTTAATCACCAAAATATCTAAAAGGGTATTATTGATATTAACAAAAAGATAACCCTAACTTGACATATATATATATATATATATATATATATATATATATATATATATATATATATATATATATATATATATATATATATATATATATATATATATGAGTGGAGATATTCTTATTCCAGGAGTAAATATCTAAATCTTACTACACATCTTGACCATTGATTCATTTGAAATCAATTATTATAATAATTAGTAATTATTCAACACGTGATTAATTATTTCTCTCTCTCTCTCTCTCTCTCCATATTTAATTACTAGCTAATTATTATAACCATTGATTAAAAATGAATCAATGGTCAAGATGTGGAGTAAGATTTAGATACTTACTCCTGCAGTAAGAATGTCCCCAATATATATATATATATATATATATATATATATATATATATATATATATATATATATATATATATATATATATATATATATATATATATATATATATATATATATATATATATAGGAAAAAGAAACAGAGCCAATTACGAACCAATACGCGACGCACCTATCACTATCACATTAGGAGATCCCTCATTTTTTTTTAAATGAAAAAAGAGAAAACCCCTGAAAAGAAAAAAAAACTCAGGATTTTCCTCACACAAACTCTTAGATACCCATGATAAGTAATTGAGTACCGCTTTAGTTGAAATTGATTTAAAATATTAATTTATTTTTAAATAAAATATATATGAAAAATGACATGGCATTGAATATGAATGTTTTATTGGATGGGGGTATTGCTATCCAACTGAATCCAAAAGTACCAGAGTGTTCATCTTTTGCCCAGGCTTATTCTTCACCGTGTCCCCCTGTAAACACCCCAAATTTGCCCTCACCCATTCACACCATGGCTTGTGATCATTTCATATACATAATCACAATCATAGCATCTCATACCACATTTTTGATTCACTGCATTGGTTCTAAGTCATCTGCATCTAGGGTTTGTGATCTGAGCAATCCAAGAGCTTCTTGAGCCACTCCAAAGGTCATCAATCACTTCAAAGGGGTCCATGTATGTTCAAGCATCATATTATACCCTCTCAAAGTCAAGAATGTCAAAGAATCACAAGAACTGGGAATGGCATGGAGGCAGAGCCAGGTTTGACTGCACAGTTGACCTAGAATTAGGGTTTTGGTTTCAGAGGCCATAACTCCAATTTTTTTGGTCATTCTTGTTTCCATTGGTCTCTATATGGTATAGGGAGTATGCATATCAATTTTCATGAAGAAATTCCATGGGGAAGTCATCTGATCAAGGGTTGCCTTTTCAAGCAAGTCAGTGCAAAATCAGGGCATCTGAGGCCCCCAATGACCCAACCAAAGGGTGTTCTCCATCATTTTGATTGTATATGATCTTTATTTGATCATGGAAGATGTTAGAAGTTCACAAAATTGAAGAATTTCAAGTCTTTTGCAAAGTTGACTTTTTGGGCAAGTTTGACTTTTAATGAAATTGTCATTTTAGGCAACTTTTTCAACCCTTACTTTTTGATTCAAAAAAGCTTCAAATGGAAAAACTTTGGTCATGAAAGTTGTAGAATGGATCATTCCCTTTTCAAAAAGTACAAGAACATGACCTAATTCATTTTTGATCAAAAGTTATGGTTTGTCAAAATTGGCAAAAATCACAAAATTTCAAAGTTTCCACCAAAGAGGCAAAGTTGCAAATTCACTTCTCAAGGAAAATCAAGTCATCAAATGCACTTCTAAACTTCACAACATGATCACACAACACTCAAAAATCAGAATGGGCCAAGGAGTTTCTCATTTTTGTGGCCTATGGATCAAGATTTTTTCATAAGACTCAAAGGCAAGGCAAGTTGCAAAACTCATCATAGTTTCTCATCCACTTGCTTGCTAGCTTGCTGAACCATCCTAGGCCTTTCCCCACATCATGCTGCGCAGGACACACTCTTTGTCCTTGGCTAGAAAGTAGCCCATACCTCTCTTACACCAACTTTGACATTTTGGCAAAAGGACCCATACCAATCAATAAAGCACACATCACTTCCTCTGACCAATCACAGTTTTTTATGCAAGCCAAAAGCAAGCCAAAGCGACAAGAAGACAAGCCTGAAACACTCCATAGCACAACATTCTCATTTTCACCTCATCTTGCAAGAGCATTCGAAACTCATCACACAGGCCACAAACACACAAACAAACTTCATAAACCAACTCAACACACCTTCCTGGTCACAAAGCACCCTTCACCATAGCCTGAAACTCAAAGAATCAAAACCACGATCACCACCTGCCATTGAAAAGAACTCCTGCCATCTCTCAAACCAGCCATTGCAAACTTCAAACAAACATTGCAAGCTTCCTAGGAGGATCATTGGAGTGCATTTGAGCCAAAGAAACAGCCAGAAAGCTCCTGAATCGAAAGCTTCAGTTCAGGTAGTCAACTCAAAACTTTTTTCCAGAAACATGTTTTTAAGTTCTTAATAGCTTCTATGCACTCCCCTGATCATGAATATGTGTTTACTTTTGAAAATGGTTGAGAAACCAGGATGTATGCATTGTCTGAAACTTTTGCCCTAAAAATTGTTTGATTCGATTCTCTCTGTTTTTGAATGATAAATGTTGTTTGATTGAGGGGTTTGATTCGTTTTTAAGTGGGGATGATTTCTGGGTAGTTAGATTTTGTTTTGGATGCGTGTAGAGAGAGTTGGAGATTTGAGATGGCCGGAGAAGACGACCGGAACAGTGTTCCGGTCGCCTGAAAGTCATTAGGGCAAGATTAGGGCTTAATCATTTAATTAGCCAGGTTTGAATTTCCACCCTTGGATGTGGCGCCAAGTCCATTCCCGCGCGCGTATGTTTGAATCTAAGCCCTTGGATGTGCTGACTTTTCTCATTTTCAGTTTAATTCATTTTATTTTACATTTTATTTCATTTGTTTTCTCATATTTATTAAAAATAGCAAAACCTTTTTAAAAATTCTGAAATTTTTTATACAAACTTTTATTTAATTTCAGAAACCAAAAACATTTTTTTTTTTTTTGCATTGAAAAATATTTTTAAATCATTTAAAAGTTTATTTTTAATTAATTAATGAGAATTAATTAATTAAAAATACTTTTAGGTATTTAAAAATCACCAAAAAATTCATGAAACCTTCATAATCATTTAGAAACATTGTCCAACCCTCAAACCAAATTTCCTTTTTGATCTTGATGTCTTTTGAGAATTTTTCATGGAATTAAAATCATTTCAAGGCATTATTTTGATCCAAACTTCAAAAAATCATTTCTGCCTAACCATTGAGAGTTGGACTTTGATTCTTCTTGAATTGCATTTTGTTTAGCATGTAGTTTGTGAGGTTAAATTGGCATGATTTGATCTTTCATTTTCCATTAGTTTGACATTTTTCTTGTTAAGGTACCCTAAAACCCTAGAAATTTTAGGAAATTCATAACTCTAATTAGGTTAAGAGTTGGAACCTCTCCTTTGGGCAGTGAGTTAGTATAGGTTTAGGGTCCCTTTGAATGTATTTTCAATTTTTTATCTTGATGTTTGCTTCTGATTTTGGTTTTTGCTTGATGCATTGATCATGAACCCTAATTTGAGCTTCCATATGCATCCATCTTGCATTTGCTTGCATACCTTGACTTGCCATAGCATTTTGTGCATCCATTTGGTTCATTTGACATTTTAAGACATATTAGAAGCATGTTTGATCATTGAATCTTGTATTTGCCATGTTGTATGCCATTTGCACTTCATAACATTTCATGTATGATCATGGTTTTTAGCTTGCTTCTTTTGCATCCATAAGTTTGTATGATCATCCCCATGCTTTGTTTCATGTTTGCATCATCTCATAGCATCATTAACATCATGTACATGCTTCTGGTTTTGATTTGCATCATGCCATTTCATTTCATTTTGCATTGCATTTCTTTCACTAACTTTTCAGGTGGTAAGCAACTTTGAGAAGTGAATTTGCCTTCACTTCTCACATTTTCTTTTCATCTCTTTTATGCATCCAGGCTGCATTTTGTTATGTGTTTGAGATTGAGCTTGCTCATTCTTTTTCTTCTTACTTTCTTTCCTCAAGTGACTTGTCTTCTTGAGTGAAGCAAGTTACTTTGCTTCTCTTGGTTCCTTTTCATCTGCTTCCTGGTGGTTCCATTGAAAGATCTTTCTTGTTAAACCTCACAAACCTTAGGAACAACCAAGCATGACAATGATTAGGGTTTTGATTAGTCCCCCACTTAGCTTTTACCTTTGTGTCTCTTTGAGTCTTCTCTTCTCATCTCATAATCAGGGACTAAACCCTAAAGGCTTTAAGGCTTTGTGATTAAGCTTATGCCTGCATCCTTCTATTAGGATGGAGTGTATAACTTTAATCCTAAGTGTTAAACCCTTAATGTGTTTAAATCTCTTAATCAATCCACTTAATAATCATCAAGACATCACACTTGTAACTTGGGCCTTGCATTAGGGTTCTAATTCTTCCTTAATTGGTTAAGAAGGACTAACCCTAGTGTTAATGGACAAGTCCCCCTCAAGTTGTCTTACAAACCATAAAATTCACTTCATCATCTCACCATTAAATAAAATCCACTTAATCAAAGGCTTGTTTTGTCATGAGTTTAATCCCTAATCATGGATTAAGTTGAGGAGCTTTCCTCAGCTTAAACTTTCTCATATATTATCCTTCTATTAGGATGGTGTAATGAGTCTGTTTAATCCCTGATTATGGCTTAGCCTCATTACTCAACACTAAACAAAAACAACAAAAACATCTGAATAATCACAAGTAGGTTAATGATCTTAATCCTGCATCAAAGGTGATTAGGTGTGAGAAGCTGACTTCACACTTAAGGTATTCTCATTACCCCTAATCAGAGGGAAGATGTGATGAGTTTACTAACCCATTGGTTTAGGCTTAAACTCATTAACTTATGACAAACTCTCAAAAGCAATAAAAGATTGAAAACACTCAAAACAAACAATAATCGTCTCCTTCGGGATTCTTTTCTCATCACCTTCACTCATAAACGAGAACTTGCTTCTTCCGTCTAATGCAAGACAGTTTGCACCTGAGCCAGACAGGTCATACACTTGAGCATAGGCAAGCAAGCAGTTCACAAGTCAATTCATCTTTCAGTCTCTTTGGGTCGAACTACGGTGTTCTGACTTCCTCATTGCACGAGAGGATACGTAGGCATAACTTAACAGTTATCGAACAAAAGTCTCTGTATATTCCCCCTCTTTCCAGCTTTATTCTTTAAGCCTCATATTCTATGAGCATTTCATCTTTGTTCTTACACTGACACTTCACTTATACACATCACTTTCTTTTACACTGACACCTGTACATCCTTTTCCAGCTCATTTATACACAAATTGCACTGACACTACCCCTTTAAAACACAAATCTTTTAAGCGTGGATCCCGTCGAGTACGACGGACAATCTGGGTGCTAATACCTTCCCAGGTTGTAACCAACCCCCTTTCTCAGTCTCTCTGGTTCGCAACCGTCTTATCCATATCTTTTCCAGGTCTATGCAGCATTACCTTTCCTTCGGGATAAAAATGCCTAGCTGGCGACTCTTTCATTTCCTGTGAGTTCACTCCTGTGTGTTCTCGCATCTCTTTTCGCCGACCGTTCGCGTCTGTACCCCATTTGACCCGGCTTCATTTGGTGGGAGCGACACCCCCGTGTGTTAAACATGTCTTTGCTCTCTGCCTACAACTATCACATGCACACCACCTTGCTCCAGCCACAATTTTTCCCGGCGAGAATCAATCCTCTAGTAAGCACAGTTAACGACATCAGCAACACGATTAACAACAACTTGAGTTTTCTCTTTGCTCAGTTCGCTTTCTGTTTCCCTTGTCATTACATTTTGGTACTATTTAATTGTTCTGTTTATGTTTTCGTATTTCTGATTTTGTTTGCGCTTATTTCATTGCTGAATTAGCTAGTTATTTGAGTTGTAAAGCTTTTGTAACGATCATGTAACATTGTTGAAATAATGAAAATATACTGCAATTTGGTTGTTGTTTGCTTTTGTTATGTTTAAATTGGATAAATAAGCGGGTTCAACATATTACATATGTCGTTACTCTGCTGAAATTTAGTTTGATATATTGATAACATTGTCGATACATATACAAGCTAACTTAAACAATTGAGCTTACAAGTAAGACCCAATTCAACATGCTAACAAACCTAACAATATTGATTAATGCATGTTAGAACAACTTCGACAACAAGACATATTACTTCGACAAAACACATGCGAACAGACTTCGACCTCATGCTTAAACCTTGTCGAACCAGAGGCCACCCTTCGACCATACTAGAGTTTGATCCAATATCTCACAAATTTCTTATGGTAGCTTTGCACGTCTTCGTGGACACGACATTGATTCGCGCCTGGATTTTAATCCGTGCACGTTTCGTTTTCAGTTACTTTTTTAGATTCATTTATGAGGGATGTGTGTTGTAAATATTTTGTATGCTCTTGTCTCCACAGGCACCTCCAGTGACTCGGGTACCGACGACGCCTGAATAACTGAGACTTATCACCTACGTGAAGATGGAGAAAGTGATGCATCGCTAGGTGACACCCGTCTCCTACGGGAAGAAGAATATGGAGATATATGAGCCCTAAAAGTCGATGCCTCTGCATGAACCAGGCTAGAGGGAACAAAAGCCTTTGTAACTTGACTCTTTTATGTCCAAATAGATGCATGTTGTACAACTCTCCCATGCCTTAGTCCATAGTCTCTATCAGTCATAATGCATGTAAATAAACAAGATAAGTATCACACAATTACTACAAGCAACCTTACAAGCAAGTAAAGCAACAAAAAAGAGCATACCGATAAATTACGGAGATGCATCTTCGATTCCTAGGAATCCAAATGTTGAAAAATTCCGAAGATGTTTCTCCGAAACTTCCTGCAACTTTCAGTTACGTCAATGTCAGTAATACAGACCACCAAAGCCCCGAAAATAATGCATTGATCTTAATTTTTAACCATCAAACACAGTTCTAATTATGTATAAACTACCAATCATGCAAAAACTATATATTTCTTAACCTAATCATCAATTTCTACTAATTTATACAAAAGCTAAAAAAAAATAACAAATAAAAAAACTTACAAATAACGAGTTTACTTCAGAGTTGAATGATCTCTTTGACGTACTTAATGTTGATGGAAGAAAATTTGCACTTGATTAATTGATTTTGAGAGAATGTGAGTTGAGAGAGTTTGATAAATATTTAGAGTTATTTTTTTAGAAGTGAAGAAGGAGAAGGAGTTATGGAGTTTTAAAACAAATATCATCTTGAGATGTATCTCTGGAATGTACACGAAGATGCATCTCTGTAGTTTTTTTTTATATTAAGTCAAAATTTTAGTTACTCAGGGTGCATCCAGAGATATATCTTCGAAATCTGTGAATATTTTTGTATTATTCATGTGGTGCCCTAATAATATATAAGGTGCATTAAGAAATTCCATTTTTTGTCAACTCCATTTGGGTCAATAATTACAATTGAGTCACAAATTAAAAATGTACTTCATAATGATTCATTTTCCTCATATTTGATAGCTCAAAAGTTTCTAGTGACATGTCTTTCTCTTCTTCAAAGTTTGGCCCACATTTTTACAATTATCACAATATTCTCTCTCTGGTATGTTAAATTTGTTGGGATATCCCTCCTATTTGGAGTGTCCCAAATGAATTTTGATTAGTAGTCCATGTGTGTGTAAACCTTTATTATTGTTTTACAAAGAGAATTTGGTTAACAATTCATAAGTTGAGAAACAACAAAAGAAAAATTTAGAGAAGAATGAAATTTCTGCAACCCCAATTCAACATAAAGCAACCCCATAAGATCAAAGTTTTCTCACAAGCGATGGATTGGCCATCGAAATGGATCCTCCCGAAACTGAATCTTGATTGAAGTGATAGAGCTCGTTGGTTCGTTCTTCGTTTGATTCAGTGGCGAAGAAGAGGGAGAAGATGATGGTGGTTGAAGATTGTTGTGTTGTTGATGAAGATTGGAGGTTGGTATGTTCTTGGCGATGTTGAAGCAGGTTGGTGACGATTGAAGCGCAACGTATAGGTACGGGCTCATTGAGTTGATTTTCTTTCTGCCTCTATGATGTTGCTGTTGACGTTGAGCTTTATCACCCCTTGCAGATTCTTGATGGTGTGGAGCGGGTTCGAAGAGATTGAAGAGGCTTGTATGGTGAAGAATTTGATGCGGATTGATGAGGATTCACGTTTAAATCGATGAAGGTTTTGTGATGTTGATGTAGATGCGACGAAAGATCGATGACGCTGTATTACAGGTATGATCTTGAATGAAAATTTTTAGTTACATTAAGATTCTGCGGTTTCTTCTTCTTCTCGACAACAAAATCTGAAGTTGTTGTTGTTGTAGTTGATATGTGTGAAGATGAATGTTTGATGATTCTTGTAGGTTTGATATTGATGAATTGAAGAAGATTATCGATGAAGATTGTGATGTTGATATGGCGATGAAGAATGAGGACTTGCAGAGCAACGAAAGTGAACAGAGGATCGTGATTGATGAAGATGAAAGTTGAAGGCGAAGCTGGAGAGTGATGAAGTTGAAGCCGAGAGAGATATTGAGAGGAATGGAAGGCTTTTTTTGATTTTTGTTTCTGCCCTCTTCTCATTGGTTTTAATGATAGCCTTTTTTTATATCATTTTTGGTGTCTTTTCTGGTGTATATCCTCTCCTATTCCCCTCTTGTAATTCTGTTATATCAGTTTCTTATAATTTATTTTCTGTTATTCAGTTGAAGGATTGGTAACTGCAATGTAACTGTTTTTTTTGTTCAGTTAATCTTTCTGCATTTTTGGTTATATGGCCTCTTGAACTGAGATATTATGCCCTGTTAATTTTGTATAACAGAATTTCTGTTATAAATCCATCTTCAGTTTCTGTTATCCATTTGTAAAACCTAAGAATGTGGGGTGAATTAAGTTTTTAGAGTGTGAAGTGAATATGGTTATATGATTTTTTTGTAAACTGACTTTTTCATTATCAACCTGCGTTTTTTTTTGTTTGAGCAATTATGACACTTATTATTCTATCCTATTTCTCAATGATATTTTTTGTTGTCAAAATTAGCATAAGAAAATGGGCTAAAAAAATAATTAAAAAAAGGACTTTGGTAATGGGTTTTGGACAAAAAATGAGACCAAGAAAGTGATTTAATTGGGCTTAAAGTATGGATAGAAATAGAAATATAGTTAGAAATGGTTAAATGGAAATATAATGGAAATATAATTAATCGGTTCGGAAACAAGAATATGGATATGGACTAAGAATGAAACATGAAGGTCAATGGATTTGATTTTGAAATGGGCATGACATAATCTTTTTGATATGGTGTGGTTTCAATGAACTCGTATCTTTGAATTTCACTTAACGTGTTTAAATCAACTCAAATGTCCAATCCGTATCAAACTTGTATTTGTAATGAATCCACAAACTTCAATGAACTTCAATCTCGAACCTCATGAAATTGTACCCCAGTCAACGAGAAACTTAGAGAACCATAACGACCTGATTATCACACGAGTCCGCCACTTGATCCCTTGTACCATGAATATTACGATACCATTAATATGAAACCTTGAACACCATTTTAATTGATTGATATCAACAACAAAGCCATACTAGAAATGAGAACCCTTGAACCGCTTAAATTGAGTGCAATATCCGGATAAATCACTTATGAATAGAAAATTCAATCACAAGAAAATGCTTTGATTTCGTGCCTTCGGAGCTCAATGAAAATTCACGATTGCAAGTATTATGACCTAATGGAGATACAAATGAATGTGAAACATAAGCCAGTTAGGTGTTATAAATAAGAGGGAAAATTTTAGGGTATTACACTTGGGCTGCTACATCCCTCAAAATTACATCCATCAACGTCTTGGGCTGTTATTTCCCCCAGGGCCACGAAAACCAATATCTTAGGCTGCTACATCTACTAAGATTACATCTATATCCATCTTGGGCTTCTATATCCCCCCAAGGGCTATCTCAAACAATATCTCGGGCTGCTATAAACCCCCAGGATAACATCTTGGACTGATCTATCCTCCAGGACTATACCCAAACAACATCTTGGACTGCTACATCCCCCGAGATTACATCAATCTACGTTTTGGACTGCTTTATCCTCCAAGAGGTATATCTGAAGAACATTTTTACTTTGAATGGCATCTTTAAGCCCATTTAAGCAATACAACCAACCAACAACATTACTTCGCACATCGGCGAGTGCAAATTTTTGGGCTTTAATGTTCAATCCCCTTCAACCTTCAAGTCACGAATGACGTGCATGCCAATCTAACTCCTCAGGTTTCAGAAAATTGAACAGGGGCAGCTGTTGTACCCCAAAATTTTCCCTCCCGTATTCAAGATCATATATTTCAAGAGGTCTCCTATTAGTCACATGATTCTAAGTTGGTCAAAAGGATTGAAGGTTTCACCAGACAACGCCTCCTCATGAACTATGGATCTTAGGACTAGGGTTTTGGGTTTCCCCAAGAAAAGTGGATTTCCAAAGCCTTAAGTGGACTTCATAACATCCTATATACCTTAAAGGATCCTCATGTCAAGTTTCAAAGCCTTCCCAACAAGTTTGGCCAGTCAGATGCTCGGATACCTAAAAATCAGTTAACTTGGTCAAAAAGTCAACTATGGTCAAATGTGGTCAACTAAAAGTCAAACTTCAAGATTTCTGGTCAACATCAAGATTATGAGGTGAAATTCATCATTTTATCAAGGGTTTATCATGATTCATCAAGGAAACCTCAGAATCATCAAGAATCAGAAGTTGCTAAATTAGGGTTTTCATTTTAAAAGTCAACTGAACTTTGACCAGCCATAATTTTCACATATTTCATAAACAATTTCCCATCCAAAGCTCATTTAAAAGGAAATTTAATTCTCTACAACTTTGTGTATCACAATCCAATCCTAAAAATGCTTCATTTGGAAGGTATGAGCCAAAACATTATAGGTCTTTTTGAAAATCAACAAAAAGTCAACTTTTTCCAAAGCTCATAATTTGAAAATGGTAAATGATATGGACATGGGACTAAAATGGTTGATTATAGGACACTATAAGCTTTCTAAAAAGTCCTAGAACACCTCCATGGCATTAAAATTGAGGAAGTTATGCATTGTCAAAGTTGGGAAATTTTCAAGGGGTATATGAAGCAAAAAGGGTCTAAATTCAAGATTTTGTAAAATGGGCCCATAATATTGCAATCCAAACTTGAAGATGAAGTCATGCACGACCCAATGATCAATTATTCTGATTTGTATCATTTATTTTATATTATTTTGGATTTTAATTATTAAAATTCAATTTTAATAGAAATAAAATATGAAAATCAAATATTTGATCTCATAATTATTTTTGGATAAAAGATTTTGCATTCAAGTTGATTGAAAATCACTCAAAATCATGCAAGACCAAAATAGTATGAGAATATTTGGATTTTTTGACAAAATTGGTAAGGAGGTTTCTTCACAATCAAGCAACACAAATCCATACAACAAAGGCCCATTCTTTGACCTAATTTGCTTTATTATATATACACAACAACAATGCAATGCAAAGGCACGAAAAATCTAGAGGAGAGGCCACCATCAAACTTCAAAATTTCCAAAGAAAACCAACTTTCGGTTTTGGCAATTAAGGGCGTTTCAAAGCATTCCAAAGGTCTCAATGCATTCCTTGATGTTCCCTGAACTCATCCCAAGCATTACCATCATCAAAAACACCCCCAATCGCATAAACTGAATTCACTTTTTTTTCCGTTTCCAATTATACACGCGTGCTAACTTGAATTTGATGACATATTATTGCTTATATTGGTGATTAGATGCTTTCTGGCTGTTTTAATTGAAATTTTAATGCAGGTTTGACATAACACCATTATTAGGGTTTTAAGCTTAAACTTGGGGCTTCATAATTCAAGCTATTTAAAGGCCTTTTAAGAACATGGTTGAATTGTGTATGTCATGGGTGAGTGAATGACATGATTAATTTGGACCAATTTTACGTGTTATGTGATGTTTAAGAAAGTATAGATTTCCTGCAATAGTAAAATCGCAGGAAAACTCGTAACAATTTTCGCAGGTAATTTCATAGGTCCAGAGGTTGAAGATAAAGATGGATGACGCGTTTTTCAGAAGTTCAAATAATGATTTATTTTATATTTTTTTTGGTTGATATCATTGTCACAGATGCGCTGGTGGCCCAGTGGTTTTAGTGTGCGCGTGTGAGCCTCAGGACCTGGGTTCGACTCCCAGGTCCCCCTATTTTTTTAACTTTTTATTTTTCAGGTATATTATATAATATGTTGAGTTCATGTTATAACACAAGAGGCGCGCTGGCCCAGTGGATGAAGGTTGTTGGCTGGAAGTTCAAGGACGTGAGTTCAACACCCTCCTCCAACCTTTTTTTCTAAAAAATCTGGGTTTTCTCCCTCTTTTCTAATTAAATTGTTTTTTTTATATAATTAATTAACTAATGGAACCTTAATTAACAATTAACCCTTAAAACCAAATTCTTCTAAATATTTTTCTTAAAATAAATTTTGTAAAATAATTTTATAGTCTTATTTTTTTTCTCACATAATTTTTATAATAATTAATTTATTTTTTTGAAGTTAATTAAATTAATTAATTAATTAGGTTTAGGTTTTCTAAAAATTAATCAAATTTTTTCTAACCCTAATTTTTTCTAACCCTGATTTTTTCTAATTTCTATTCATTTAAAATAATTTCTTTTCTTAATGTTATTTTATCTTATTTATTTATTTAGAAATTTGTATAGGTTGTATTCATTCATGTAATTTATTTTTCTTGATTATTATGTAACTTCCCCGAAGCCGTATAATAGCTAGGGTTTTATTTCTTTTTTTTATTATTATTTTTGCTTGGTTAGTAATTTAAGGAGTGAAAAGAAATAATTGAATATAATTGGACTTAGAAAATTAATAATAAGATAAATATCCGAAAACAATCACTCACACACGTAAGTCGATCGTTCTACGATCGCCATCTGCACCTCCTAGGGGTTTCCCCTCTCAGTTGCCTTAAATATGGTCAAGTCCCTCGAAAGTGGGGGTGTCTTAAGCAAAGTCCCTACAGATTGAGAATCATCATAGTCCATTCAAGATAAAAGATCATAGCCCCTTCAAGGTTTCCTACGAAATAATGATCTGGTCCTTTCGGTAAAAAATGATGATAGTCCCTACGAATTGCTAAAGACACCCTTACAAGTTGCCTTCATTGACCATACGATGACCCTACGCCCGTCCCTTGATAAATCCAAGGTAAATGACTATTTACTCCTTAATAGTAAGGACAGTCTTACCCTTGAAAGGAAATAAAGAAACATGAAAGACCAGTCTAGGGTAGGTAGTTCTTAGTTACTTGCTCAAATTTCAAAAACTCTTTTTCACACCCCACTTTCAAATATTTTCAAACTCAAAGCTTTGTATATATCCATACGAGGATCATTACAAAGACTACACATTTTTCAAACAAGTTAAAATGAGCTAAGTAACTAAGAGCCCATGGATAACCATGAATATAAAGGATGCTAACACCTTCCCTTTATATAACCTACCCCCCAAACTCAAAACTTTTAAAAAAGGTTTTTCCTATTCTTTTATAACCTTTCCTATTGGATAAAATAAAAGTCGGTGGCGACTCTTGCTATCTGCACATGTTTTTGTCAAACAAAAACACCAATTCAGTTCTCCCACCGTGTTACACTATCATCGAGGATGTCTTTTCAATGCTAGGCCGAGGAAGTATTTCCTGTATAAAAAACTTGTTTCCGCCTTTATGTTTTGTGCTCGTGAGTTTCGATAGCACATCTGCTCGCACATTATGTTCACGGGGGACATGTTTGACTTCTACGGATGTAAAATTTGTAATCTTCTCCTTGACGAGAGTCAGGTATTCTGACAAATTGTCGTTTTTAACTTGGTATTCCCCTTTGACTTACAAGGCCATGAGCCGAGAGTTTGTACAGATGATTATCTCTTCAGCTCCTAGATCGTCGGCGAGCCTTAGACCAGCAAGGAAAGCTTCATACTCTACTTGGTTGTTAGAGGTGGGAAAAGATAAAGTGAGGGATACCTCTATCTGGATACCCTCTTTTTTTCTAGGATAATCCCTTCTCCACTTCCCATTGAGCTCGATGCTCCATCCACGAAAATGGTCATTTTCCTGGACGCACACCCTCGGTTCTCCGGGGTGGTCATTTCAGCCACGAAATCAGCCAGGGCTTATGCTTTTAGTGCTGATCTTCCTTCATATCAAATGTCGAACTCAAATAGTTCCAAGGACCCTTTAAGCATCCTTCCGGCCATGTCGGGTCGACTAAAGAGCTGCCTGATGGGTTGGTCCATTCGTACGACGATCGTGTATGCCAATAAGTAGTGTCTGAGTCTTCTTGTCGCATGAAGGAGCACAAGTGACACTTTTTCAATTTTCTAATACCTGAGCTCGGGTCCTTGCAGGGCTTTGCTCGTGAAATAAATTGATTTTTGTCCCTCGGGTGTTCCTCGTATGAGGGCAGCACTCACGACTTTGTTAGCGATAGCTAGATATAGAAATAAAGTCTCCCCGATCTTTGGTCGGGAGAGAACCAGGGGTTCTGACAGAGCCTTCTTGAGGTGTGTTAAAGCTTGCTCCCACTCTTTCTTCCATTCGAAAGAAGCCTCTTTGCGGAGGAGCTTGAAGAGGGGAAGTGCATGTTGGGCAGATTTTCCCACGAAGCGAGATAGCAAGGTGAGGACCCCGTTTAGTGACTGGATGGAATTTTTGGATTGTGGCGTGGGAGTTTCGTCGAATGCTCGACACTTGTCGGGGTTAGCTTCGATTCCTATTATGGTTAGATAGAAACTGAGGAATTTTCCTGCTCGTACCCCGAACGTGCATTTTTCTAGATTAAATTGCATTTTACATTTCCGTGCTTAATCGAAAATTTTCTTTAAGTGGAGAACATGATTGGTTTCCTCGTGGGATTTAACGATCATGTCGTCCATGTAAACTTCGAGCATATCTCCGATTTCACCTCAAAATACCTTGTTCATCATTCGTTGGTAGGCCGCGCCCGCGTTTTTCAAGTCGAAGGGCATTACGTTGTAGTAATAGTTGCCCGATTCGGTCATGAAAGCAGTGTATTTCTTGTTGGTCATGACCATGGGTATTTGATTATACCCTGAGTAGGCGTCGAGGAATGACAATAATTTAAAACCTGCAGAATTATCGACTAGCTTATCAATGTTAGGAAAATGGTAAGTGCCTTTTGGGAAAACCCGATTGAGATCAGTGTAGTCAACACACATGCACCATTTTCCATTGCTCTTTTTGACTAATACAACATTTGAGAGCCAGGTGGTATACCTAGCCTCAGTTACAAAGTGTGCCTCTAGGAGGTCTTTGTTGCACCCCAAAATTTGCCCTCACAAAACAAGACTTTGTGTACTAAGAGGCTCACAAGGTTCACAAGGTTCACAAGATATCTTATGAGGTTCACAAGGTTCACAAAGTTCACAATTAGTCAGAAGATTTGACAAATCCCTCAGACAATGCATCCTCCTAAGCAATGCATCCAAAACTAGGGTTTTGACTTTAATCAGGCTAAATGGACTTCCAAGACTTCAAGTGAGCTCCATAACATCTTATATGTGTTTAAGAATCCCCATGACAAGTTTCAAGACTTTTCTCAAAGGTTTGCTCAGTCAGATGGTCAGATAACTTAAAATCAGTCAAAGTAGTTAAAAAGTCAAACTGAGGTCAAATATGGTCAAACCAAAGTCAAACTTCATGATTTTTTTGCCAACATCAATTATATGAAGTAAAATTCATCATTTAATCAAGGGTTGATCATGATTCATCAAGGAGATTTCAGATCATCAAGAATCAGGAGTTTCTAAATTAGGGTTTCCTCAGGAAAAGTCAACTGAACTTTGACCAGCTATAACTTTCACATTCTTCATCAAATTTTTCCCATCCAAAGCTCATTTTGAAGGAAATTGGATTCTCTACAACTTTGTGTCTCACAAGCCAATCCCAAAAATGCTTCATTTGGAAGGTATGAGCTAAGACATTATAGGTCCTTTTGAAAGTCAACAAAAAGTCAACAACTTCAAAAGAGCATAACTTGAGAATGGTAAAAGATATGGACATGAAACCAATGGGGTTGTTTAGAGGACTCTTTAAGCTTTCCAAAATGTCCAAGAACACCTTCATAGCATTAAAATTGAAGGATTTGTTCCCTTGCAAAGTTGGGAAAGTTTTGGGTGGTTTATGAAGTAAATAGGGTCTTAAAACCAAATTCTTCCAAATGGGCTGAACTTTTTGTGACCCAAGGTGTTCCATGACATCATGCATGAAATTTATTTAATATTTTCATAATTTTATTTTATTTATTTTATTTATTATGATTTTTTATATTAAAAATCATTTTAAATTCAAATAAAATATAAAATATGAAGATTTAAAATATATTTTGATTCTAGAAAGTCATAAACATGAATTGGATCAGATTGATATGCAATTGATGGTGATTGTCTTAAGATAGAAAGGATACATTCAAGAATATATGAAATTCAAGCCATGATCTTTTTCAATCTTTTGAATCCAAAAAGTCCAAACAACCATTCAATTTTTTGACCTAGTTTCATATACTATAAGTACCTAAGCACATCACAAGCATTGGACACAAAATGGTTGCCTCTAGAACCAGTTTCAATTTTTCAAAACTCACCAAAAAACTTCAATTCGGATTCTTCATTACCAAGTGTTTCAAGGTATTTTATGGACACTATCAACTTCCTCAAGCATTCCTGAGTCGAAACCAATCATCATACACCTCTGAATCATGACCTAATGCATAATCCGAAGCATACATGTTCTTAATATATTTTTCTTCGATTCACTGCATTTACTTGTTTATAATGAATTTTAGATATGTATTGATGTTTGTTGTTGTCTATAGATGGTTTCTGGACTGTTTGGTGAAGAACTATGGTCGAATCGTGAAAACACCATAGTTAGGGTTTTGAGCTCTAAATTGGGATTCTGTGATTCACTTAATTTAAATTGATTCTAAGGACATGGTTTTGTTGTATAAGTAATGAGGAGTTCATTGACATAATCAATTTGATAAAACTGTACTATTTGCTTGCTGTTTGAGATTCGCAGGGTATAAACATTGGAAAATTCGCAGGTAAATGTGTATGTAAAAACGCAGGAAAATTCATAGGTACCAATGTTGAAGACGAAGACCAGTGGCGCGAAAAATAATTCAAAAAACTGGTTTAAAATATTATGTATTTGTTTCTGTTTATGTTTCAAAGTGAGCGCGTGACTCAGTTGGTTTTGACGTTGGTGTGTGATGATAGAGGGCCAGGGTTCGATTCCTTGGTCAGGTTCTTTTTGTTCAAAATTTCATGTAATTATCAGGTTTACTATATTATTGCTGGAGGCTGATTCATGTACACGCAGCATGCGTAGCTCAGCTGGTTGATGGTCAATGGAAGAGGCATGGGAGACCTGGGTTCGACCCCAGGCTCCAGCAGGTAAGTTTTTGTTATTTTATTTTAATTGTTTTCTATTTTCTTTTATTTCATTAATTTTAATTAAAATAGTTTATAATAGAAATAATATAATAGGATTATATATCTTTGAAAATAAATTTGTATGCCTATATTATTAAATATATAATTTATAAATAATTGAATTTGTTTTTTTTGTAAATTAATAAAACCTTATTTTATTTTCTAAAATAATCATAAACCCTAAATTATTTATGTTAACCCTAATATTTTATAAAAAACCTAATTATTTTTACAAACCCTAATTTTCTTTTATTAAACCTAATTATATTATAACTTTTAATTTATTTATTTGTAAATTTTAATTATGTACATTATTTTATAAGTTGTTTATAATTATTATTGAATCTAGTTTACATGTAAATAATTTTAGATTATGTTTAAAATAATTAAAAAAACTCCTAATTTAATCTTATAAATATAATTTATTTTTATAATATCTCTATTCAATTATAATTGACCATTATTTTTTTTATAACATGTATATAAATTTAAATCTTTATAATAATTAGTATATAGTATGAATTGCTTATTTTTCTTCTTAAAATCTTAAAAAATAATTATTTATTAAAAATTGAACTTTTAATTTATTATTTATTATTATGCTAATTTCTTTATTTTATTCTTATTTATTTTATTATTACTAACCCCATTTATTTATATATTATATGATTTTTATTTTATTATTGTTACTAACCCAATTATTTATTATTATTTATTTGCTTATTTATTTTTTATTATTATTATGTAATTGTATCTCATATGTAATAGTTGTAGTAATTTTTAATATTTAATTTTAAATGCTATGGTTAGTAAAATAGGGAGTGTGAAACATACTTGTATTTAAAATTGATTTAGATCATTAACTTAAAGATAAATATTTGAATTGGCACACTCACACACGTAAGTCGATCCTGGATCGCCATCTCACTTCTTAAGGGTTACCTCTCAAGTTGCCTAAATAAAAGGTCAAGTAAGGTGTAAAGCAAAGTCCCTTCATTTATATCATCTAGTCCCTTAAAAGATAAGAAAGATCAAGTCCCTTCGAATGTTGCCTTCGTAAATGATCTTGTCCCTTTCGAATAAAGATGATAAGTCCCTTCGAAATTGCTAAATACACCTTACAATTGCCTAAATAAACAGTTGTCCCTTCACTTGTCCCTCATACATCCAAGGTAATGACTACCTATTCCTTAATAATAGGGATAGTCTTACCATTTAAAGGATATTCAAGAACAGAAAAGACTTAACTTAGGGTAGGTTCCTCTTATGTACTTGCTCACTTTTCAAAAACATTTCAAACACTTCACATTTTTTTTTAAAAATTTTCAAAACAAAGGTTTTATATATATCCGTACATGGATCATTATAAAATACTTAAGAAAATTTCTAAACACACACTACACTTCTTAAAAACAATTTAAAGTGAACTAAGTAACTAAGAGCCCATGAATAACCATGGATGTAAAGGGTGCTAACACCTTCCCTTTACATAACCTACCCCCCGAACCCAAAAAAATATTTTTTAAGGTCTTTCCTGTTCTTTTATGCCCTTTCCTTTTGGATAAAATAAAAGTTGGTGGCGACTCTTGCTATCCGCAACATAACTAAAAGTCAGTTCTCCCACCGTGTTACAGAACTGGCGACTCTGCTGGGGATTTAATAAAAGAGGGGTACCCTTAGGAATTAGATCACTTTAAATTGTTTTCCTTGTTTGCTTTATACTTATCTGTTGGGTGCTCTTATGTGTGAAAGATCCTAACCCAGATCTAGTGTACCTTAGGTAAATGGCAATAGACCAAGGAAACTGTACGGCGTATACCGATATGGTTGATCTGGTGGCCATAGTTAGTGTGACTTCTTGGTTGGTGCTTATGTTCCTTAAGTCAAGTTGAGGATAATATGAGGCTGCCATACGTTGTCAATACACTAACTAACTTTTAGAACCCTAGTTATCCCATATTGGCCTTTAGAAAAGTAGTGAGATAACCGGCTTTGGTGAAGACTGAAGTTGGTTGATACTCGATGCTACACTCATTGAGATTCTAAACTTTGAGGGTTTTGGTTGGCAAGTAAGTTGCCTACTGAACAACCACCCTTGTGAAGGATCAATGATATTGAGACCCCTTAGAACCTGGTTACTTTTGTAGGACAAGATGAACCAACTAACTTCAGGGGAGGGTACTTACCTTCAAAACTCATGCAAGCCTTCAAACCTAGGGCTATTGTGTGACTTTTTTGTGTGTGCCACATGTTTGTGATTGAGCATAACATCATAGCATCATCATGCATCATAAGCATAGCATTTTCACTAACCATTTCAAGGACCAAAGGATTTATTTTTGTTCTTTGTTGCAGGTCATGGCTTCTGCTCGTAGAAACACTATCCGGATCAACTTTGTAGGGATACCTGCCAAGCTCAAGGAGTTGGTTTCTCAAGTGTCTGAAAACTCCCAGTTCATCAAGAGACATGGTCACCTATTGGATCTAGTCACCTCAGGGTTCAATGAAGACATGATGAGTGTTCTGTTTCAGTTCTTTGATCCTAAGCACCATTGCTTCACATTCCCCGACTATCAGCTGGTTCCTACAATGGAAGAGTTCTCTAAACTTCTGGGTATACCTGTACTTGATCAGAAACCATTCGCAGGCTTGGAAAAGGAGCCTAAACCTGAGGTTATTGCTGCAGCTCTACATCTGAAGAAGTCTGACATTGTTCTAGAAACGAGAAGCGGAGTTAAGGGTATTCTTGCTAAGGTGTTGATAGAGAAGGCTCAAGTATTCTTGAAGGCCATGAGCTGTGATGCTTTTGAGGAGATTTTAGCCTTGTTGATTTATGGCTTAGTATTGTTCCCCAATCCAGATCAGTTCATAGACGTTCATGCCATCAACATATTTCTGAGTCACAATCCAGTGCCTACATTGCTTGGAGACATCCTGCACTCTCTTTACACTCGTACTACAAAGGCACGAGGAACTCTGATGTGTTGCATACCTTTGCTATCTAGGTGGTTTATTTCTCACCTTCCTCGATCAGTGATGAAGAATGAGCAAGGATTCAGGTGGTCCAAGAGGATTATGTCACTCTCGCATTCAGATATTCATTGGTGCTCTAGATCTATGGAGAATGTCACTATCATTGACCGTTGTGGGGAATTTCCTAATGTGCCACTTCTAGGCATAAGAGGAGGCATTACTTACAACCCTTCCTTAGCTCTACGACAGTTTGGTTACGCTCGGAGTGATGGTCCACATGACATGTTGATTCAGGGTATTGTGTTTGACTACGACGACGATTTGCAAGGTTATCGTAAGAGGTTCATACGAGCATGGGGAAAAGTGAACAAGGTTGACATCAAGACTCTGGAGCCCAAGTACACCATTCTTATGGAGGCTTACCTTAGATGGGTGCGATCTCGTGCTCAGACTCTCATGATGCCATATCCTGCCATCCTGCCAGTTACTATGGAGCCTGTTGCTGAAGGAGATAGCTCTTATACCATCCTTCACCCAGACATGCCCACTGACATGGAAGACTTACAGAGGTCCTGGATCCAGTTGAAGGAGCAAAGGGATACTTTCGAGGCTCATTACAAAGCAAGTCAAGAAAGAATCCTGGAGCTAACAAAGCAACTTCACGAGGAGTGGAATCTCAACTCATACCTCAACACAAAGAGGAAACGTCCATGGGAGACTTAAAACCCCATCTTTTGTATTTATTTCATTTCATTTTATTGTAAGCCCAAGGGGCAAAACAAATTTATTACTAATAAAAGTTTACTTTCTTGGTTGTTTACACAAATTTAAATCTTGCGGTCCTTGAAAACATTGTATACACATTTGCATATCATTGCATCACAGGTTTCTTGTGCACAGGTTTCTTATCTTCTCGCTGTTTATTTCAGCAATGGCTCTCGAACAAACAGTTAAAGATCTCCAGGCACAAAATGCACAGTTCCAAGAACTGATCCTGAACTTGTCCAAGGGGCAGGATGAATTGAAGACACTGCTGGCCAAGAAGACTAAGAAGACTAGAAGGCCAGGAGGTTTGATCAACATGGGAAGAAGGTTCAGAGGTCCTGTCAAGACCAAAGAATAGGTTGAAGATTATGAGTCTGAAGAGTCTGAGAAAGAGGGGGGCAGTCTCCACAACACAATGGGGGACTCTGATTCTGAAGCTAACTACTATCATGAGCCTAATGAAGATAAGTTCAAAATGCTGGTGGATAGAATGGATGCTATGGAATTGCAAAAGTCTTCTGGGCTGGATTTTGAAGACCTGAGTTTGATATCTGGGGTGGTCATACCCATTGGTTTCAAGGTTCCTACTTTCGTAGTTTATGATGGTGTCTCTTGTCCCAAGCTGCATCTGAGATCGTATGTCCGGAGAATCCAACCTCATACTGCTGATAAGAAGTTGTGGATCCATTTCTTCCAAGAAAGCTTATCTGGAGCTCAATTGGAATGGTATTATCAGTTGGAAAGTGTCAACATCCGTGATTGGAATGATCTTGCTGAAGCCTTTTACAAGCAATATCAATACAATGCTGATTTAGCCCCTACTCGCATGCAACTTCAAAGTATGTCTATGGGTGCTAAAGAAAATTTCAAGGAGTATGCCCAGAAGTGGAGAGATTTAGATGGAAGAGTGAAACCCCCTCTAACTGACAGGGAGTTAGTTGATATGTTCATGTGTACGTTGAATGGTCCCTTTTACAGTCATCTCATTGGAAGCTCATCATCTGGCTTCACTGAGTTGATAATGACAGGAGAGCGCGTAGAAAGTGGTATAAGGAGTGGCAAGATCCAAGTGGGTGCTTCTTCATCCAGTACTACAAAGAAGCCTCCCAGTGGGAAGAAAGAGTCAAATGCTGTTTATGGTCAACCTGATCGTAATAGGAGGCATCAGTCTGTGAGTGCAGTTCATATCTCCAATCCAACTCCTGCAACACCAGAGCCACCACAGGGAAATCAACAGAGGGCTAGAAGACAGTTCACTAAGCTCAACATGTCAATGGCCCAAGCCTTGCAGCACTTGTTGAAGGGTGAACTTATCACTTTTAGGGATCCTCCTCAGAATCTCAATGTTACCTCACCCAGGTATAATCCTAATGCACGATGTGCATATCATTCAAATTGTCAGGGACATGATACCAATAGTTGCTGGGTATTGAAGAATAAAATTCAGGATATGATTGATGCGGGAGAAATTGAGTTTGACCCTCCGGGTACTCCAAATGTGATTACTGCTCCCATGCCAAATCATGAAAAGACTGTCAATGCCATTGATGAAGTTTCACATATTTCCTCAGTTGCAGAGTTGACTACACCATTGTCTGTCATTAAGAAGAAGTTAGTACAAGCTGGGTTCTTTCCAGGTTGTCGAGAAGATTGTTTATATTGTACCTATAAGTCAGATAGCTGCTGGAGGTTGAAGGACGGAATTCAACGCCTCATGAATAATTACACCATAGTGTTTGAGAGGACACCACCTTCTGTGGAAAGTATGGTGGATCATATAACTAAGGGTGCAAAGGTTGAAGAGGTGGATATGGTTGATAAAGTGTCGGTGAGGATTACTTCTAAGGGTCCTGTCAAAATCACTCATAAGGGTCCAATTAAAAATACTACTGAAGGCCCTGTGAAGATTGTTGCTGAAGCTAGGGTGGCTCCTATGATCATTACCACTCCGGGTCCTATTCCATATACCTCTGATAAAGCTGTGCCTTGGCATTATGGGTCCGATGTTTATATTCATGGTGTTAAGCAGGAACCCTTAGCTAAGACACCTGTTGTTGATGAAAACCTTGATGTTGACAATATTGCTGGATCTAGTAAGATCACACGAAGTGGAAGAGTTTTCTCTTCTCCGGCTGTTTCCAAGAATATAGTTACTCCAACTACTACCTCCACTGCTGATGTTCGGGGCAAAGGTCCTGTTATTGAACCTATACAAACTGATGTGCCAGCTGCTGATGATCTTGCTAAGCAGATGGAAGAAGTATTGAAAATCATTCGCAAGAGTGATTATGACATTGTGGATCAATTGGGGCATACTCCCTCCAAGATTTCTATGTTGTCTTTATTGTTGTGTTCTGAGGCTCATGCCAAAGCCTTGATCAAGTTTTTGAAGACTGCTCACGTACCAAATGAGATTTCTGTAGACCAGTTTGAAAATTGTGTTGCAAACTTGACCTATGATAATGGGTTAGGTTTCTCTGATGTTGATTTGACTCCGTCCAAGAGGGATCATAATAGGGCTCTACATATCTCTATTGAATGTAGGGGCACTACCCTGTCTCATGTGTTGATAGACAATGGTTCTTCGCTGAATGTGTTGCCCAAAGAAGTTCTGAATAAGCTTAGTCCTGAAGATGTTGTGTTGAAGCCCAGTAATATAGTGGTGAAGGCTTTTGATGGCTCGAGAAGAGTGGTGCATGGAGAAATTGATCTCCCAATAAAAGTAGGTTCTCAGGTCTTCAATGCTACTTTTTATGTGATGGATATTCGTCCTTCGTATTCTTGTTTGCTTGGGCGTCCCTGGATCCATGGGGCAGGTGCTGTAACCTCCACCTTACACCAGAAGCTGAGATATCCGGTAGAAGGTAAAGTTGTCACTGTTTATGGAGAGGAAGGATATATAGTTAGCCATGTGAATACCTTTAAATATCTGGAAGTGGAAGGTGAATATGTTGAAACTCCGTGCCATACATTCAAAGTGGTTCCTTGGGTTGTTAATAATTATGAAGCTCCTTCTGTTGTCAAGAAAGTTCCTGTGGTCACCAGAGTACCCCCTACAATGGCCTCACTCAAAGATGCTAGAGCTGTGGTGGATGAAGGTGGTTGTACTATTTGGGGTCAGCTTCCTGACATCCCTTACAAGTCTGACAAATTTGGTTTGGGTTTCATTGCAGAGTCCCAGAAGGCTGTCCGTCGTGCTCGTGTTGTACGTATCACCAATCAGGGGATTATGAAGGATCAGATCAATGCTGTGGGTGACTATGATGAAGACTACAACTTGGATGCTTGGATTTTTCCTACTGTGGGTGCTGGGCTCAATAACTGGAAGGCTGAAGATGTCATTCCTATCTCCTTTAGTCAGGAGTAAATACTGTTACTGTGTGTAACACGGTGGGAGAACTGACTTTAAGTTATGTTGCGGATAGCAAGAGTCGCCACCGACTTTTATTTTATCCAAAAGGAAAGGGTATAAAAGAACAGGAAAGACCTTAAGAGAATATTTTGGGTCCGGGGGGTAGGTTATGTAAAGGGAAGGTGTTAGCACCCTTTACATCCATGGTTATCCATGGGCTCTTAGTTACTTAGCTCACTTTTGAATTGTTTTTGAAAGTGTAGTGTGTGAATAGAAAAATTTTCATAATAATTGATAATGATCCATGTACGGATGCGTAAAAACTTGTTTTTTTGAAAATTTGTTTGAAATTTGTTAAGTGTTTGAAAAAAATGGAGTGAGCAAGCAACTAGGAGGTACCTACCCTGAAGTTTAAAGTATTACTTGTTCTTTATCCTTTGATTGGTAAGACTATCCCTACTATTAAGGAGTAGGTAGTCACTACCTTGGATGTAAGGGACATGTGAGGGACATCTGTTTTTATGAAGGCAACTGTGGGGTGTATTAAGCATACTGGAGGGACTATCATCATTATTCGAAGGGACTTGATTCGTAAAGGCAACCATTAGGGACTTGATGATTTTTCTTTTAAGGGACTTGCTTTATACACCCCACTTGACCTTATGATTTAGGCAACTTGAGGGATAACCTTAGAAATGTGAGATGGCGATTAGAAATCGACTTACGTGTGTGAGTGTTCAATATTATTTATCTTTAGTTAAAATGAGCTAAATTTATTTTAAATTAAATACATGTTTACACTCCCTAAATTACTAACCATAGCATAAAAATTAAATAAATAAAATATTTACAAAATTTACACCAAGGAGCAATTACAACAATAATAAGCAATTAAAATAAATAGCAAATAAATATATAAGCAAAATAAATAGCAAAATATAAATAATAAGCAAAAAATAGTAAATTAACAATAAATAAATAATGGGTTAGTAGTAATAAAAATTAGGAAATAGGGGTTAGTTAAAATAATAATAACATTAAATAATAATCAAAAAGTTAGTAATAATAAAATAAGTGAGGTTAATAAATAATAAAAATTAGTGAAAGAATAATAATATATAAAATTAATAAAGCAAAATAAATAACATGGTTAATAATAATAATTAAATAAAATAGAATTAAATATTATAAACACAAAATTGGATTTTAATATATAACATTTATTTAGAATTAAAAATTTTTTTTAAGCATAATGTAATTATAAATTTGAATTATTACAAGTTTAATCATTTTAAGCATATATTAACATTTATTAAAAAAAACAATTATTTACACATTATAAGGAGAAAATAAGTTTTAAGTATTATATTCACAAAATTAATCATATTTATAAAATTTAATTTTACTAATTATTATATTTACAAATTATTTTAAACATATACAAAAATATAATTATTGTAAGTTAAATTGTTTCTAAACATATATTAAAAGAAAAATAATTTGGATTATAAATATATTTACAAATAAGTTATAATTATTTTTAAATAAACATGTACAATAATAATTACATCACAAATTAGAAAATAAACAATTAGGTTTTAATAGGTATTTAGAAAATAAATTAGGGTTTTGTTAGAAAAATATTTTTAGGGTTTAATTTATAATATACAAAAATATGTGAATTAATATACCTATATTTTAACTACATGAATAATAATAAAGTTTAAATTGAGATACAAACAAGAATTTAGAATTTTAGAAAATAATTTTAAGAATTATAACACATAATATACATATAATATAAGAAAATTATAATTTTAATTTATTTCATATATAATAATAATTGAATTAAGAAAATAAAGCAAAAGAAAAAAAGAAATCAAAAACCTGGTGGGGCTGGGGTTTGAACCCAGTCCCCTATGCTTGCAACCATAGTCTCTACCACTGGGCCATTGTGTACGCAGGTGAAAGAGAAAGGAGAATAGTTGCTTTTGATCTTTGTCACAAAAAACTTGGAAAATAAAAGAAATAAAAAGGCCTGGGGGAGGATTGAACCCAGGACCTTAGAACATTCACACGCACACATCACCACCCGGCTGGAAGAGCCAATCTGTTAATATGTTGGCTATAATTGATAATATATTAAACCTGAAAAACAAACAAAATAAAAAAACAAAATGTCACAAACGGGGAATCGAACCCCAGACCAAGCCAATGTATGCGCACACCTCCAACCACTGGACCAAGCAACCTTTGGTGAAACAAAACTATAACTAATTCATAAAATATTATATTCAACTTTTAAATTCTGGAAAACGCGCCAAGCTTCTTCTTCTTCTACCTTTTACCTGCGAATTTTATTGCCTTTTTTCCTGCAAGTTTTGTTGCAAGTTCTTCATGGTTTTGGACCTGCGAAAATCAAACTCATACCAAACAGCAATGATTCATGAAATTAATTATAGTTTTATGATCCTTGTGTCTCATAGAACATTCCTATGTTCTTAGAATTCGTTTAGGTTTAGTGAATCACAAGACCCCATTTTAAAGGTCAAAACCCTAACTATGGCCGAATCTGTTTTAGGCAAGGAAGCTTCAATCCATTGGTCCAGAAACAATCTATACAATGTCACAAACAAGATTATGTAAACAAATTTCAACAAAACACAACCAATCAATGGAATCGAAAAAATTATATTCAAGATAAAAGTGAGCTCGGGTTGGCCAATATAGTGCACATGGGATGCATATGAGTGATGCTTTAGCTTCAGTGATGATCAAAGAACACGTCTATGTCTTTATTTTTACCTGGAAACCTCTTGGATTGAAGAATCCGAATTGGTGTTTTGGCTTGAATTTTTGAGTTATGAAACTTACCTTTTGATGCTGGAAATTCGTGTCTGAGGGCTAGGGTTGTGATCAGTATATATATGTGAATCATTCTAGGTCAAAATATTGATTAGTTATGTGGAAGTTTGGATATTTGAAGATTGAAAAAGATGGTGTCATGAAATTCAAATATTGGCTCATGAAAGCTTGCTATTTTTGGATAAATCACATGATTTCTTTCTCTTTCAACTTCAATCAATATTGATGAGATTCTAGAAGCTCAATCTTCATCCAAAAATATATTTTCATATTTTATATTTATTTAAAATGATTTTTATGAATTAAATCAAAAATAAATAAAAATAAAATAATAAAAATTCTGAATTTTGGTCATTTGGGTCGTGCATGATGATATGATATGGATTGGATCACAATTTAGCAAGCCCATTTGGAAGGAATTGGTTCTAGACCCCCATTTTCATCATAAACCATCACAAAATTTCTCAACTTTGCAAGGGCATATCTCCCTCAATTTTAAAGGTATGAGGGTGTTCTTGGACTTTTTGGAAAGCTTGAAGAGTCCTCTAAACAACCCCATTGGTTTCAGGTCCATATCATTTACCAATCTCAAGTTATGCCCTTTTGAAGTTGTTGACTTTTTGTTGACTTTTGAAATGACCTATAATGTCTTAGCTCATATCTTCCAAATGAAGCATTTTTGGGCTTAACTTGCAAGATCAAAGTTGTAGAGAATTCAATTTCCTTCAAAATGAGCTTTGAGTGGAGACTTGGTGATGAAGTATGTGAAAGTTATGGCTGGTCAAAGTTCAGTTGACTTTTACTGAGGGAACCCTAATTTAGAAACTCCTGATTATTGATGATCTGGAATCTCCTTGATGAATCATGATCAACCCTTGATAAAATGATGAATTTTACTTCATATACTTGATGTTGGCAAAAAATCATGAAGTTTGACTTTAGTTTGACCACAGTTGACCTCAGTTTGACTTTTTAACTGCATTGACTGGTTTTGACTTATCTGATCATCTGACTGAGCAAACTTTTGAGAAAAGTCTTGAAACTTGACATGGGGGTTCTTACACACATATAAGATGTTATGAAACTCACTTGAAGTCTTGGAAGTCCATTTAGTCTGATCAAAGTCAAAACCCTAGTTTTGGATGCACTGCTTAAGAGGTGCATTGTCTGAGGGAATTGTCAACTCTTTTGACCAATTGTGAACTTTGTGAACCTTGTGAATCTTCATAAAGTGTCTTGTGAACCTCATGGGAGGTATTGTGAAGCTTGTGAACCTTGTGAACCTCATGAAGTGACTTGTAGGCTTCATGAACCTCATGAAAGGTTATGTAAACATTGTGAATCTTGTGAACCTTGTGAACCTTCAAGAAGTAACTTGTAGACTTCATGAACCTCATGAAAGGTCTTGTAGATGTTGAGAAGCTTGTGAACCTTGTGAATCTTCAAGAAGTGACTTGTAGACTTCATGAACCTCATGAAAGGTCTTGTAAGTGTTGGGAAACTTGTGAACCTTGTGAACCTTCTTAGAACACAAAGTCTTGTATTGTGAGGGCAAATTTTGGGGTGCAACAGCTGCCCCTGTTCAATTTTCTGAAACCTGAGGGGTTAGATTGGTATGTTTGCCAGTCGTGACCTGGAAGGTTGAAGGGGATTGAACACAAAAGCCCAAAAATTTGCACTCACCAGTGCATAGAATGATATTGATGTTTGGTTGTATTTGCTTGAGTGGGCTTAAAGATGCCACTTGGAAGAACTGGGGATGGGCTTAGAGATGCCATCTAAAGAACTGGATGTGATGATAACTTTGTGCTGATACTGGATTTCAGTACTAGGTCTTTGTATAAGCCGTCTCTGAATCATTTATGCAACATGATTTGAATTGTTGGATGGATCAGTAGAAATAATTCTTGTGATAATTATCTCTTCTGGAAATATTTTGGATTAGGGACTAGATCTTTGTACAGACCGTTTGCCTATTCTCCAAGGGCCAAAAGAACGTCATGATTTGTTCTTAAGGATCAAAAGAACGTCAGGATTTGTCCTTCTGAGTAAAATGTCTTGAACAAGGAGTCAAAAGAGCGTCAGGATTTGCTCTTAAGGGTCAAAAGAACGTCAGGATTTGTTCTTCTGAGAGATGTCTTGAACAAGGGGCCAAAAGAGCGTCAGGATTTGCTCTTAAGGGTCAAAAGAACGTCAGGATTTGTTCTTCTGAAAAATGTCTTGGAGGATGAAGCAGTCCAGAAGTAATGATGATAGCTGTCAAGAGGATGGAGCAACCTTGAGGTAATGATATGATTTCAGGAGGATAAGCAATCCTGATGTATAAAAAGCTGTCAGGAGGATGGAGCAATCCTGAGGTAATAATATGATATGCTTTCAGGAGACTGGAGTAATCCTGATGTAACAGCATGTCTTCAGGAGGATTGAGCAGTCCTGATGAGATTATAAGCTTTCAGGAGGATAGAGCAGTCCTGATGAGATTATAAGCTTTCAGGAGGATAGAGCAGTCCTGATGAGATTATAAGCTTAGATTGATGATATGCTTTCAGGAGACTGGAGTAATCCTGATGTAACAGCACATCTTCAGGAGGATAGAGCAATCCTGATGATCATAAGTTCGGTTGCTGGATAATTAACCTGAAAACAAGGTAGCATTCCGTATAATAATATTAGTTTATGCTTTATGTATGCATGCATAGTATGATGCACCTAAGTAATGTATTATGCATTTATGGATATGTATGTTATGGTATGATGTAAATGATGTATGTATGATATGATACTGCCGAAAGCGTCTGGATATCTTCGTATAACAACTGCTGGCTAGGGAAAATAAATCCCGATTCGTTGTTGAAGAATATATTATACATAACCTTCCGTTTGCTGGGGATGGCAAGGTATAGATAACCTCCCGTCTGCTGGGGATAGTAAGGTATATATAACCTCCCGTCTGCTGGGGATAATAAGGCATATACAACCTCTCGTCTGCTGGGGATAGCAAGGTATATATAACCTCCCATCTGCTGGGGATAGCAAGGTATATACAACCTCCCGTCTGCTGGGGATAGCAAGGTATATATAACCTTCGTCTTCGTTTGATAGTAGGGTATACATAACCTCCCGTCTTCGTTCGTCGTACTCTCATTGGAAAGTAAATTCCCGAATATCCGTATGAGGATAAAAGAGATGGATATAAATTCCAGGGGAGATAAGACTTTATGAAGATGGATTCGTCCTACTGAGGGTTTTGTAGTTTTCTTGTAAAGATAAACCGGCGAAGCTTCGTTGAAATCCTTCCCTCGTTCGTCCTTAGCAAATACTATTACTGCATTTTTATGCATTTGTGGTAAACATTAATCATATTAAGCATACATGCATTTCTGGTAAACATTAATCATATTCAAAAGCATACATACATTCAAACACAACCAATGGACGTTTCGCTTATGTAAATAGGGTAAAAGTAAATCTGGATTCAAAAGATGGAATTTATTTATATCAAAAGTGACCCATACATGGGTAAGTTTGTACAAGGAGACATAAACCCTAGTAAGAGGATTTTGTCATAAAGTTTTACAAAAGAAAATCAGCTATGTGGGAAACAATCCTATTGAGTTTCAATTCTACTATTGCCATTCAAGTATCTCATCTTCTGCTGTTGAGACGGAAACGATTGGATTGAGCTTTATCTGTTTGAGCTTGAATAAGTATTACAACTGGTTGCAGTTTCATGAGTGATCCAAACGAGACATAGTCATACGCTTTAATCCCTGACTTTTGCCTGGATTGCCCTTTCAGGTTTTCAATCCACCGGTATACCCTTTTTTGCCCAAGCCGCCTTTTCAGATTTTCGACTTGCCGGGTGTACATCTTTTTATATATATCCCTAATTTTTGCCCAAACCCTTTTGGTTTGCCGGGATGCCCTTATTTTTGCCTAGGCCTGTCAACCTAGCGGGTCTCTTTTTATGCGTAGTATTTTTTAACTATGTCTGCGTTTACAGGCTGTGGGAAGTCCTCACCATCTATTGTAGTCAGTATCATGGCACCTCCTGAAAACACTGTCTTGACTACAAATGGTCCTTCATATGTTGGAGTCCACTTGCCCCTAGGATCACCCTGTGGTAATATGATACGCTTGATTACCAAGTCACCAGCCTGATATACCTTTGGCTTAACCTTCTTGTTAAAAGCTTTGATCATCCTTTTCTGGTACATCTGGCCATGACAAACTGCTGCTAACCTCTTCTCATCAATCAAATTTAGCTGATCCAGTCGAGTCTGAATCCACTCATCTTCATCCAAGCCTGCATCCTTTATAATTCTTAAGGAGGGAATCTGAACTTCAACGGGTAGAACTGCTTCCATACCATAGACCAAGGAGAATGGAGTTGCCCCTGTTGAAGTACGTATTGTAGTACGATAACCATGAAGAGCAAATGGTAACATCTCATGCCAATCCTTGTAAGTAACAGTCATCTTCTGTACAATCTTCTTAATGTTCTTATTAGCAGCTTCAACTGCCCCATTCATCTTCGGACGATACGGAGAAGAGTTATGATGCTTAATCTTGAACTGCGTGCAGAGATCAGTAATCATAGTGTTGTTCAGGTTTGAGCCATTGTCAGTGATAATCCTTTCAGGGATGCCATATCTACATATGAGATTATTCTTGATGAACCGAGCCACAACATTCTTTGTAACAGATGCAAATGAAGCTGCCTCCACCCACTTCGTGAAATAATCAATAGCAACCAGGATGAAACGATGCCCATTAGAAGCAGTAGGCTTGATCTCACCAATCATATCAATGCCCCACATGGCAAAGGGCCAAGGAGCAGTCAACACATTCAATGGTGATGGAGGTACATGGACTTTATCAGCATAAATTTGGCATTTGTGACATGTTCTGGAGTGTTGATAGCAATCAGCTTCCATAGTAGACCAATAGTAACCTGCTCTCAATATCTTCTTTGCCATGGTATGTCCACTAGAATGAGTGCCAAAGATCCCATCATGCATGTCTTCCATAATCTCAGTTGCTTCCTTCTTGTCCACACAACGAAGCAAAGTTGAATCATGATTGCGCTTGTACAGAATCCCATTACTCAAAAAGAACTTAGCAGAGAATCTCCTCAGAAACTTCCTATCTTTGACAGATGCCCCTTCAGGGAACTCCTGGGCTTCAAGATATCTTTTCACTTCATAAAACCAAGGCTTCTCCTCTGTCCCTTCAGTGTCAATTTCATTGCAATATGCAGGCTTTTCAAATCTATCAATAGTAATCTTGGGAGCTTCATCATCCCAACTGATCTCAAACATGGATGCCATGGTGGCCAATGCATCTGCCAATTGATTCTCTCTTCGTGGAATATGTCCAAAGGTAATCTCTTTGAAATGTGGGATCAAAGACAACACATGCTCTCTGTAAGGAATGAGGTTATCATGCTTGGTATCCCAATCTCCTTTGATCTGACTTACTACCAGGGCTGAATCTCCATACACATCAAGGAACTGAATCTTCATATCAATAGCAGCTTTAATACCCAGGATACATGCCTCATACTCAGCCATGTTATTGGTACAATAGAAACAAAGTCTGGCAGTAATCGGGGTATGACAACCTTCAGGGGAACTAATCACAACACCAACACCATTACCAAGTGCATTGGAAGCACCATCAAAAACCATAGTCCATCGGGATCCTTGTTCAGGTCCGTCATATTGTCCAGGTTCTTTGGTAATAATCATAATGTCTTCATCAGGGAACTCAAAACTCATTGACTGGTAATCATCCACTGCTTGATGAGCCAAATGATCAGCAACAACACTTCCCTTAATGGCCTTCTGAGTAGTGTACTGTATGTCATATTCTGTCAAGATCATTTGCCATCTTGCAATTCTTCCGGAGAGAGCAGGTTTCTCAAATATGTACTTGATTGGATCCATCTTTGAAATCAATAAGGTAGTATGGGTCAACATATACTGTCTTAGTCGGC
This sequence comes from Lathyrus aphaca, assembly GCA_963966055.1. Classification (NCBI taxonomy): domain Eukaryota; kingdom Viridiplantae; phylum Streptophyta; class Magnoliopsida; order Fabales; family Fabaceae; genus Lathyrus; species Lathyrus aphaca. Next base: position 28,137,384 of record OZ014521.1, on the reverse strand, counting down.
GAGCAGCCCATGCCAAAGCGCAGCAAGTTTTCTCGAGCAGTGAGTATCTTGTTTCACAGTCGGTAAACTTTTTGCTAAGGTAGTATATCGCCTGCTCTTTTCGACCAGACTCGTCATGTTGTCCCAACACACACCCCATTGAGTTGTCTAACACTGTTAAGTACATAATCAAGGGTCTTCCATCAACTGGTGGCATCAAAATTGGTGGTTCTAGCAGGTATCTCTTGATTTCATCAAAGGCAGTCTGGCACTCATCATTCCATTCCATCACCTGATCTTTCTTCAACAACTTGAAGATTGGCTCACAGATGGTAGTTAACTGGGAAATAAATCTTGCAATGTAGTTTAACCGTCCCAAGAAACCTCTAACCTCCTTCTCAGTACGGGGAGCTGGCATCTCTCGTATAGCTTTCACTTTTGCAGGATCCACTTCAATACCTTTTCCACTGACAATAAAACCCAGGAGCTTTCCAGATCTAACCCCAAAAGTACACTTGTTTGGGTTCAACCTCAACTTGTATTTCTTCAACCTCTCAAACAATTTATGCAAATGATCAAGATGTTGTTCTTCATTCTGAGATCTGGCTATCATATCATCCACATATACCTCTATCTCATGATGAATCATATCATGAAACAAAGCCACCATAGCACGCTGATATGTTGCCCCTGCATTCTTCAAACCAAATGGCATCACCTTATAGCAAAAAGTGCCCCACTGTGTCACAAATGTTGTCTTCTCCATATCTTCAGGTGCCATCTTGATTTGATTGTAACCAGAGAAACCATCCATAAAAGAGAATACCTCATGCTGAGCAGTGTTGTCTACCAGAATATCAATATGAGGAAGTGGAAAGTCATCTTTGGGGCTAGCCTTGTTCAAATCTCTGTAGTCCACACACATACGTACCTTACCATCTTTCTTAGGAACTGGTACCACATTTGCAACCCACTGAGGATAAGAAGTCACTGCTAAGAACCCTGCATTGAACTGTTTCATTACCTCTGCTTTGATCTTTTCTGACATTTCAGGACGCATACGACGAACCTTCTGCTTCTTTGGACGACAATCTTCTTTCACTGGTAAACGGTGAACCACAATGTCTGTATCCAACCCTGGCATATCTTCATAAGACCAAGCAAAGATCTCCACATAGTCACGTAACATCTGAATCAACCTGCTCTTGACACTGTCCTCTAAATCAGCCCCTATCTTGACCTCTTTTCTGTTTTCTTCAGTTCCCAAATTCACAACTTCGACTGGCTCTTCATGTGGCTGTATAGCTTTCTCTTCTTGTTGTAACAATCTAGCAAGCTCTACAGGTATTTCACAATCGTCCTCATTTTCGTCTTCAGTTTGATAGATCGGATTCTCGAAATCATAATTGGCAATAGTAGAACTGTTATCAACAGGATCCAGAGTGGATGAGGATCTGCATTTTAGTGATGTGGGTGTGTGTAAGAACACATAGCTGATAAAACAAAAATAAAAGAAAGACAAGGAACACAATATTTACGAAAACGAAACGTCCACTGATTTTATTGAATGAAGTATGCAAATGAAATGACAGCCCGTAACAAGCACACCATTGTGCCCCGGGTAAGGCACAAGGTTTGAAAGTTTTAATTGTTCAGAAATTACAAACTTAAAAAAGCAACAACACAGTAATAGTATTTACTCCTGACTAAAGGAGATAGGGATAACATCTTCAGCTTTCCAATTATTGAGTCCAGCACCCACAATAGGAAAAATCCAAGCATCCAAGTTGTAGTCTTCATCTTGATCTCCCACAACATTAATCTGGTCCTTCACAACCCCTTGATTGGTGATACGAATAGCACGAGCACGACGAACAGCCTTCTGGGACTCTTCATCCACCACAGCTCTAGCATCATTGAGGGAGGCCATTGCCATTGTTGGAGGTTTTCTGGTGACTACAGGAACTTTCTTCACAACAGGAGGAGCTACATAATCATTAACCACCCAGGGAACCACTTCAAATGTCTGACACGGAGTTTCAATGTATTCACCTTCCATTTCCAGATACTTGAAAGTGTTTACATGGCTGACAAAGTATTCTTCTTCTCCATAGACAGTAACAACCTTCCCATCCACCGGATATCTCAACTTTTGGTGCAATGTAGAGGTTACAGCACCTGCCCCATGGATCCAGGGACGACCAAGCAGACAAGAGTATGAAGGACGAATATCCATCACAAAAAATGTAGCAGTAAACACCTGAGAGCCAACTTTGATTGGAAGATCAATTTCCCCATGTACTACTCTTCTAGAACCATCAAAAGCCTTCACCACAATATTACTGGGCTTCAGAACAGCATCTTCAGGACTCAGCTTATTCAGGACTTCCTTGGGCAACACATTCAGAGAGGAACCATTGTCTATCAGCACATGTGACAGGGTAGTGCCCCTGCATTCAATTGAAATATGCAAGGCCCTGTTATGATCCCTCTTGGCAGGGGTCAAATCTGCATCAGAAAATCCTAACCTATTATCATAGGTCAGGTGGGCAACACAATTCTCAAACTGGTCAACAGAAATGGCATTGGGCACATGAGCAGACTTCAGAAACTTGATTAAGGACTTGGCATGAGCCTCAGAACATAGTAACAAGGACAACATAGAAATCTTTGAGGGAGTATGCCCCAATTGATCAACAATGTCATAATCACTCTTGCGAATGATTTTCAATACTTCTTCCATCTGCTTAGAGAGATCATCAGCAGCTGGCACATCAGTAGATACAGGCTCAATAACAGGACCTTTGCCCCGAGCATCAGTGGTGGAAGTAGCAGCAGGAGTAACTGCAGTTTTAGAAGCAACTGGAGGAGAGAAGACTCTTCCACTACGAGTGATCTTGCTAGATCCAGCAATATTATCAATGTCAACAGGCACATCAGGTAGAGGCTCCTGCTTGACACCATGGATGTAAACATCAGACCCATAGTGCCAAGGCACAGCTTTATCAGATGTATAGGGAATAGGACCAGGAGTAGTAATGACCACAGGAGCTACTCTGGCTTCAGCAACAACTTTCACGGGACCTTCATCAGTAATCTTGATTGGGCCCTGATGAGTGATTTTAACAGGTCTCTTTGAAGTGATTCTTACCGGTACTTTGTCAACCATATCAACTTCTTCAATCTTCTTACCCTGAGTCAGATGATCCACCATGCTTTCTACAGACGACGAAGTCCTTTCAAACACTATAGTATACTTATCCATGAGACGTTGAATTCCATCTCTCAATATGAAGCAACTATCTGGCTTATAGGTACAATACAAACAATCTTCACGACAACCCGGAAAGATCCCAGCTTGTACTAACCTCTTTTTGATAACAGACAATGGTGTGGTCAACTCCATAACTGAATAGACATGTAGGTCTTCATCAATGGCATTGACGGTCTTCTCGTGATTCGGCATTGGAGCAGTAATCACATTTGGAGTACCTGGAGGATCAAACTCAATTTCTCCAGCATCAATCATATCTTGAATTTTGTTCTTCAAGATCCAGCAGTTATTAGTATCATGTCCTGGACAATTTGAATGATATGCACATCGTGCATTGGGATTGTACCTGGGAGAGGTAACACTGGGATTCTGAGGAGCCTCTTTCAAAGTAATAAGTTCAGCCTTCAACAAATGTTGCAATGCCTGAGCCATTGACATGTTGATCTTCGTGAACTGTCTTCTAGCCCTCTGTTGGTTGCCCTGAGGCTGCTCTGTTGTTGCAGGAGTTGGATTTGAAATATGAACTGCACTAACAGACCGATGCCTTTTGTTATGATCAGGTTGACCATAAACAGCATTGGATTCTTTCTTCCCAGTGGGAGGTTTCTTTGCAGTACCTGATGAAGAAGTACCCACCAGGATCTTACCATTCTTTATACCATTCTCTACTCGCTCTCCTGTCATGATCAACTCAGTGAAGCCAGATGATGAGCTTCCAATGAGATGACTGTAAAACGGACCATTCAGCGTACACATGAACATGTCAACTAATTCCCTGTCAGTCAAAGGGGGTTGAACTCTTCCAGCTAAATCTCTCCACTTCTGAGCATACTCTTTAAAACTTTCTTTGGCACCCATAGACATGCTCTGAAGCTGCATGCGAGTGGGGGCTAAGTCAGCATTGTATTGGTACTGCTTATAGAAAGCTTCAGCAAGATCATTCCAGTCTCTGATGTTGACACTCTCCAACTGATAATACCACTCCAGCTGAGCTCCAGATAAGCTCTCTTGAAAGAAATGGATCCACAACTTCTTATCAGCAGTGTGAGGTTGAATTCTTCTGACATAAGACCTCAGATGCAGCTTGGGACAAGAGACCCCATCATAGACAACAAAAGTAGGAACCTTGAAACCCACAGGTATGACCACCCCAGATATCAAGCTCAAATCCTCAAAATCCAGCCCAGATGATTTCTGCAACTCCATAGCATCCATTCTATCCACCAGCATCTTGAATTTGTCTTCATTAGGCTCGTGGTAGTAATTAGCCTCAGAATCAGAGTCCCCTATTGTATGGTGGAGACTGCCTACCTCTTGCTCAGATTCTTCAGATTCATAGTCTTCAGCTGGTTCTTTGGTCTTGGCGAGACCTTTGAACCTTCTTCCCATGTTGATCAAACCAACAGACCTTCTAGTCTTCTTAGTCTTCTTGGCCAGCAGTGCCTTCAATTCATCTTGCCCCTTGGACAGGTTCAAGATCAGCTCTTGGAACTGTGCATTTTGTGTCTGAAGATCCTTAACTGATTGTTCAAGAGCCATTGCTGAAATAAACAGCGAGAAGATGAGAAACCTGTGCTCAATTATAAACCTGTGATGCAATGAAATGATATGTGAATGCATATGCAATGTTTTCAAGGACCGCAGGATTTAAATTTGCTTAAACAAACAAGAAAGTAACTTTTTATTAGTAATAACTTTGTTTTGCCTTTTAGGCTTACAAAAAATGAAATAAAATAAGTACAAAAGATGGGATTTTAAGTCTCCCATGGACGTTTCCTCTTTGTGTTGAGGTATGAGTTGAGATTCCGTTCCTCATGAAGTTGCTTTGTTAGTTCCAGGATTCTTTCTTGGCTTGCTTTGTAATGAGCCTCGAAAGTATCCCTTTGCTCCTTCAGTTGGATCCATGATCTCTGCAAGTCTTCCATATCAGTAGGCATGTCTGGGTGAAGGATGGTATAAGCTGTGTCTCCTTCAGCAACAGGTTCCATGGTAACTGGTAGGACGGCAGGATATGGCATCATGAGAGTCTGAGCACGAGATCGTACCCATCTGAGATAAGCCTCCATAGGAATAGTGTACTTAGGCTCCAGTGTCTTGCTGTCAACCCTGTTTACTTTTCCCCATGCTCGTATGAATCTCTGACGGTAACCCTGAAGATCGTTGTCGTAATCAAACACAATGCCCTGAATCAACATATCATGTGGACCATCACTTCGAGCGTAACCAAACTGTCGTAAAGCTAGAGAGGGGTTGTAGGTGATGCCTCCTCTTATGCCTAGAAGTGGCACATTAGGAAACTCTCCACAACGGTCAATGATGGTAACATTCTCCATAGATCTGGAGCACCAATGGATATCTGAGTGAGAAAGTGACATGATCCTTTTGGACCATCTGAACCCTTGCTCATTCTTCATTACTGAGCGAGGAAGGTGAGAAATAAACCACCTAGAAAGCAAAGGTATGCAGCACATCAAAGTTCCTCTTGCCCTTGTAGTACGAGTATGGAGAGAATGTAGGATGTCTCCAAGCAATGTAGGCACTGGATTGTGACTCAGGAATATGTTGATGGCATGAACGTCTATGAACTGATCTGGATTGGGGAACAATACTAAGCCGTATATCAGCAAGGCTAAGATCTCCTCAAAAGCATCATAGCTCATGGCCTTCAAGAACATTTGAGCTTTATCCATTAATACCTTGGCAAGAATACCCTTAACTCCGCTTCTCGTTTCTAGAACAATGTCAGACTTCTTCAGATGTAGAGCTGCAGCAATAACCTCTGGTTTAAGCTCCTTCTCCAAGCCTGTGAAGGGTCTTTGATCAAGAACAGGTATGCCCAGAAGTGTAGAGAACTCCTCCATTGTAGGAACCAACTGATAGTCAGGGAATGTAAAGCAATGATGTTTAGGGTCAAAGAACTGAAACAGAACACTCATCATGTCTTTATTGGACCCTGAAGTGACTAGATCCAATAGGTGACCATGTCTCTTGATGAACTGGGAATGATCAGACACTTGAGAAACCAACTCTTTAAGCTTGGCAGGTATGCCCACAAAGTTGATCCTGATAGTGTTTCTACGAGCTGAAGCCATGACCTGCAACAAAGAACAAAGATAAATCCTTTGGTCCTTGAAATGGTTAGTGAAAATGCTATGCTCATGATGCATGATGATGTCATGATGTTATGCTCAATCACAAACATGTGGCACACACAAACCAGTCACACAATAGCCCTAGGTTTAAAGGCTTGCATGAGGTTCAAAGGTAAGTACCCTCCCCTGAAGTTAGATGGTTCATCCTGTCCTACAAAAGTAACCAGGTTCTAAGGGATCTCAATATCATTGATCCTTCACAAGGGTGGTTGATCAGAAGGCAACTTACTTGCCAACCAAAACCCTCCAAGTTTAAGATCTCAATGAGTGTAGTATCGAGTGTCAACCAACTTCAGTCTGCACCAAAGCCGGTTACCTCACTACTTTCTAAAGGCCAAGATGAGTTAACTAGGGTTCTAAAAGTTAGTTAGTGCATTGACAACATATGGCAGCCTCATATTATCCTCAACTTGACTTAAGGAACATAAGCACCAACCAAGAAGTCACACTAATTATGGCCACCAGATCAACCGTATCGATATACGTCGTACAGTTTCCTTGGTCTATTGCCATTTACCTAAGGTACACTAGATCCGGGTTAGGATCTTTCACACATAAGAGCCCAACAAGTAATATAAAGCAAACAAGGCAAACAATTTAAAGTGATCTAATTCCTAAGGGTACCCCTCTTTAATATTAAATCCCCAGCAGAGTCGCCAGTTCTGTAACACGGTGGGAGAACTGACTTTAAGTTATGTTGCGGATAGCAAGAGTCGCCACCGACTTTTATTTTATCCAAAAGGAAAGGGTATAAAAGAACAGGAAAGACCTTAAGAGAATATTTTGGGTCCGGGGGGTAGGTTATGTAAAGGGAAGGTGTTAGCACCCTTTACATCCATGGTTATCCATGGGCTCTTAGTTACTTAGCTCACTTTTGAATTGTTTTTGAAAGTGTAGTGTGTGAATAGAAAAATTTTCATAATAATTGATAATGATCCATGTACGGATGCGTAAAAACTTGTTTTTTTGAAAATTTGTTTGAAATTTGTTAAGTGTTTGAAAAAAATGGAGTGAGCAAGCAACTAGGAGGTACCTACCCTGAAGTTTAAAGTATTTCTTGTTCTTTATCCTTTGATTGGTAAGACTATCCCTACTATTAAGGAGTAGGTAGTCATTACCTTGGATGTAAGGGACATGTGAGGGACATCTGTTTTTATGAAGGCAACTGTGGGGTGTATTAAGCATACTGGAGGGACTATCATCATTATTCGAAGGGACTTGATTCGTAAAGGCAACCATTAGGGACTTGATGATTTTTCTTTTTAGGGACTTGCTTTATACACCCCACTTGACCTTATGATTTAGGCAACTTGAGGGATAACCTTAGAAATGTGAGATGGCGATTAGAAATCGACTTACGTGTGTGAGTGTTCAATATTATTTATCTTTAGTTAAAATGAGCTAAATTTATTTTAAATTAAATACATGTTTACACTCCCTAAATTACTAACCATAGCATAAAAATTAAATAAATAAAATATTTACAAAATTTACACCAAGGAGCAATTACAACAATAATAAGCAATTAAAATAAATAGCAAATAAATATATAAGCAAAATAAATAGCAAAATATAAATAATAAGCAAAAAATAGTAAATTAACAATAAATAAATAATGGGTTAGTAGTAATAAAAATTAGGAAATAGGGGTTAGTTAAAATAATAATAACATTAAATAATAATCAAAAAGTTAGTAATAATAAAATAAGTGAGGTTAATAAATAATAAAAATTAGTGAAAGAATAATAATATATAAAATTAATAAAGCAAAATAAATAACATGGTTAATAATAATAATTAAATAAAATAGAATTAAATATTATAAACACAAAATTGGATTTTAATATATAACATTTATTTAGAATTAAAATTTTTTTTTAAGCATAATGTAATTATAAATTTGAATTATTACAAGTTTAATCATTTTAAGCATATATTAACATTTATTAAAAAAACAATTATTTACACATTATAAGGAGAAAATAAGTTTTAAGTATTATATTCACAAAATTAATCATATTTATAAAATTTAATTTTACTAATTATTATATTTACAAATTATTTTAAACATATACAAAAATATAATTATTGTAAGTTAAATTGTTTCTAAACATATATTAAAAGAAAAATAATTTGGATTATAAATATATTTACAAATAAGTTATAATTATTTTTAAATAAACATGTACAATAATAATTACATCACAAATTAGAAAATAAACAATTAGGTTTTAATAGGTATTTAGAAAATAAATTAGGGTTTTGTTAGAAAAATATTTTTAGGGTTTAATTTATAATATACAAAAATATGTGAATTAATATACCTATATTTTAACTACATGAATAATAATAAAGTTTAAATTGAGATACAAACAAGAATTTAGAATTTTAGAAAATAATTTTAAGAATTATAACACATAATATACATATAATATAAGAAAATTTTAATTTTAATTTATTTCATATATAATAATAATTGAATTAAGAAAATAAAGCAAAAGAAAAAAAGAAATCAAAAACCTGGTGGGGCTGGGGTTTGAACCCAGTCCCCTATGCTTGCAACCATAGTCTCTACCACTGGGCCATTGTGTACGCAGGTGAAAGAGAAAGGAGAATAGTTGCTTTTGATCTTTGTCACAAAAAACTTGGAAAATAAAAGAAATAAAAAGGCCTGGGGGAGGATTGAACCCAGGACCTTAGAACATTCACACGCACACATCACCACCCGGCTGGAAGAGCCAATCTGTTAATATGTTGGCTATAATTGATAATATATTAAACCTGAAAAACAAACAAAATAAAAAAACAAAATGTCACAAACGGGGAATCGAACCCCAGACCAAGCCAATGTATGCGCACACCTCCAACCACTGGACCAAGCAACCTTTGGTGAAACAAAACTATAACTAATTCATAAAATATTATATTCAACTTTTAAATTCTGGAAAACGCGCCAAGCTTCTTCTTCTTCTACCTTTTACCTGCGAATTTTATTGCCTTTTTTCCTGCAAGTTTTGTTGCAAGTTCTTCATGGTTTTGGACCTGCGAAAATCAAACTCATACCAAACAACAATGATTCATGAAATTAATTATAGTTTTATGATCCTTGTGTCTCATAGAACATTCCTATGTTCTTAGAATTCGTTTAGGTTTAGTGAATCACAAGACCCCATTTTAAAGGTCAAAACCCTAACTATGGCCGAATCTGTTTTAGGCAAGGAAGCTTCAATCCATTGGTCCAGAAACAATCTATACAATGTCACAAACAAGATTATGTAAACAAATTTCAACAAAACACAACCAATCAATGGAATCGAAAAAATTATATTCAAGATAAAAGTGAGCTCGGGTTGGCCAATATAGTGCACATGGGATGCATATGAGTGATGCTTTAGCTTCAGTGATGATCAAAGAACACGTCTATGTCTTTATTTTTACCTGGAAACCTCTTGGATTGAAGAATCCGAATTGGTGTTTTGGCTTGAATTTTTGAGTTATGAAACTTACCTTTTGATGCTGGAAATTCGTGTCTGAGGGCTAGGGTTGTGATCAGTATATATATGTGAATCATTCTAGGTCAAAATATTGATTAGTTATGTGGAAGTTTGGATATTTGAAGATTGAAAAAGATGGTGTCATGAAATTCAAATATTGGCTCATGAAAGCTTGCTATTTTTGGATAAATCACATGATTTCTTTCTCTTTCAACTTCAATCAATATTGATGAGATTCTAGAAGCTCAATCTTCATCCAAAAATATATTTTCATATTTTATATTTATTTAAAATGATTTTTATGAATTAAATCAAAAATAAATAAAAATAAAATAATAAAAATTCTGAATTTTGGTCATTTGGGTCGTGCATGATGATATGATATGGATTGGATCACAATTTAGCAAGCCCATTTGGAAGGAATTGGTTCTAGACCCCCATTTTCATCATAAACCATCACAAAATTTCTCAACTTTGCAAGGGCATATCTCCCTCAATTTTAAAGGTATGAGGGTGTTCTTGGACTTTTTGGAAAGCTTGAAGAGTCCTCTAAACAACCCCATTGGTTTCAGGTCCATATCATTTACCAATCTCAAGTTATGCCCTTTTGAAGTTGTTGACTTTTTGTTGACTTTTGAAATGACCTATAATGTCTTAGCTCATATCTTCCAAATGAAGCATTTTTGGGCTTAACTTGCAAGATCAAAGTTGTAGAGAATTCAATTTCCTTCAAAATGAGCTTTGAGTGGAGACTTGGTGATGAAGTATGTGAAAGTTATGGCTGGTCAAAGTTCAGTTGACTTTTACTGAGGGAACCCTAATTTAGAAACTCCTGATTATTGATGATCTGGAATCTCCTTGATGAATCATGATCAACCCTTGATAAAATGATGAATTTTACTTCATATACTTGATGTTGGCAAAAAATCATGAAGTTTGACTTTAGTTTGACCACAGTTGACCTCAGTTTGACTTTTTAACTGCATTGACTGGTTTTGACTTATCTGATCATCTGACTGAGCAAACTTTTGAGAAAAGTCTTGAAACTTGACATGGGGGTTCTTACACACATATAAGATGTTATGAAACTCACTTGAAGTCTTGGAAGTCCATTTAGTCTGATCAAAGTCAAAACCCTAGTTTTGGATGCACTGCTTAAGAGGTGCATTGTCTGAGGGAATTGTCAACTCTTTTGACCAATTGTGAACTTTGTGAACCTTGTGAATCTTCATAAAGTGTCTTGTGAACCTCATGGGAGGTATTGTGAAGCTTGTGAACCTTGTGAACCTCATGAAGTGACTTGTAGGCTTCATGAACCTCATGAAAGGTTATGTAAACATTGTGAATCTTGTGAACCTTGTGAACCTTCAAGAAGTAACTTGTAGACTTCATGAACCTCATGAAAGGTCTTGTAGATGTTGAGAAGCTTGTGAACCTTGTGAATCTTCAAGAAGTGACTTGTAGACTTCATGAACCTCATGAAAGGTCTTGTAAGTGTTGGGAAACTTGTGAACCTTGTGAACCTTCTTAGAACACAAAGTCTTGTATTGTGAGGGCAAATTTTGGGGTGCAACAGCTGCCCCTGTTCAATTTTCTGAAACCTGAGGGGTTAGATTGGTATGTTTGCCAGTCGTGACCTGGAAGGTTGAAGGGGATTGAACACAAAAGCCCAAAAATTTGCACTCACCAGTGCATAGAATGATATTGATGTTTGGTTGTATTTGCTTGAGTGGGCTTAAAGATGCCACTTGGAAGAACTGGGGATGGGCTTAGAGATGCCATCTAAAGAACTGGATGTGATGATAACTTTGTGCTGATACTGGATTTCAGTACTAGGTCTTTGTATAAGCCGTCTCTGAATCATTTATGCAACATGATTTGAATTGTTGGATGGATCAGTAGAAATAATTCTTGTGATAATTATCTCTTCTGGAAATATTTTGGATTAGGGACTAGATCTTTGTACAGACCGTTTGCCTATTCTCCAAGGGCCAAAAGAACGTCATGATTTGTTCTTAAGGATCAAAAGAACGTCAGGATTTGTCCTTCTGAGTAAAATGTCTTGAACAAGGAGTCAAAAGAGCGTCAGGATTTGCTCTTAAGGGTCAAAAGAACGTCAGGATTTGTTCTTCTGAGAGATGTCTTGAACAAGGGGCCAAAAGAGCGTCAGGATTTGCTCTTAAGGGTCAAAAGAACGTCAGGATTTGTTCTTCTGAAAAATGTCTTGGAGGATGAAGCAGTCCAGAAGTAATGATGATAGCTGTCAAGAGGATGGAGCAACCTTGAGGTAATGATATGATTTCAGGAGGATAAGCAATCCTGATGTATAAAAAGCTGTCAGGAGGATGGAGCAATCCTGAGGTAATAATATGATATGCTTTCAGGAGACTGGAGTAATCCTGATGTAACAGCATGTCTTCAGGAGGATTGAGCAGTCCTGATGAGATTATAAGCTTTCAGGAGGATAGAGCAGTCCTGATGAGATTATAAGCTTTCAGGAGGATAGAGCAGTCCTGATGAGATTATAAGCTTAGATTGATGATATGCTTTCAGGAGACTGGAGTAATCCTGATGTAACAGCACATCTTCAGGAGGATAGAGCAATCCTGATGATCATAAGTTCGGTTGCTGGATAATTAACCTGAAAACAAGGTAGCATTCCGTATAATAATATTAGTTTATGCTTTATGTATGCATGCATAGTATGATGCACCTAAGTAATGTATTATGCATTTATGGATATGTATGTTATGGTATGATGTAAATGATGTATGTATGATATGATACTGCCGAAAGCGTCTGGATATCTTCGTATAACAACTGCTGGCTAGGGAAAATAAATCCCGATTCGTTGTTGAAGAATATATTATACATAACCTTCCGTTTGCTGGGGATGGCAAGGTATAGATAACCTCCCGTCTGCTGGGGATAGTAAGGTATATATAACCTCCCGTCTGCTGGGGATAATAAGGCATATACAACCTCTCGTCTGCTGGGGATAGCAAGGTATATATAACCTCCCATCTGCTGGGGATAGCAAGGTATATACAACCTCCCGTCTGCTGGGGATAGCAAGGTATATATAACCTTCGTCTTCGTTTGATAGTAGGGTATACATAACCTCCCGTCTTCGTTCGTCGTACTCTCATTGGAAAGTAAATTCCCGAATATCCGTATGAGGATAAAAGAGATGGATATAAATTCCAGGGGAGATAAGACTTTATGAAGATGGATTCGTCCTACTGAGGGTTTTGTAGTTTTCTTGTAAAGATAAACCGGCGAAGCTTCGTTGAAATCCTTCCCTCGTTCGTCCTTAGCAAATACTATTACTGCATTTTTATGCATTTGTGGTAAACATTAATCATATTAAGCATACATGCATTTCTGGTAAACATTAATCATATTCAAAAGCATACATACATTCAAACACAACCAATGGACGTTTCGCTTATGTAAATAGGGTAAAAGTAAATCTGGATTCAAAAGATGGAATTTATTTATATCAAAAGTGACCCATACATGGGTAAGTTTGTACAAGGAGACATAAACCCTAGTAAGAGGATTTTGTCATAAAGTTTTACAAAAGAAAATCAGCTATGTGGGAAACAATCCTATTGAGTTTCAATTCTACTATTGCCATTCAAGTATCTCATCTTCTGCTGTTGAGACGGAAACGATTGGATTGAGCTTTATCTGTTTGAGCTTGAATAAGTATTACAACTGGTTGCAGTTTCATGAGTGATCCAAACGAGACATAGTCATACGCTTTAATCCCTGACTTTTGCCTGGATTGCCCTTTCAGGTTTTCAATCCACCGGGATACCCTTTTTTGCCCAAGCCGCCTTTTCAGATTTTCGACTTGCCGGGTGTACATCTTTTTATATATATCCCTAATTTTTGCCCAAACCCTTTTGGTTTGCCGGGATGCCCTTATTTTTGCCTAGGCCTGTCAACCTAGCGGGTCTCTTTTTATGCGTAGTATTTTTTAACTATGTCTGCGTTTACAGGCTGTGGGAAGTCCTCACCATCTATTGTAGTCAGTATCATGGCACCTCCTGAAAACACTGTCTTGACTACAAATGGTCCTTCATATGTTGGAGTCCACTTGCCCCTAGGATCACCCTGTGGTAATATGATACGCTTGATTACCAAGTCACCAGCCTGATATACCTTTGGCTTAACCTTCTTGTTAAAAGCTTTGATCATCCTTTTCTGGTACATCTGGCCATGACAAACTGCTGCTAACCTCTTCTCATCAATCAAATTTAGCTGATCCAGTCGAGTCTGAATCCACTCATCTTCATCCAAGCCTGCATCCTTTATAATTCTTAAGGAGGGAATCTGAACTTCAACGGGTAGAACTGCTTCCATACCATAGACCAAGGAGAATGGAGTTGCCCCTGTTGAAGTACGTATTGTAGTACGATAACCATGAAGAGCAAATGGTAACATCTCATGCCAATCCTTGTAAGTAACAGTCATCTTCTGTACAATCTTCTTAATGTTCTTATTAGCAGCTTCAACTGCCCCATTCATCTTCGGACGATACGGAGAAGAGTTATGATGCTTAATCTTGAACTGCGTGCAGAGATCAGTAATCATAGTGTTGTTCAGGTTTGAGCCATTGTCAGTGATAATCCTTTCAGGGATGCCATATCTACATATGAGATTATTCTTGATGAACCGAGCCACAACATTCTTTGTAACAGATGCAAATGAAGCTGCCTCCACCCACTTCGTGAAATAATCAATAGCAACCAGGATGAAACGATGCCCATTAGAAGCAGTAGGCTTGATCTCACCAATCATATCAATGCCCCACATGGCAAAGGGCCAAGGAGCAGTCAACACATTCAATGGTGATGGAGGTACATGGACTTTATCAGCATAAATTTGGCATTTGTGACATGTTCTGGAGTGTTGATAGCAATCAGCTTCCATAGTAGACCAATAGTAACCTGCTCTCAATATCTTCTTTGCCATGGTATGTCCACTAGAATGAGTGCCAAAGATCCCATCATGCATGTCTTCCATAATCTCAGTTGCTTCCTTCTTGTCCACACAACGAAGCAAAGTTGAATCATGATTGCGCTTGTACAGAATCCCATTACTCAAAAAGAACTTAGCAGAGAATCTCCTCAGAAACTTCCTATCTTTGACAGATGCCCCTTCAGGGAACTCCTGGGCTTCAAGATATCTTTTCACTTCATAAAACCAAGGCTTCTCCTCTGTCCCTTCAGTGTCAATTTCATTGCAATATGCAGGCTTTTCAAATCTATCAATAGTAATCTTGGGAGCTTCATCATCCCAACTGATCTCAAACATGGATGCCATGGTGGCCAATGCATCTGCCAATTGATTCTCTCTTCGTGGAATATGTCCAAAGGTAATCTCTTTGAAATGTGGGATCAAAGACAACACATGCTCTCTGTAAGGAATGAGGTTATCATGCTTGGTATCCCAATCTCCTTTGATCTGACTTACTACCAGGGCTGAATCTCCATACACATCAAGGAACTGAATCTTCATATCAATAGCAGCTTTAATACCCAGGATACATGCCTCATACTCAGCCATGTTATTGGTACAATAGAAACAAAGTCTGGCAGTAATCGGGGTATGACAACCTTCAGGGGAACTAATCACAACACCAACACCATTACCAAGTGCATTGGAAGCACCATCAAAAACCATAGTCCATCGGGATCCTTGTTCAGGTCCGTCATATTGTCCAGGTTCTTTGGTAATAATCATAATGTCTTCATCAGGGAACTCAAAACTCATTGACTGGTAATCATCCACTGCTTGATGAGCCAAATGATCAGCAACAACACTTCCCTTAATGGCCTTCTGAGTAGTGTACTGTATGTCATATTCTGTCAAGATCATTTGCCATCTTGCAATTCTTCCGGAGAGAGCAGGTTTCTCAAATATGTACTTGATTGGATCCATCTTTGAAATCAATAAGGTAGTATGGGTCAACATATACTGTCTTAGTCGGCGAGCAGCCCATGCCAAAGCGCAGCAAGTTTTCTCGAGCAGTGAGTATCTTGTTTCACAGTCGGTAAACTTTTTGCTAAGGTAGTATATCGCCTGCTCTTTTCGACCAGACTCGTCATGTTGTCCCAACACACACCCCATTGAGTTGTCTAACACTGTTAAGTACATAATCAAGGGTCTTCCATCAACTGGTGGCATCAAAATTGGTGGTTCTAGCAGGTATCTCTTGATTTCATCAAAGGCAGTCTGGCACTCATCATTCCATTCCATCACCTGATCTTTCTTCAACAACTTGAAGATTGGCTCACAGATGGTAGTTAACTGGGAAATAAATCTTGCAATGTAGTTTAACCGTCCCAAGAAACCTCTAACCTCCTTCTCAGTACGGGGAGCTGGCATCTCTCGTATAGCTTTCACTTTTGCAGGATCCACTTCAATACCTTTTCCACTGACAATAAAACCCAGGAGCTTTCCAGATCTAACCCCAAAAGTACACTTGTTTGGGTTCAACCTCAACTTGTATTTCTTCAACCTCTCAAACAATTTATGCAAATGATCAAGATGTTGTTCTTCATTCTGAGATCTAGCTATCATATCATCCACATATACCTCTATCTCATGATGAATCATATCATGAAACAAAGCCACCATAGCACGCTGATATGTTGCCCCTGCATTCTTCAAACCAAATGGCATCACCTTATAGCAAAAAGTGCCCCACTGTGTCACAAATGTTGTCTTCTCCATATCTTCAGGTGCCATCTTGATTTGATTGTAACCAGAGAAACCATCCATAAAAGAGAATACCTCATGCTGAGCAGTGTTGTCTACCAGAATATCAATATGAGGAAGTGGAAAGTCATCTTTGGGGCTAGCCTTGTTCAAATCTCTGTAGTCCACACACATACGTACCTTACCATCTTTCTTAGGAACTGGTACCACATTTGCAACCCACTGAGGATAAGAAGTCACTGCTAAGAACCCTGCATTGAACTGTTTCATTACCTCTGCTTTGATCTTTTCTGACATTTCAGGACGCATACGACGAACCTTCTGCTTCTTTGGACGACAATCTTCTTTCACTGGTAAACGGTGAACCACAATGTCTGTATCCAACCCTGGCATATCTTCATAAGACCAAGCAAAGATCTCCACATAGTCACGTAACATCTGAATCAACCTGCTCTTGACACTGTCCTCTAAATCAGCCCCTATCTTGACCTCTTTTCTGTTTTCTTCAGTTCCCAAATTCACAACTTCGACTGGCTCTTCATGTGGCTGTATAGCTTTCTCTTCTTGTTGTAACAATCTAGCAAGCTCTACAGGTATTTCACAATCGTCCTCATTTTCGTCTTCAGTTTGATAGATCGGATTCTCGAAATCATAATTGGCAATAGTAGAACTGTTATCAACAGGATCCAGAGTGGATGAGGATCTGCATTTTAGTGATGTGGGTGTGTGTAAGAACACATAGCTGATAAAACAAAAATAAAAGAAAGACAAGGAACACAATATTTACGAAAACGAAACGTCCACTGATTTTATTGAATGAAGTATGCAAATGAAATGACAGCCCGTAACAAGCACACCATTGTGCCCCGGGTAAGGCACAAGGTTTGAAAGTTTTAATTGTTCAGAAATTACAAACTTAAAAAAGCAACAACACAGTAATAGTATTTACTCCTGACTAAAGGAGATAGGGATAACATCTTCAGCTTTCCAATTATTGAGTCCAGCACCCACAATAGGAAAAATCCAAGCATCCAAGTTGTAGTCTTCATCTTGATCTCCCACAACATTAATCTGGTCCTTCACAACCCCTTGATTGGTGATACGAATAGCACGAGCACGACGAACAGCCTTCTGGGACTCTTCATCCACCACAGCTCTAGCATCATTGAGGGAGGCCATTGCCATTGTTGGAGGTTTTCTGGTGACTACAGGAACTTTCTTCACAACAGGAGGAGCTACATAATCATTAACCACCCAGGGAACCACTTCAAATGTCTGACACGGAGTTTCAATGTATTCACCTTCCATTTCCAGATACTTGAAAGTGTTTACATGGCTGACAAAGTATTCTTCTTCTCCATAGACAGTAACAACCTTCCCATCCACCGGATATCTCAACTTTTGGTGCAATGTAGAGGTTACAGCACCTGCCCCATGGATCCAGGGACGACCAAGCAGACAAGAGTATGAAGGACGAATATCCATCACAAAAAATGTAGCAGTAAACACCTGAGAGCCAACTTTGATTGGAAGATCAATTTCCCCATGTACTACTCTTCTAGAACCATCAAAAGCCTTCACCACAATATTACTGGGCTTCAGAACAGCATCTTCAGGACTCAGCTTATTCAGGACTTCCTTGGGCAACACATTCAGAGAGGAACCATTGTCTATCAGCACATGTGACAGGGTAGTGCCCCTGCATTCAATTGAAATATGCAAGGCCCTGTTATGATCCCTCTTGGCAGGGGTCAAATCTGCATCAGAAAATCCTAACCCATTATCATAGGTCAGGTGGGCAACACAATTCTCAAACTGGTCAACAGAAATGGCATTGGGCACATGAGCAGACTTCAGAAACTTGATTAAGGACTTGGCATGAGCCTCAGAACATAGTAACAAGGACAACATAGAAATCTTTGAGGGAGTATGCCCCAATTGATCAACAATGTCATAATCACTCTTGCGAATGATTTTCAATACTTCTTCCATCTGCTTAGAGAGATCATCAGCAGCTGGCACATCAGTAGATACAGGCTCAATAACAGGACCTTTGCCCCGAGCATCAGTGGTGGAAGTAGCAGCAGGAGTAACTGCAGTTTTAGAAGCAACTGGAGGAGAGAAGACTCTTCCACTACGAGTGATCTTGCTAGATCCAGCAATATTATCAATGTCAACAGGCACATCAGGTAGAGGCTCCTGCTTGACACCATGGATGTAAACATCAGACCCATAGTGCCAAGGCACAGCTTTATCAGATGTATAGGGAATAGGACCAGGAGTAGTAATGACCACAGGAGCTACTCTGGCTTCAGCAACAACTTTCACGGGACCTTCAGCAGTAATCTTGATTGGGCCCTGATGAGTGATTTTAACAGGTCTCTTTGAAGTGATTCTTACCGGTACTTTGTCAACCATATCAACTTCTTCAATCTTCTTACCCTGAGTCAGATGATCCACCATGCTTTCTACAGACGACGAAGTCCTTTCAAACACTATAGTATACTTATCCATGAGACGTTGAATTCCATCTCTCAATATGAAGCAACTATCTGGCTTATAGGTACAATACAAACAATCTTCACGACAACCCGGAAAGATCCCAGCTTGTACTAACCTCTTTTTGATAACAGACAATGGTGTGGTCAACTCCATAACTGAATAGACATGTAGGTCTTCATCAATGGCATTGACGGTCTTCTCGTGATTCGGCATTGGAGCAGTAATCACATTTGGAGTACCTGGAGGATCAAACTCAATTTCTCCAGCATCAATCATATCTTGAATTTTGTTCTTCAAGATCCAGCAGTTATTAGTATCATGTCCTGGACAATTTGAATGATATGCACATCGTGCATTGGGATTGTACCTGGGAGAGGTAACACTGGGATTCTGAGGAGCCTCTTTCAAAGTAATAAGTTCAGCCTTCAACAAATGTTGCAATGCCTGAGCCATTGACATGTTGATCTTCGTGAACTGTCTTCTAGCCCTCTGTTGGTTGCCCTGAGGCTGCTCTGTTGTTGCAGGAGTTGGATTTGAAATATGAACTGCACTAACAGACCGATGCCTTTTGTTATGATCAGGTTGACCATAAACAGCATTGGATTCTTTCTTCCCAGTGGGAGGTTTCTTTGCAGTACCTGATGAAGAAGTACCCACCAGGATCTTACCATTCTTTATACCATTCTCTACTCGCTCTCCTGTCATGATCAACTCAGTGAAGCCAGATGATGAGCTTCCAATGAGATGACTGTAAAACGGACCATTCAGCGTACACATGAACATGTCAACTAATTCCCTGTCAGTCAAAGGGGGTTGAACTCTTCCAGCTAAATCTCTCCACTTCTGAGCATACTCTTTAAAACTTTCTTTGGCACCCATAGACATGCTCTGAAGCTGCATGCGAGTGGGGGCTAAGTCAGCATTGTATTGGTACTGCTTATAGAAAGCTTCAGCAAGATCATTCCAGTCTCTGATGTTGACACTCTCCAACTGATAATACCACTCCAGCTGAGCTCCAGATAAGCTCTCTTGAAAGAAATGGATCCACAACTTCTTATCAGCAGTGTGAGGTTGAATTCTTCTGACATAAGACCTCAGATGCAGCTTGGGACAAGAGACCCCATCATAGACAACAAAAGTAGGAACCTTGAAACCCACAGGTATGACCACCCCAGATATCAAGCTCAAATCCTCAAAATCCAGCCCAGATGATTTCTGCAACTCCATAGCATCCATTCTATCCACCAGCATCTTGAATTTGTCTTCATTAGGCTCGTGGTAGTAATTAGCCTCAGAATCAGAGTCCCCTATTGTATGGTGGAGACTGCCTACCTCTTGCTCAGATTCTTCAGATTCATAGTCTTCAGCTGGTTCTTTGGTCTTGGCGAGACCTTTGAACCTTCTTCCCATGTTGATCAAACCAACAGACCTTCTAGTCTTCTTAGTCTTCTTGGCCAGCAGTGCCTTCAATTCATCTTGCCCCTTGGACAGGTTCAAGATCAGCTCTTGGAACTGTGCATTTTGTGTCTGAAGATCCTTAACTGATTGTTCAAGAGCCATTGCTGAAATAAACAGCGAGAAGATGAGAAACCTGTGCTCAATTATAAACCTGTGATGCAATGAAATGATATGTGAATGCATATGCAATGTTTTCAAGGACCGCAGGATTTAAATTTGCTTAAACAAACAAGAAAGTAACTTTTTATTAGTAATAACTTTGTTTTGCCTTTTAGGCTTACAAAAAATGAAATAAAATAAGTACAAAAGATGGGATTTTAAGTCTCCCATGGACGTTTCCTCTTTGTGTTGAGGTATGAGTTGAGATTCCGTTCCTCATGAAGTTGCTTTGTTAGTTCCAGGATTCTTTCTTGGCTTGCTTTGTAATGAGCCTCGAAAGTATCCCTTTGCTCCTTCAGTTGGATCCATGATCTCTGCAAGTCTTCCATATCAGTAGGCATGTCTGGGTGAAGGATGGTATAAGCTGTGTCTCCTTCAGCAACAGGTTCCATGGTAACTGGTAGGACGGCAGGATATGGCATCATGAGAGTCTGAGCACGAGATCGTACCCATCTGAGATAAGCCTCCATAGGAATAGTGTACTTAGGCTCCAGTGTCTTGCTGTCAACCCTGTTTACTTTTCCCCATGCTCGTATGAATCTCTGACGGTAACCCTGAAGATCGTTGTCGTAATCAAACACAATGCCCTGAATCAACATATCATGTGGACCATCACTTCGAGCGTAACCAAACTGTCGTAAAGCTAGAGAGGGGTTGTAGGTGATGCCTCCTCTTATGCCTAGAAGTGGCACATTAGGAAACTCTCCACAACGGTCAATGATGGTAACATTCTCCATAGATCTGGAGCACCAATGGATATCTGAGTGAGAAAGTGACATGATCCTTTTGGACCATCTGAACCCTTGCTCATTCTTCATTACTGAGCGAGGAAGGTGAGAAATAAACCACCTAGAAAGCAAAGGTATGCAGCACATCAAAGTTCCTCTTGCCCTTGTAGTACGAGTATGGAGAGAATGTAGGATGTCTCCAAGCAATGTAGGCACTGGATTGTGACTCAGGAATATGTTGATGGCATGAACGTCTATGAACTGATCTGGATTGGGGAACAATACTAAGCCGTATATCAGCAAGGCTAAGATCTCCTCAAAAGCATCATAGCTCATGGCCTTCAAGAACATTTGAGCTTTATCCATTAATACCTTGGCAAGAATACCCTTAACTCCGCTTCTCGTTTCTAGAACAATGTCAGACTTCTTCAGATGTAGAGCTGCAGCAATAACCTCTGGTTTAAGCTCCTTCTCCAAGCCTGTGAAGGGTCTTTGATCAAGAACAGGTATGCCCAGAAGTGTAGAGAACTCCTCCATTGTAGGAACCAACTGATAGTCAGGGAATGTAAAGCAATGATGTTTAGGGTCAAAGAACTGAAACAGAACACTCATCATGTCTTTATTGGACCCTGAAGTGACTAGATCCAATAGGTGACCATGTCTCTTGATGAACTGGGAATGATCAGACACTTGAGAAACCAACTCTTTAAGCTTGGCAGGTATGCCCACAAAGTTGATCCTGATAGTGTTTCTACGAGCTGAAGCCATGACCTGCAACAAAGAACAAAGATAAATCCTTTGGTCCTTGAAATGGTTAGTGAAAATGCTATGCTCATGATGCATGATGATGTCATGATGTTATGCTCAATCACAAACATGTGGCACACACAAACCAGTCACACAATAGCCCTAGGTTTAAAGGCTTGCATGAGGTTCAAAGGTAAGTACCCTCCCCTGAAGTTAGATGGTTCATCCTGTCCTACAAAAGTAACCAGGTTCTAAGGGATCTCAATATCATTGATCCTTCACAAGGGTGGTTGATCAGAAGGCAACTTACTTGCCAACCAAAACCCTCCAAGTTTAAGATCTCAATGAGTGTAGTATCGAGTGTCAACCAACTTCAGTCTGCACCAAAGCCGGTTACCTCACTACTTTCTAAAGGCCAAGATGAGTTAACTAGGGTTCTAAAAGTTAGTTAGTGCATTGACAACATATGGCAGCCTCATATTATCCTCAACTTGACTTAAGGAACATAAGCACCAACCAAGAAGTCACACTAATTATGGCCACCAGATCAACCGTATCGATATACGTCGTACAGTTTCCTTGGTCTATTGCCATTTACCTAAGGTACACTAGATCCGGGTTAGGATCTTTCACACATAAGAGCCCAACAAGTAATATAAAGCAAACAAGGCAAACAATTTAAAGTGATCTAATTCCTAAGGGTACCCCTCTTTAATATTAAATCCCCAGCAGAGTCGCCAGTTCTGTAACACGGTGGGAGAACTGACTTTAAGTTATGTTGCGGATAGCAAGAGTCGCCACCGACTTTTATTTTATCCAAAAGGAAAGGGTATAAAAGAACAGGAAAGACCTTAAGAGAATATTTTGGGTCCGGGGGGTAGGTTATGTAAAGGGAAGGTGTTAGCACCCTTTACATCCATGGTTATCCATGGGCTCTTAGTTACTTAGCTCACTTTTGAATTGTTTTTGAAAGTGTAGTGTGTGAATAGAAAAATTTTCATAATAATTGATAATGATCCATGTACGGATGCGTAAAAACTTGTTTTTTTGAAAATTTGTTTGAAATTTGTTAAGTGTTTGAAAAAAATGGAGTGAGCAAGCAACTAGGAGGTACCTACCCTGAAGTTTAAAGTATTTCTTGTTCTTTATCCTTTGATTGGTAAGACTATCCCTACTATTAAGGAGTAGGTAGTCATTACCTTGGATGTAAGGGACATGTGAGGGACATCTGTTTTTATGAAGGCAACTGTGGGGTGTATTAAGCATACTGGAGGGACTATCATCATTATTCGAAGGGACTTGATTCGTAAAGGCAACCATTAGGGACTTGATGATTTTTCTTTTAAGGGACTTGCTTTATACACCCCACTTGACCTTATGATTTAGGCAACTTGAGGGATAACCTTAGAAATGTGAGATGGCGATTAGAAATCGACTTACGTGTGTGAGTGTTCAATATTATTTATCTTTAGTTAAAATGAGCTAAATTTATTTTAAATTAAATACATGTTTACACTCCCTAAATTACTAACCATAGCATAAAAATTAAATAAATAAAATATTTACAAAATTTACACCAAGGAGCAATTACAACAATAATAAGCAATTAAAATAAATAGCAAATAAATATATAAGCAAAATAAATAGCAAAATATAAATAATAAGCAAAAAATAGTAAATTAACAATAAATAAATAATGGGTTAGTAGTAATAAAAATTAGGAAATAGGGGTTAGTTAAAATAATAATAACATTAAATAATAATCAAAAAGTTAGTAATAATAAAATAAGTGAGGTTAATAAATAATAAAAATTAGTGAAAGAATAATAATATATAAAATTAATAAAGCAAAATAAATAACATGGTTAATAATAATAATTAAATAAAATAGAATTAAATATTATAAACACAAAATTGGATTTTAATATATAACATTTATTTAGAATTAAAATTTTTTTTTAAGCATAATGTAATTATAAATTTGAATTATTACAAGTTTAATCATTTTAAGCATATATTAACATTTATTAAAAAAACAATTATTTACACATTATAAGGAGAAAATAAGTTTTAAGTATTATATTCACAAAATTAATCATATTTATAAAATTTAATTTTACTAATTATTATATTTACAAATTATTTTAAACATATACAAAAATATAATTATTGTAAGTTAAATTGTTTCTAAACATATATTAAAAGAAAAATAATTTGGATTATAAATATATTTACAAATAAGTTATAATTATTTTTAAATAAACATGTACAATAATAATTACATCACAAATTAGAAAATAAACAATTAGGTTTTAATAGGTATTTAGAAAATAAATTAGGGTTTTGTTAGAAAAATATTTTTAGGGTTTAATTTATAATATACAAAAATATGTGAATTAATATACCTATATTTTAACTACATGAATAATAATAAAGTTTAAATTGAGATACAAACAAGAATTTAGAATTTTAGAAAATAATTTTAAGAATTATAACACATAATATACATATAATATAAGAAAATTTTAATTTTAATTTATTTCATATATAATAATAATTGAATTAAGAAAATAAAGCAAAAGAAAAAAAGAAATCAAAAACCTGGTGGGGCTGGGGTTTGAACCCAGTCCCCTATGCTTGCAACCATAGTCTCTACCACTGGGCCATTGTGTACGCAGGTGAAAGAGAAAGGAGAATAGTTGCTTTTGATCTTTGTCACAAAAAACTTGGAAAATAAAAGAAATAAAAAGGCCTGGGGGAGGATTGAACCCAGGACCTTAGAACATTCACACGCACACATCACCACCCGGCTGGAAGAGCCAATCTGTTAATATGTTGGCTATAATTGATAATATATTAAACCTGAAAAACAAACAAAATAAAAAAACAAAATGTCACAAACGGGGAATCGAACCCCAGACCAAGCCAATGTATGCGCACACCTCCAACCACTGGACCAAGCAACCTTTGGTGAAACAAAACTATAACTAATTCATAAAATATTATATTCAACTTTTAAATTCTGGAAAACGCGCCAAGCTTCTTCTTCTTCTACCTTTTACCTGCGAATTTTATTGCCTTTTTTCCTGCAAGTTTTGTTGCAAGTTCTTCATGGTTTTGGACCTGCGAAAATCAAACTCATACCAAACAACAATGATTCATGAAATTAATTATAGTTTTATGATCCTTGTGTCTCATAGAACATTCCTATGTTCTTAGAATTCGTTTAGGTTTAGTGAATCACAAGACCCCATTTTAAAGGTCAAAACCCTAACTATGGCCGAATCTGTTTTAGGCAAGGAAGCTTCAATCCATTGGTCCAGAAACAATCTATACAATGTCACAAACAAGATTATGTAAACAAATTTCAACAAAACACAACCAATCAATGGAATCGAAAAAATTATATTCAAGATAAAAGTGAGCTCGGGTTGGCCAATATAGTGCACATGGGATGCATATGAGTGATGCTTTAGCTTCAGTGATGATCAAAGAACACGTCTATGTCTTTATTTTTACCTGGAAACCTCTTGGATTGAAGAATCCGAATTGGTGTTTTGGCTTGAATTTTTGAGTTATGAAACTTACCTTTTGATGCTGGAAATTCGTGTCTGAGGGCTAGGGTTGTGATCAGTATATATATGTGAATCATTCTAGGTCAAAATATTGATTAGTTATGTGGAAGTTTGGATATTTGAAGATTGAAAAAGATGGTGTCATGAAATTCAAATATTGGCTCATGAAAGCTTGCTATTTTTGGATAAATCACATGATTTCTTTCTCTTTCAACTTCAATCAATATTGATGAGATTCTAGAAGCTCAATCTTCATCCAAAAATATATTTTCATATTTTATATTTATTTAAAATGATTTTTATGAATTAAATCAAAAATAAATAAAAATAAAATAATAAAAATTCTGAATTTTGGTCATTTGGGTCGTGCATGATGATATGATATGGATTGGATCACAATTTAGCAAGCCCATTTGGAAGGAATTGGTTCTAGACCCCCATTTTCATCATAAACCATCACAAAATTTCTCAACTTTGCAAGGGCATATCTCCCTCAATTTTAAAGGTATGAGGGTGTTCTTGGACTTTTTGGAAAGCTTGAAGAGTCCTCTAAACAACCCCATTGGTTTCAGGTCCATATCATTTACCAATCTCAAGTTATGCCCTTTTGAAGTTGTTGACTTTTTGTTGACTTTTGAAATGACCTATAATGTCTTAGCTCATATCTTCCAAATGAAGCATTTTTGGGCTTAACTTGAAAGATCAAAGTTGTAGAGAATTCAATTTCCTTCAAAATGAGCTTTGAGTGGAGACTTGGTGATGAAGTATGTGAAAGTTATGGCTGGTCAAAGTTCAGTTGACTTTTACTGAGGGAACCCTAATTTAGAAACTCCTGATTATTGATGATCTGGAATCTCCTTGATGAATCATGATCAACCCTTGATAAAATGATGAATTTTACTTCATATACTTGATGTTGGCAAAAAATCATGAAGTTTGACTTTAGTTTGACCACAGTTGACCTCAGTTTGACTTTTTAACTGCATTGACTGGTTTTGACTTATCTGATCATCTGACTGAGCAAACTTTTGAGAAAAGTCTTGAAACTTGACATGGGGGTTCTTACACACATATAAGATGTTATGAAACTCACTTGAAGTCTTGGAAGTCCATTTAGTCTGATCAAAGTCAAAACCCTAGTTTTGGATGCACTGCTTAAGAGGTGCATTGTCTGAGGGAATTGTCAACTCTTTTGACCAATTGTGAACTTTGTGAACCTTGTGAATCTTCATAAAGTGTCTTGTGAACCTCATGGGAGGTATTGTGAAGCTTGTGAACCTTGTGAACCTCATGAAGTGACTTGTAGGCTTCATGAACCTCATGAAAGGTTATGTAAACATTGTGAATCTTGTGAACCTTGTGAACCTTCAAGAAGTAACTTGTAGACTTCATGAACCTCATGAAAGGTCTTGTAGATGTTGAGAAGCTTGTGAACCTTGTGAATCTTCAAGAAGTGACTTGTAGACTTCATGAACCTCATGAAAGGTCTTGTAAGTGTTGGGAAACTTGTGAACCTTGTGAACCTTCTTAGAACACAAAGTCTTGTATTGTGAGGGCAAATTTTGGGGTGCAACACTGTGTTGTTACTTTTAAAGTTTGTAATTTTTGAACAATTTAAACTCTTAAATCTTGTGCCTTACCCGGGGCACAATGGTGTGCTTATTACGGGATGTCATTTCATTTTCATATTTCATTCAATAAAAATCAGTGGACGTTTCGTTTTCGTAAATATTGTGTTCCTTGTCTTTCTTTTATTTTATCAGCTATGTGTTCTTACACACACCCACATCACTAAAAATGCAGATCCTCATCCACTCTGGATCCTGTTGATAACAGTTCTACTATTGCCAATTATAATTTCGAGAATCAGATCTATCAAGCTGAAGATGGAAATGAGGACGATTGTGAAGTACCTGTAGAGCTTGCTAGGTTGTTACAACAAGAAGAGAAAGCCATACAGCCACATGAAGAGCCAATCGAAGTTGTGAATCTGGGAACTGAAGAAAACAGGAAAGAAGTCAAGATAGGGGCTGAATTAGAGGATAGTGTCAAGAGCAGATTGATTCAGATGTTACATGATTATGTGGAGATCTTTGCTTGGTCCTATGAAGATATGCCAGGTTTGGATACAGACATTGTGGTTCACCGTTTACCAGTAAAAGAAGATTGTCGTCCAAAGAAGCAGAAGGTTCGTCGCATGCGTCCTGAAATGTCAGAGAAGATTAAGGCAGAGGTGATGAAACAGTTTGATGCAGGGTTCTTAGCTATGACTTCTTATCCTCAATGGGTTGCAAATGTGGTGCCGGTACCTAAGAAAGATGGTAAGGTACGTATGTGTGTGGATTACAGGGATTTGAACAAGGCCAGCCCCAAAGATGACTTTCCACTCCCTCATATTGATGTTCTGGTAGACAACACTGCTCAGCATAAAGTATTCTCTTTCATGGATGGTTTCTCTGGTTACAATCAAATCAAGATGGCACCTGAAGATATGGAGAAGACTACATTTGTTACACAGTGGGGCACCTTTTGCTATAAAGTGATGCCATTTGGTTTGAAGAATGTCGGGGCAACATATCAGCGTGCTATGGTGGCTTTGTTTCATGATATGATTCATCATGAGATAGAGGTATATGTGGATGATATGATAGCCAGGTCCCAAAATGAAGAGCAACATCTTGATCATCTGCATAAGTTGTTTGAGAGGTTGAAGAAATACAAGTTGAGATTGAACCCAAACAAGTGTACTTTTGGAGTTAGGTCTGGTAAACTCCTGGGTTTCATTGTCAGTGGAAAAGGTATTGAAGTAGATCCTGCAAAAGTGAAAGCTATACAAGAGATGCCAGCTCCCCGTACCGAGAAGGAAGTTAGAGGTTTCTTGGGACGATTGAATTACATTGCAAGATTTATTTCCCAATTAACTGCTACCTGTGAGCCAATCTTCAAGTTATTGAAGAAAGATCAGGTAATGGAGT
Source organism: Lathyrus aphaca (assembly GCA_963966055.1). Lineage (NCBI taxonomy): Eukaryota > Viridiplantae > Streptophyta > Magnoliopsida > Fabales > Fabaceae > Lathyrus > Lathyrus aphaca. The sequence goes on along the minus strand of OZ014521.1, from coordinate 28,108,609 downwards.
GGAATGATGAGTGCCAGACAGCATTTGATGAAATCAAGAAATATCTGCTAGAACCACCAATTTTGATGCCACCAGTTGATGGAAGACCCTTGATCATGTACTTAACAGTGTTAGACAACTCAATGGGGTGTGTATTGGGGCAACATGACGAGTCTGGTCGAAAAGAGCAGGCAATATACTACCTTAGCAAAAAGTTTACCGACTGTGAAACAAGATACTCACTGCTCGAGAAAACTTGCTGCGCTTTGGCATGGGCTGCTCGCCGACTAAGACAGTATATGTTGACTCATACTACCTTATTGATTTCGAAGATGGATCCAATCAAGTACATATTCGAGAAACCTTCTCTCTCCGGAAGAATTGCAAGATGGCAAATGATCTTGACTGAATATGATATACAGTATACTACTCAGAAGGCCATTAAAGGAAGTGTTGTAGCTGATCATTTGGCTCATCAAGCAGTGGATGATTATCAGTCAATGAGTTTTGAGTTCCCTGATGAAGATATTATGATTATTACCAAAGAACCTGGACAATATGACGGACCTGAACAAGGATCCCGATGGACTATGGTTTTTGATGGAGCTTCTAATGCACATGGTAATGGTGTTGGTGTTGTGATCAGTTCCCCTGAAGGTTGTCATACCCCGATTACTGCTAGACTTTGCTTCTATTGTACCAATAACATGGCTGAGTATGAGGCATGTATCCTGGGCATCAAAGCTGTCATTGATATGAAGATTCAGTTCCTTGACGTGTATGGAGATTCAGCCCTGGTAGTAAGTCAGATTAAAGGAGATTGGGATACCAAGCATGATAATCTCATTCCTTACAAAGAGCATGTGTTGTCTTTGATCCCACATTTCAAAGAGATTACATTTGGACATATTCCACGAAGAGAGAATCAGTTGGCAGATGCCTTAGCCACCATGGCATCCATGTTTGAGATCAGCTGGGATGATGAAGCTCCCAAGATTACTATTGATAGATTTGAGAAGCCTGCATACTGCAATGAGATTGACACTGAAGAAGCAGAGGAGAAGCCTTGGTTCTATGAAGTGAAAAGATATCTTGAAGCTCAGGAGTTCCCTGAAGGGGCATCTGTCAAGGATAAGAAGTTTCTGAGGAGGTTCTCCGCTAAGTTCTTTTTGAGTAATGGGATTTTGTACAAACGCAATCATGATTCAACTTTGCTTCGTTGTGTGGATAAGAAGGAAGCAACAGAGATTATGGAAGACATGCATGATGGGATCTTTGGCACTCATTCTAGTGGTCATACTATGGCAAAGAAGATATTAAGAGCAGGTTACTATTGGTCTACTATGGAAGCTGACTATTATCAACATTCCAGAACATGTCACAAGTGTCAAATCTATGCTGATAAAGTACATATACCTCCATCTCCATTGAATGTGTTGACTGTTCCTTGGCCTTTTGCCATGTGGGGCATTGATATGATTGGTGAGATCAAGCCTACTGCTTCTAATGGGCATCGTTTCATCCTGGTTGCTATTGATTACTTTACGAAATGGGTAGAGGCAGCTTCATTTGCATCTGTTACCAAGAATGTAGTGGCTCGATTCATTAAGAATAATATCATATGTAGGTATGGCATCCCTGAAAGGATTATTACTAACAATGGCTCTAATCTGAACAACACTATGATTACTGATCTCTGCACGCAGTTCAAGATTAAGCATCACAACTCTTCTCCGTATCGTCCGAAGATGAATGGGGCAGTTGAAGCTGCTAATAAGAACATCAAGAAGATTATACAGAAGATGATTGTTACTTATAAGGATTGGCATGAGATGTTACCATTTGCTCTTCATGGTTATCGTACTACAATACGTACTTCAACAGGGGCAACCCCATTCTCCTTAGTCTATGGTATGGAAGCAGTTCTGCCCATTGAAGTTCAGATTCCCTCCCTAAGAATTATGAAGGATGCAGGCTTGGATGAAGATGAGTGGATTCAGACTCGACTTGACCAGATAAATTTGATTGATGAGAAGAGGTTAGCAGCAATTTGTCATGGCCAGATGTACCAGAAACGAATGATCAAGGCTTTCAACAAGAAGGTTAAGCCTAAGGTATATCAGGCTGGTGATTTGGTAATCAAGCGTATCATATTACCACAGGGTGATCCTAGGGGCAAGTGGAATCCTACATATGAAGGACCATTTGTGGTCAAAATAGTATTCTCAGGAGGTGCCATGATACTTACTACTATGGATGGTGAAGACTTCCCGCAGCCTGTAAACGCAGACATAGTTAAAAAATACTACGCATAAAAAGAGACCCGCTAGGTTGATTGGCCTAGGCAAAAATAAGGGCATCCCGACGAACCAAAAGGGTTCGGGCAAAAATTAGGGATATATATAAAAAAAAAGGTACACCCGGCAAGTCGAAAACCTGAAAAGGCGGCTTGGGCAAAAAAGGGTATCCCGGTGGATTGAAAACCTGAAAGGGTAATCCGGGCAAAAGTTAGGGATTAAAGCGTTTGACTATATCTCGTTTGGATCACCCATGTAACTACAACCAGTTGTGCTACTTACTCAAGCTCGAACAGATAAAGCTCAATCCAATCGTTTCCGTCTCGACAGCAGAAGATGAGATACTTGAAGATAATGGCAATAGTAGAATTGAAACTCAATAAGATTATTTCCCACATAGATGATTTTCTTTGTTTTGTAAAAATTTTACGACGAATTCCTCCTACTAGGATTTCTGTCTCCTTGTACAAACTTGCCTATGTATAGGTCACTTTGTGATATAAATAAAATTCCATCTTTGAATCCAGATTTACTTTTACCCTATTTACATAAAGCGAAACGTCCATTGGTTGTGTTTGAATGTATGTATGCTTTTGAATATGATTGATGTTTACCAGAAATGCATAAATGCTTAATATGATTGATGTTTACCAGAAATGCATGAAAATGCAGTAATAGTATTTACTAAAGACGAGCGAGGGAAGGAATTCAACGAAGCTTCGCCGGTTCATCCCCACAAGACAGCTACAAGCCCCCAGTAGGGCAAATCCATCTCCATAAGAACTTCGAGTCACATCTCCCTTGGAATTTATATCCATCTCTTTTATCCTCATACGGATAGTCGGAAATTTATTCTTCCAATAGGAGTACGACGAACGAAGACGGGAGGTTATGTACACCTTACTAACGAACGAAGACGGGAAGTTATGGATACCTTACTATCGAACGAAGACAAGAAGTTTTGAATACCATATTATCAAACGAGATAGGAACAAGTTCCTCATATTCTTCAGCAACAAATCGGGATTTATATTCCCTGGTCAGCAGTTGTTATACGAAGATATCCAGACGCTTCAGGCTGCATGGTTCATACATACATCATTTACATCATACCATAACATACATATCCATAATTACATAATACATTACTTAAGTACATCATACTATGCATGCATACATAATTCATAAACTAATATTATCTTGCAGAATGTTATTTGCACCGAACTAATCTTGTTTTTCAGATTAATCCTCCAGCAGACAAACTACATCAACAACTTATACCTCAGGACGTTGTTTATCCTCCTTAAAGCTATCATAACTTTGGGCCGTTGTTTATCTTCCCAAAAGTTGCACTTATACCTCAGGACGTTGTTTATCCTCCTGAAAGCTATCATGACTTTGGGCCGTTGTTTATCTTCCCAAAAGTTACACTTATACCTCAGGACGTTGTTCATCCTCCTGAAAGCTATCATTTATTTGGGCCGTTGTTTATCTTCCCAAAAGTTATACTTATACCTCAGGACGTTGTTTATCCTCCTGAAAGCTATCATGACTTTGGGCCGTTGTTTATCCTCCCAAAAGTTATACACCACCTCAGGACGTTGTTTATCTTCCTGAAAGTTATCATGACCTTGGGCCGTTGTTTATCTTCCCAAAGAGTTATACCCTTATTTTGGGACGTCGTTTATCTTCCCGAAGGCTATCTTGAGACGTCGGTTATCTTCTCAAAAAGCCATATTGGTACCTTGGGCCGCTGTTTATCTTCCCAAAGGTCATCTCATTATCATGGGACGTCGTTTATCTTCCCGAAGGTTATCTTGAAACGTCGTTTATCTTCTCAAAAGCCATATCATGACTCTGGGCCGTTGTTTATCTTCCCAAAAGTTATATTTATACCTCAGGACGTTGTTTAGCCTCCTAAAAGCTATCATTACTTTGGGCCGTTGTTCATCTTCCCGAAAGCTATATCTTCATACTTTGGACTACTTTATTCTCCAAGAAGTATATTTGAAGAACTTTTCTCCAGATGGCATTTCTAAGCCCATCTCCAATTCCTCCAAGTGGCATCTTTAAGCCCACTCAAGTATATACAACATATCACCAGTATTACTTTACACACCGGTGAGTGCAAATTTTTGGGCTTTTGTGTTCAATCCCCTTCAACCTTCCAGGTCACGACTGGCACATATACCAATCTAACCCCTCAGGTTTCAGAAAATTGAACAGGGGCAGCTGTTGCACCCCAAAATTTGCCCTCACAAAACAAGACTTTGTGTACTAAGAGGCTCACAAGGTTCACAAGGTTCAAAAGGTTCACAAGATATCTTATGAGGTTCACAAGGTTCACAAAGTTCACAATTAGTCAGAAGATTTGACAAATCCCTCAGACAATGCATCCTCCTAAGCAATGCATCCAAAACTAGGGTTTTGACTTTAATCAGGCTAAATGGACTTCCAAGACTTCAAGTGAGCTCCATAACATCTTATATGTGTTTAAGAATCCCCATTACAAGTTTCAAGACTTTTCTCAAAGGTTTGCTCAGTCGGATGGTCAAATAGCTTAAAATCAGTCAAAGTAGTTAAAAAGTCAAACTGAGGTCAAATATGGTCAAACCAAAGTCAAACTTCATGATTTTTTTTCCAACATCAAGTATATGGAGTAAAATTCATCATTTGATCAAGGGTTGATCATGATTCATCAAGGAGATTTCAGATCATCAAGAATCAGGAGTTTCTAAATTAGGGTTTCCTCAGGAAAAGTCAACTGAACTTTGACCAGCTATAACTTTCACATGCTTCATCAAATTTTTCCCATCCAAAGCTCATTTTGAAGGAAATTATATTCTCTACAACTTTGTGTCTCACAAGCCAAGCCCAAAAATGCTTCATTTGGAAGGTATGAGCTAAGACATTATAGGTCCTTTTTAAAGTCAACAAAAAGTCAACAACTTCAAAAGAGCATATCTTGAGAATGGTAAAAGATATGGATATGAAACCAATTGGGTTGTTTAGAGGACTCTTTAAGCTTTCCAAAATTTCCAATAACACCTTCATAGCATTAAAATTGAAGGATTTGTGCCCTTGCAAAGTTGGGAAATTTTTGGGTGGTTTATGAAGTAAATAGGGTCTTAAAACCAAATTCTTCCAAATGGGCTGAACTTTTTGTGACCCAAGGTGTTCCATGACATCATGTACGAAATTTATTTAATATTTTCATAATTTTATTTTATTTATTTTATTTATTATGATTTTTTATATTAAAAATCATTTAAAATTCAAATAAAATATAAAATATGAAGATTTAAAATATATTTTAATTCTAGAAAGTCATAAACATGAATTGGATCAGATTGATATGCAATTGATGGTGATTGTCTTAAGATAGAAAGGATACATTCAAGAATATATGAAATTCAAGCCATGATCTTTTTCAATCTTTTGAATCCAAAAAGTCCAAACAACCATTCAATTTTTTGACCTAGTTTCATATACTATAAGTACCAAAGCACATCACAAGCATTGGACACGAAATGGTTGCCTCTAGAACCAGTTTCAATTTTTCAAAACTCACCAAAAAACTTCAATTCGGATTCTTCATTACCAAGTGTTTCAAGGTATTTTATGGACACTATCAGCTTCCTCAAGCATTCCTGAGTCGAAACCAATCATCATACACCTCTGAATCATGACCTAATGCATAATCCGAAGCATACATGTTCTTAATATATTTTTCTTCGATTCACTGCATTTACTTGTTTATAATGAATTTTAGATATGTATTGATGTTTGTTGTTGTCTATAGATGGTTTCTGGACTGTTTGGTGAAGAACTATGGCCGAATCGTGAAAACACCATAGTTAGGGTTTTGAGCTCTAAATTGGGATTCTGTGATTCACTTAATTTAAATTGATTCTAAGGACATGGTTTTGTTGTATAAGTCATGAGGAGTTCATTGACATAATCAATTTGATAAAACTGTACTATTTGCTTGCTGTTTGAGATTCGCAGGGTATAAACATTGGAAAATTCGCAGGTAAATGTGTATGTAAAAACGCAGGAAAATTCATAGGTACCAAGGTTGAAGACGAAGACCAGTGGCGCGAAAAATAATTCAAAAAACTGGTTTAAAATATTATGTATTTGTTTCTGTTTATGTTTCAAAGTGAGCGCGTGGCTCAGTTGGTTTTGACGTTGGTGTGTGATGATAGAGGGCCAGGGTTCGATTCCTTGGTCAGGTTCTTTTTGTTCAAAATTTCATGTAATTATCAGGTTTACTATATTATTGCTGGAGGCTGATTCATGTACACGCAGCATGTGTAGCTCAGCTGGTTGATGGTCAATGGAAGAGGCATGGGAGACCTGGGTTCGACCCCAGGCTCCAGCAGGTAAGTTTTTGTTATTTTATTTTAATTGTTTTCTATTTTCTTTTATTTCATTAATTTTAATTAAAATAGTTTATAATAGAAATAATATAATAGGATTATATATCTTTGAAAATTAATTTGTATGCCTATATTATTAAATATATAATTTGTAAATAATTGAATTTGTTTTTTTTTGTAAATTAATAAAACCTTATTTTATTTTCTAAAATAATCATAAACCCTAAATTATTTATGTTAACCCTAATATTTTATAAAAAACCTAATTATTTTTACAAACCCTAATTTTATTTTATAAAACCTAATTATATTATAACTTTTAATTTATTTATTTGTAAATTTTAATTATGTACATTATTTTATAATTTGTTTATAATTATTATTGAATCTAGTTTTACATGTAAATAATTTTAGATTATGTTTAAAATAATTAAAAAAACTCCTAATTTAATCTTATAAATATAATTTATTTTTATAATATCTCTATTTAATTATAATTGACCATTATTTTTTTTATAACATGTATATAAATTTAAATCTTTATAATAATTAGTATATAGTATGAATTGCTTATTTTTCTTCTTAAAATCTTAAAAAATAATTATTTATTAAAAATTGAACTTTTAATTTATTATTTATTATTATGCTAATTTCTTTATTTTATTCTTATTTATTTTATTATTACTAACCCCATTTATTTATATATTATATGATTTTTATTTTATTATTGTTACTAACCCAATTATTTATTATTATTTATTTGCTTATTTATTTTTTATTATTATTATGTAATTGTATCTCATATGTAATAGTTGTAGTAATTTTTAATATTTAATTTTAAATGCTATGGTTAGTAAAATAGGGAGTGTGAAACATACTTGTATTTAAAATTGATTTAGATCATTAACTTAAAGATAAATATTTGAATTGGCACACTCACACACGTAAGTCGATCCTGGATCGCCATCTCACTTCTTAAGGGTTACCTCTCAAGTTGCCTAAATAAAAGGTCAAGTAAGGTGTAAAGCAAAGTCCCTTCATTTATATCATCTAGTCCCTTAAAAGATAAGAAAGATCAAGTCCCTTCGAATGTTGCCTTCGTAAATGATCTTGTCCCTTTCGAATAAAGATGATAAGTCCCTTCGAAATTGCTAAATACACCTTACAGTTGCCTAAATAAACAGTTGTCCCTTCACTTGTCCCTCATACATCCAAGGTAATGACTACCTATTCCTTAATAATAGGGATAGTCTTACCATTTAAAGGATATTCAAGAACAGAAAAGACTTAACTTAGGGTAGGTTCCTCTTATGTACTTGCTCACTTTTCAAAAACATTTCAAACACTTCACATTTTTTTTAAACAATTTTCAAAACAAAGGTTTTATATATATATCCGTACATGGATCATTATAAAATACTTAAGAAAATTTCTAAACACACACTACACTTCTTAAAAACAATTTAAAGTGAGCTAAGTAACTAAGAGCCCATGGATAACCATGGATGTAAAGGGTGCTAACACCTTCCCTTTACATAACCTACCCCCCGAACCCAAAAAAATCTTTTTTAAGGTCTTTCCTGTTCTTTTATGCCCTTTCCTTTTGGATAAAATAAAAGTCGGTGGCGACTCTTGTTATCCGCAACATAACTAAAAGTCAGTTCTCCCACCGTGTTACAGTCTTTTACAGCCTGCTCAACAGCCTCTACCTTTTCTGGATATTGCTTCCTCCTACGTTGTGTTACTGTTCGGACGAAGGATCTATGGTTAGATGGTGACATGTTGTTTCTGGATCTAACCCCGACACATCAGTTGTACTCCACGCGAAAAAATCAACGTTCTCCCTGAGGCACGTCTTCATCTACTTCCTCACGAGATCCGGAAGGTCGACTCTGATCTTCACTCCTTTGGTAGGATTCTCTCCTAATGCAACCAGTTCGAAGTCCCTGTCAGGCACCGAGCAAGAAAACGAGGAAAATTTGCGGTCAACTGTGCCTTTTCCTCTTCTTCGATACATCTTTTATCGAGATCACCGAGTCTACTTAAAGGAGTGGCTTTGTCTCCTCGAAGCTGTAGGGAATGGTGGCTTTGGCTTGACGGCTATGGCATTGAGCCCTTTGGACGCAACCTCAAAGCATCAGCGAGCAGCTTCGATGTCCCCGTGGAAAGTGGCCACCTATCTTGATGAAATATAGTACTTCATCTTTAAGTGCACTATGGAGGGTACAACGATGAGCTCGGTGAGAGTTGGGCAACCTAAGATGCACTGATACAGCGACGAGTAATCAATCACGAGGAACTGCACCTTGATGGCCCTAGAGGTCTCCCCTGATCCAAAGGTTATTATCAGGTCAACATAACCCCATGGTCTGGAGACAATCCCGTTGAACCCCTGGAGATCTGAGCCTACTAGGGTGTCAAATGTTTCTCGTTGAGCTGCAAGGTCACGAAGAGTTGGGAGTACATGATATCGACAGAGATTTTTTGGTCGACTAGGATCCTCTGAACATCAAAATTGGCCATTTGTGCACGGATGAGCAGGGGCATGTTGGCGTTAGGAGCGCCACCGAGGAAGTCCTCATTGTAGAAGGAAATGGGTGTTGATCCCCCGCGGGGAGGATCAAGAGTGGAATTTTGGTTGGAGTCGGTGCTGATTAGTTGGTCAAAGCGTCACTTTACCGACCCCATCATGACTTTGTTGTGCCAGCCCCCAAAAATTACCATTGTAGAGGGGAAGAACTCCATTGGATTGTAGGTGGCAAAATAAGCAGGACCGATGTATGGTTCGGGGACGTAGAAATCCTCTGGCCGCGTGATGCTTAGGGCAACCTGGAGGTTGGCTTCTGTGGCTGGAGGGGTGGTTTCCTAGACTTTTTGAGCCTCTTGCACCTCCTGTCGGGGAGCCTCTTTCCCCTTGGTGAACTTCCTAAGATGGTCTGTCTCGAATGAGTATCTCGATGGCATCCTTCAGATGGATGCAATCGTCGGTATTATACCCGTGGGACTTGTGAAACCGACAGTACTTCATCTTGTCCGTATTTGGCTTGGTCGGTAATTGTTTTTGGAACCTGACGCCGACCTGGCGGAATTCAGAGTTAGCATATTCAGACAAGATCTTCTCCCTCGACACAGTGAATGGAGTGTAGTCGTGAAATCTTTCTGATGGGCCTTTATGCTGCCGTGGTTCACGGGAGCAGTCTTCCTTTCGTTTTTCACCTCCCCGACAGGATGTCGAGGGGTCTTTAGATTTAGATGATTTGGCGTCTTCGTGATGCCTCATATCCCGGGAAGTATTGGCTGCCTCCTTATCCTCGTATTGGATATATGCTTGTGCTTTGAGAAGAAAAGCATAAAGCATGGTGGGCGTCTCAATGCCCATGACTATCCTGAAATTGCTATGGGGACGGAGCCTGCGTTCAAGAAGATATTTTTTCACGTCGTCTGTGGTTGAGACCTGGACGGCTTCTTTATTGAATCTCTTGATGTATGCCCGTAGGGGTTCGTCCTTACCCTGAATGATCGCCTCCAAAGAGGCTTCAGTCTTTGGATGATATCATCAAGCGGTAAAGTGTCAGGAAAAGGTTCTCCAAAGCTGTCTCCAGGATGTGATAGATTCATGATGGAGACTTTTATACCAAGCCATGGCTCCCTTCCTTAGTGTCGTAGGGAAAAGACGACATTTAATTTCTCCTAGAACACCTCTATAATAGAGGAAAGCGTCGATGTTCTCAACGTGCTCGTCCGGGTCTATCGTTCCATCGTAGGTTCCCATGGGAGGAGGCTTCTCGAGCCCCTTCGATAGCCTTGTGGACATGATCTCATTGGAGAAAGGCCCACGAGGTTTGTCTTCATTGTTAGAATCATGAGAGACATAGAGGGAGAGGTTGTCCCAATGTCGAAGATGTCGAAGAGGGGAATAAGATCTTGAACGATTTTTGCGCCCTCGAGGGATGGACACGTTCCTGCTTGGAGAGTCTTCCTGGTCTTTCTTGTCTCCGGGGACTTGTGTCATCGAGGCGACGAACGAGTCCATTTCTTGATAGACCCAACTGCTTCTGGTTGGTGGTGATTCTTTATTTGTTCAAGTGACCTGCTGCGGGACCTGCGAGGTCTCCTCGCAAGAGAGTGGGATCTGGTACGCTGTACGTCTTCCATGGCTTCTAGCCTTTCGCCTTTGTGCAAGAGTAGGAGGTTGATGTTGTTGGTCGTTTTGACCAGAGCTGCGAGCGTCTGATTGGTATCCTCGGGGATGGGAATCAGAGGGAGATTAGTAGGAGTGATCTCAAGTTGCATGGATGGTTCTGGTGACAGGGAGGCGGTACGCCCATCCTGGAAATGGCCAGGCTCTCCAAGTGGAGAAATGGTTCCATCCGGGCATCAACACATTTGTCGCGGTGATCCATTGAGAAGGTTGAATGGTGATGTTTTGATTTTCACGATCTAAGGATGAGAAAACGGGGTAACACTACTTCCCACAGACGACACCACTGATCATACATGTGATCAGAATCTACAATTGCTGCGGATGCTGACGTGGATATTAAAGTCTTTGCTCGGTCGTCTAGGAGAGTTGGGGGGTGTACCTGCAAGGTACTCCGATGCCAAGGTAAGAGCGGACAGAAGAGTATGCAAGTACGAGTAAAAGTGTTAAAGGAATGAATACTCGATACCTGACCCTCTCATGCGAGAAGGATTACAAAGAGCCCCCAACGCTTGGCTATTGGTCCTTATTTTGGGCTTGGATCGTAGATCCCCCGAAAATAGGTAACTGTCAGAAACTAGCCGTTGGGACGAGCATACCTGGTCGGATGGGAAGTGAGTCGGGCATAGGGATATCCGAGCAGGAGTTATCTTCGATTGAATCTGGGTGAATCCCGCGGGTGTCGGGAAGAAGTCTGAAGGAGCAGAGGAATACAACCACGAATAACCGTGGTCGACAAATCCTCCTCGGATGAGGAGCATAAATCCAATGGTCCTTCTGACATTTGCGCTATTGGGCCATCCTAGGTGTATGAGTGGATTGGGCAATGCCTAGTCATTGGGCCAATTTGGAACAATAAATATATGTATATATATATATATATATATATATATATATATATATATGTATATATATATATATATATAAGAAAGAAAAGAAACTAACAGTAAAGAGAAAATAAACAAAAGAGAAAAAAGTCGATTGGGCCTAGAACTAATGGGCTTATCTATTTCAAGAGGTTCCCTTCTCTTAGCCTTAAGGACAAGGCTGTTGTTCTTGGGGAGGTAGTGATAGAACAACAATTGTAGGGCATATTACTAATTAAATTCCTAATCCACCTATTTGGAGAGGGTATGTTCGCATGGGTAAGAAAGTGGAGAATAATCTTATTAATGACATGACAGAGGAAATTCTGGATTTCTAGGAAAATTGTTAGTATTGAGGAATATATAAAGGAGGGTAGTGTGCTTTAGGGCATAAACATTTATTGTTATCAATGTATCATCAGGAAAATATTTCGATGAATTCTTATCTACCTAACTCTAAAAGTTGGGTAAAGTTACATTCAATGTAAAATGTTTTGAAAACATCAAATAATTATACTATTTAATAAGTAATTAAATGTGTAAAAATTAGATGGTATCATGTGATTGGTTGAAGGTACATTACTCATCTTTTTGTGATGGGTAGAAAATGTATCCCCAAATATTTTTCCCTAGAGGAGCTTTACTCTAGTCATACATTGTAATTGTTTTTTCTTTTCATTCCATTAATGTATTCGACATTTTTCATTGTTTGATATTATTTCTAATTCATATTAAAAAAATATTTAACCTGATATTTTAATTGTTTGATCATAATCTAATGATTGAAATTTTTTCAAATACATGAATAAAAAAATTGTTGACTCCAACTACAGCAGGGAATAATGGCCTCCCTAGAAGCCACCATGAAGCATAACAATGAAAAGAGTAAATCAAATTTAGTCACTCTGACATTTCTAAAGTTCACATTCAGATTATGGGGAAAATTTTGTGTTTTTGTTTGTTAATACACATCCATGCACAAAAACTATGTCTTTCAAAATATTTACCTCCAAAGTGATTTTGAGGATCAGTAAAAGTCACCATCTAAAATGGGTAATAGTCATACGGTTCGTAATTCTTTTCGGTACGTGGTACAAATTTGGGTACACGATTCTCAACATTTTAAGAATTAGGTACACAAAGGGTATACATAATTGGTAAGGTATTTGTCCTCCAAAAGTTTTCTGTTTCGTAATATAGTCACTCTCGTTAGTTTTAACTAACAGAGGCTGATGTGGCAAGCCATATGTGCCTAATTCATTTGCCACGGTGTAATTCAAGTGATTTATGTGTGAATTCATTGCAGAGTATTTGTAGTAAACATGTGATTCAATTTCGTTCAAACCCTAAATCCCCATTTCCTCCAGAAATTGTACTCTAGGGTTCTTCTATTCTCTACATCTCTTCTCTAGATTTCGACAATTCTTCCCCAAATTCTTCTTCTTCTTCTTCTTCCAATTTGTCACGTCATCTTCATCAAGGGTAAGTAATTTAGGGTTAGAACACTCCATCATTGCCACCAACAGTGAAGTTAAAAAGTGTGGATGCAAGGGTACATTGATTGCATACATGTGCAAGAAGGGAAAGAATAATGGGAGATTGTTCTGGAGATGCCTATTTTGGAAGAACACGGGAAAATGTAATATGTTCGGATGATGAGTATAGTTTAAGGAAGGAAGATGGCAAAGTTTTAGAATCTGAATGCAACAAAGATGAGAGAGATATGCAGTTTGTCGATACGTTTAAGGAGCTTTATGAAGCATCAATGAAGAAGAACACTAGGTTGAAGCTGAAGTTAAAGAAGGAGGAATTATTTGGAAAGTTCAAGATCATATGTATTGTAATTTAAATGTTGGTCAACATGTATTTTGTTCTTAGATGTAACTGTTGAAGATATGTTAATGTTGATTTGTTTTGAACAAGTAATGTTTATGTACTAAAGTCATTTTTTAACGTTTAGTTACAAGTCCTATTGTAATGTTTAGGTGTTATGTAATGTAATTTGCTATGTTGGTTTGTTATGAACAAGTATTTCCTTTTGTAGCATATGTTTCTGTTATGATATATAAATTTAGGTTAAGTTGTTGATTTGAAATACAAAGGCCTACATCAAAATATAATTACTTGTAGGTATACAAATTTTCTTTTGGATTGTTATGATACATATTTTCTTTTGGTCTGTTATGATACAGATTTTGTTAAACCAGTAAGATTACATCAAAATACCAAAACAATTATCATTTTAGTACACCAGAAGTACATTAAAATTGTTTAACATCAAACCAGATTCCAAAACAAGAAGTGCATAAAACCAGAATTACATTAAACCAAATTCCAAAACAATTAGTACATCATTACACCAGTAGTACATCAAACCAGATTCCAAAACAAGAAGTGCATTACATCAAAATATCAGAATTATTTAACTTTAAGTACTAAATAACAAGTGCATTACATTAGAAACCAAAACAACAAAAAGCACTTCACACCATAATTGTTTCAAATATACTTAAATAAAACAAAACAAAAACAACAACAAAGATCATGGTTCTCCACTTCATTCAGTTTTACCCTTGCTTGTGCACTCATCTTCTTGTATCACCAATGGATCATTAGGTTCTTTTCATGGGCCTGGTATGTTCTTGGACTTCAAAGTCCTCAACCTCTCACTGTGCCTTTTTTCAGGTAACACATTGTTTCCAGATTTATACATGCTTTGTGTCCTAGGCTTGATTGGTTCACTGCTGGGAGGCTTTGACAGAGTTGTTCCTATTCCTGGTGGTTTGAAAGGAGTTGTTCTAAACAATTTTGGTTGCTTCCCAAAAAAGACTCTTACTCCACTAGGCTTATATGGTAATTTGATAGATGATTTGAGAGGTGACTTATCAATTCTAAGAGGTTGAATGTCCAATACTTCACCACCTTTTAGTAGGGCAGCCAATGTCTCATCCAATGTTGTAGGGTTCTCCATGACAATTGGCTCTGGTTCTGGCTCATCATTTGTTTCATTCTCAAAGACTGTTTCATTCACAATTGGATCTGGTTCCTTAACAGTTGGTTTTTCCTTTTCAGTCACATTTGGTTCCTTCACAATTTGTTTTTTCTTCTCAATCACATCTGGTTCCTTCACAATTAGTTTCTTCTTCTCAATCACATCTGGTTCCTTCACAGTTGGTTGTTCCTTCTCATTCACAACTGGTTCTTTCACAGTTGGTTTTCCTTCGCATTCACAGTTGGGCCTGAATTCGTTTTTGCTACCCCTTGAATTCTTTTGACAGTACCTTTTCTAGTTGATGCTACAATGCTAGATGGTGCTCCCTTGGCCTTTTTGGAACCCTTGGCCTCTTTGTTTATGGTGCCCTTGGGCCTCCCATGCAATACATATGATATTAACATTAGAATACACATAAATTAGCATTAGACATAATAAAAAATCATTACATCAACATAAGTATTACCCTTTTATTGGTTGCCACATTTGGAGGTACATTAGCCCGACTTGCTTGTGTAGGTATGTCTTGAGAATCTTGTACATTAGCTTCTACATTAGCATCTACATAAGCCTGACCTGTTTGTGACTTTGCTTCTAACCCTTGCTTCCATTTCTTGCAAGTCCTCTTATTATGCCCCAATTAAAAGCATAATTTGTATCTATGGCTAGTGTTTGTTCTTTGCCACTTAGTTTGTGCAACTTCATATGGTTCCCTCCTTCTCAATTCCTTAGGTCTACCTGGCCCACATTTAAACCTAGGTGGAAGAATGATTTCATTCTCAGTTCTATGCCACTTGTTTTGTCCATTCAATGGAGTTATGATATCACCATAGCAGGCCTGATAAGTGCTCTTGTGATATCACTTATCTACATACTTTAATGGGTCATCAACCTTCCTATGTATTACAGCTACATCATGCCTACATGGAATACCTACAAGCTCCCAACAATTACAAGAACATACTTACATCATTTGTTCTTTGGAATTGCTTCAATCCACTCATATGCTTCCAAACTAATCTCTTTGATCATTAACATCTTAGCCTCATGTGCTTCAAAATAGGTTGCTTTTGCAGCAGCCATCATGAGATCTCTAAACAAGGTGCCACCTCCAAATTTCTTCTTAAAGTTTGCATAAAGTTGTCTCAAGCAAAATCTATGCTTATATGCTGGATACTCCTCTTCAAAAACCTGGACCAGACCCTGTTTGAGCAGCCAACATCAGTAAGACTACCTTTTGTAAATGCAAAGAAATAACAATGTTTCAATATGATAAAAGTAAATGCATTGAAATAAAATACTAAGACTACCTTTTGTTGGTCAGAAATGAAGCACCACCTTCAATCACCAATGTCCTCAATTAGGAATTTCATGAACCAGCTCCAAGAATCCTTAGTTTCCATCTCAACAACACCAAATGCAATTGGTAGGTATTGATCATTAGGATCTTTCCCAACAACAATCAAAAGAATCCCTCCATATTTGTGTTTCAAATGACAACCATTCAATCCTATGAAAGGTCTACATGATCTCCTCAAAGCTTTCTTGGTTCCATCTAGGGACATGTAGTATCTCTCAAATCTTGGACTCATCCCTTCAGTAGGAGCACTTCTATTTATTTTAAAAGTGTTTCCAGCTGATGCCCTTCTCAATTCAGCCCCATAAGACCATAGAAGACTAAATTGTTTGCTTGAGTCACCTTCAACAATGGCTCTTGCAATCTTTCTTGCCTTGAATGCCCTACAAGCTGGAATCTCAGTTGCATACCTTTGCCTCACATCAACTACCACCTCACTTAACCTCATCTTAGAGTTATTCTTCAAACCATCAACAATAACTTTAGCCACCCATTTTACTCTAGCATTGCTGTTAAAAAACTTCCTTCCACACTTGTGTTTTGCATATAAGGTTTTGATTCTAAATGTGGTGGAGGTGAGTACCCTATGTAATACCTCAAAATTTGCTCTCATATTTATTACTTCAACTAGCATTTCGCCTCGCATCCGTCCATATGCATCATCTAGTAAGTCATAAGATCCATCATACATTTCATTGGCTCTTAAGGCATGTGATAAAAGGATTTGTGGTAATTGGCCTCATCCATAGATAATTCGGTCGGTTCATGCTTTAATCAAGGTATTCAAGGAGTGTGCTCAATTAAGGTGGTTCGAATTAAGGGTGGAGGATTCATGGTCTTGGTTTACTCTGAAGGCATCATTCAAGTTCTCTCGAATTTAATCGACGTCTATTTCAATCCATTTCTATCTTGGTTCAATTCTAAACCATGGGCCATCTTTGGGCCAATTGGTTTAAGTTCACGATCTTTCATAACATCCAATTCTTCTTTTTCTCGTGTGAATCCAATTATCCAAATATTGTATTTCTCTATGGCCATTTAATTTGTCTCGAGTCATTTCCTAAGAATTGTTTTTTTGAAATCTTTGGTTCACCCAAATACCCGATATCCATACAAGTCTTTGGTTCACCCAAATACCCGATATCCATACAAGTCTTTGGTTCACCCAAATACCCGATATCCATATAAGTCATTATCCATATTAAGCCATCTTGATATAATGTCCATTTTGTTATGTATTATTCATTAAACTAGAAAAATGATGATGACGGATTTCAAAGCCTGATGAGCATCTCAAGATTTGGTTCATTACTCAGTTATTTATCGGAAAAAGGGAAAAACAAGTCAAATACAAACAAGTCTACTTTATGTTCATGTGGAAACAAGTTTTAGTCATTCTTCTACATGATAGTTGAAAAAAAATATATCCAATTCCCTCATTTCCTTGAAATCAACTTTTCCAGCTTCACCGCATGTGTAAAGCGCGGACAATGCCAATACAAAAAAATGCAGTCAAGCTGCTCTCTAAAGTATTACACTATCATAGAAAAATAATCATAGAAAAAGCTTAGGGAAAGTTCTACACCATGAAAAAGCCAGTTACAGAATTTCAACTGAAAACTCAATAAGCGCTTCATTGGTCGTCACATATAAGAATTAGGGGTGATGGATTGGATCGGCTCTCCATGTTTTTTTATCTTTGTCTTCACCTGCATCAACCTTCACCATTAGTGTTTTCTCCAATTCCTTCCACTCATCAACCTCATCAGAACCTCCAAGAAGCTTCAATCTCACTCCATCAATCTGCGAGAACAATGACAGAATATCAAATTCACGCTGAAGAAGAGGAAGAAGGCTAAAGCTGCAAATGAAAATGGTAAGGTCAAAACTGGTGAAGAAAATGGTGAGGTCACAGCTGCTGAGGGAAGTGGTTCTAATCATCAAGAGGAAATTTCAGAGCTTACTATAGAGTTGGCTAATACCAATATCACTACCCGTCAAGAAAGCGGTGATGCTGCTACAAGAGTTTATGTTGGAGGAATTCCCTACTATTCAAGTGAGGATGACATTCACAGTTAATTTGAAAGCTGTGGCACCATTACTGAAATTAATTGCATGACTTTTTTTCCAAACATGGATTTTCGGTCTTCTGCGAGATTGAATGGATTAATTACGTGTTTCCCTTCTTCAGCTTCATAGTAACACTTCTCCAGTTGAGCACTAGCCGCTTGTGCAGCCGCCATTATCTGCTAGTTATGGTTGCTCTGCATAATCGAATGATTTTGTGTAAAAATGAGAGGTCAAGGCCCATTGCGGCAATAACTCCATTGATGGATGCAAATGGCATGACAGTTGTGGCGGAAGACAGGAATCCTCAAGGCATAAAATCTTCAATTCAGTTTAATACCATAACCTGCATCAAATGGACACCATTTTAACAAAACAAAAAAAAACCAGTTACACAATCTCAAATAAGACTCTGAAGAGTTCCAAGGATAAGTTGCAAACTATAACAGAAAAAAAATCGTAACTGAATCCACAAAGCTCACAACTGATCCTAACTGAATTTCATAACTGAATCCTAACAGAAAGTTTCTAGAACTCACCTGAGAATTTTCCAGAAGAATCCAGAAGAGTAACTGCTATAAAGCAGAGGCATCATTCTGCAGCAGTTTTTTTCTTCTTCACAATCCACTCTTCTTCAATCCTCTTCCACTCTTCTTCACCCTTTTTCAATCCTCTTCCATTCTTCTTCAACCTTTTTTCGAAACTCTCCTTCACAGCTTCACCATTCTTCAATACTCCAGATTCTTTTTCTCCATTCTCACTCTGAATTGTATCCATTTCCAAACTCCTTCTTCACCCCTCTTCTAAACTCCATCCTTGAGGATCCACCATTTTCGGATCATCATCATGGTCTTCACCTTCAACAGATAACACTTTCATCGAGCCACCAAAAGCCTGCAACAACAAGAATTGTAGTGGCAGAGAAAAGTCAGGAGCAGATCAAAATGTTAAAGCATTGATTCAACAAGTCATAGATTCAGGGCAAATCGGAAATTAGAAGTAGAAGGATACTGAGAGACGAATCGTACCTGGAAGCATTATTTCGTGTCGCATATTGTATCAGCTTCTCCTCTTGTCTCCATTTCGTATCGTTATCCTCATCGACCTCACGAATATGAAAGCTTTGAATCGCCACCTGCTTTGAACAGCGTCGTCCTCAAATTCCAAACAAGCGGCGGCGATTTTCCTCCGTTCGTTAACAACACCAACACAACTTCGAGTCAAGGTACGAATCCTCATTGTTTGTGAAATTTCTTTGGAGTTAGACGACGAATAAGCTCTTGTGTGTTGGCTTGGTTTCGAATTAGGTGAGATCAAGGTTTTTTTAATTTGTTTAGTCTTGAAGATTTGGATTTGAAGGAGATGCGGAGAAGAAGAGTACTAGGTCGATGATTAGGGTTTCTTTCGAAGGATATTATGGTTAGACTATGGTAAAGGTGAGAGACTGATGAAGGCTATGAAGACTTTAATTAGCTTATGCGGAAGAAGAAGAAGAAACTGAGGTGGTGATGGTGTTGGACATCGGAAGAAGAAGAAGAAGAAACTGAGGTGGTGATGGTGTTGGACGGCGAAAGAAGAAGAAGAAGCTGAGGTGGTGATGGTGTCGGTTTAGAGAGAGGAAGAAGATGGTGATGCGGGATGGGGTAAAGAAGCTGCGGCGGCGGAGGGAAGAAGAGAGAGGGATTAGGGTTTTGTTGGTTATACAGTGTGGATATTCATGTTTATAAGTTTGATAGTTAATTCAAATAATAAAAAACATTAAGACTCATCAAGTTAATTTAATCCTCATTAAGTTAATTTAATCCTCATTTGACCTTTTAATGGAATTTAATTTTCCATAATTCCCTCTATTATTACCGTTAGAATAGGAAGAGGCTAATGAAGTTGTGTGGCCACACCAACGGTGACACGTGTCACCGTCTGGTTGGTCGTGTCTGCGGCGGATCCGGTGCGGGTTGTCCATAGTAATTTTCGTGCTCGAGCATTTTAAGAATCATAGGATGTGAAACCCTAGATCTAGTGGCTTAGGTAGAGTCAACGAAAGTTGACTGATTTCCATGTATACCCTCATAAAATCCAGTGAATTGGGCCTAAGTTTCTTGCTTCTCGCACCCCCATTATCAAGCCCATCATAAAAACAACATGAAAATATTCCTTCAAACACCCCCTGGCTTCTGCGAACTGGGCCTGCCTTGTTTGCAGTTTTCACCCCCCTATGTTAGGCCCAATAAGAAAAAACATTAGAAAATATGCTAAATACACCCCCTCCATAGTTCTTTTAGAATTTTATTCTTGTTAATATCATAGTTAGAAAATAATGCATTAAAAATAGAAAATGTTTAAGGAAAATTCTATAAAAATTTAAGTAGGCTTTTAATTCATTTTAGAAATGTTTAGAATTTTATTTTTCTGAATTTGCTTTATTTTTGATTTTATTTTGAATTTTTCATGTAAGTAGTTTTTAATATATTTTCTTCAAATGTACATGATTTTGTAGACTTTATTTTTTAGTCTTCCAGTAATTTTTTTTTGACCCATTCTTTTTACCATAATTAGAGGACTCATAGTAGTACTTAGTATAATTTTAGGGTATTTTTTAGGACATTTTATCTTAGGTTTTAGTGGCTCAATCCTTAGAAAATAATGACTAATTCTTAGGTGGAAATAATGATTTTTTAGGCATAGCAAAATTCTGATTTTTTAGGATTCCTTTTAACACAATATTATAGGTAGTTTTAGGACCCCATAGAATAAATCTCATAATTTTTCCAGAAGTTTTACTATTTTTTAGGATATTAATCTTTAGGCCTTTATGCATATAATTTCCATTAGTTTAGGCTAGGATATTAAGTTTCATTAAAAACATATTAATTAGATTTAATCCTAGGATTTAATATGGACTGAGATTAGTTTAGATTCTGATTTTTAGAATGAAAATATTAGGTAATACCCTTAGTTTAGAACTTAGGCTTAGGATTCATATTGATTAGACTTAGAATAAAAATTAGGACTATTTTAGGTTTATGCCTTTAATTGTATAGTTTTGAATTTTATTCTTGCATTCAAATTTTAATGCTTTGTATATTGGTTGATATTTCACTTGCTTATAGGTTTTCCCTTGGCTTTAGAATCAACTTATCTTCCTTAGGAAGTAAGTTGCATTCTTGTAGTTCTAAGTTCCTTTCTCCATTAGGTTATGAAACTTCATTAACCATAGGATCTCCCTTGTAAATAAATCAACAAAACTAGGGTTGTGTCTTAGTCCCCATTAGATTTTCCCTTTTTCAATTTGAGTCATTCTTTCTCACCTCATGAAGAAAAGCAATAAAAAATTTAATGAGAAACCGAACATTCTCGTACGACACGAGACTTTGTTGCAGAGTGCTTATACGCGTCCTGTTTCGGGGCGAGGTGTAAGTACTTCCCGCGATGGATAGGTCTTAGTATGAGATTGTTCACAAACAAATTCAAAACACTTCTCATAAAAGACAAAAACAAATAACAAGCGACTATCCTGCGGGAACTTTTTTTCTCATCTCATTCACTCACAACGCGAACTTGCGACGACTTGTCTCGCATGCAAGACGGTAAACGCACTCGTACCTGACGAGCCTGCGACACCTGAGCATAGACATACGCAGTTCCAGCTATAAAAAACACAAACAAATAGTTCCCGCCTTAGTTAGGCGAACTACTTCGACTCTGATCCTCATTATCCCGATGAGGTACGTAGGCAGCGGGGTAGGGCCCGTTCGAGCACATTCTTTAGTTTCCCTACATTTCCCCCTCTTTCCTTTCATTCCTTTTCCAATTCCCTTTCTCATTCCCATTCCAGTTAGCAGTTCATTTGTTTAACAACATTCTTATTTCTCACCCTTTGAAACAAATCAAACAAGCGTGGATCCTGTCGGGTACGGCGGACGATCTGGGGTGCTAATACCTTCCCAGGTCATAACCGACTCCCGAACCCAGATCTTTGGTTCGCAGGACCTTGTCCTTTCCTTCTTCCTCAGGTTTGTGCAACATTACCTTTCCCATTCTTTCGTGATAAAAATGTCTGGCTGGCGACTCTACCTTTTCCGCGCCACTTTCGCGTTTGTACTAGGATGAAAATCCCGGGAGAGACAGCTGGCGACTCTGCTGGGGATCGAACCCAGAATCTCTGGTTTCCCTTGTAGAGTCAATCCAAGCGCCTGTTGTTTTTGTTTCTTTGGGTGTTTATGTGTGTGTTGTTTAGTTTGGCTTTACTGTTTTATTTACAGTTTTACTTTACCGTATTTATTTACCGCTTTCAGTATTTATTTTCCATGCATCATATTATACTGGACTGTATGGCTGTGCTGGTTTTCATTTTTTCTGCGGGATGGGAATTACTATGAGATAAGCCAACTACCCGGCTTGAGTGCACTATAGGATTAGCGTGGACACGTTTTGCTCGCATGGTTACATGATGAGTGGCAATGTGTTCCACACCCAGATTGCGACCGTCTCGGGACTATTCTGTGTGGGGGTTCTTCTCCACTTCAGGGTACAACCTTGATAGTTATGTGCATCTGGTGACCGATCTTCGAGGACCTTAATGGGAACACCCCTCTCTAGTGATGACAGTGGCAGACCACATTTGTTGGCAAACCCACTCGCATCCGAGGGTCCATTGGGAACTCACATATGATGGCCTGGTTCTCTCATAGGAATTCAGTTAAAGCAAACTGTTTGTATGACGGTAGTATTGTACCCTTTGGGATGAATGTACTATTGTTTCTCGATTCAGTGCTTGAAGCTGGAGACTTGTGAGGGATGCTTGTTTTTCCGGACTCAACTGAGGCCTCCCTGAGTAGTACATAATGCCAAACCGATTCCCTGATCTGGTCATGAGCCATTTCTCAGAAATGGTGAACGTATTGTTGCTATTCGGCTTTGAGAGTTTGTGATGTTGACCCGAGTAGCACACCCGTGAGATGGGGAGGGGTTTACAAGTTTGCAGGAACCCTAATACCTTCAGCATACCCACTTTGCCTTTGGTTCAGTTTTGTGATCTCTTTTTATGGTTCTAAGATATGGATCCCAGATCAGAGGGATTGTTATTGTGATACGTGGATATTATGACCTTGCACCGACACCTGATTATATGATTGGCACATCACAGACACTTCACTGATCACATGCCTCGCCTTGCATAAGCATCATATCATCATTAATCATTTGTGTTTCTTTTATTCTCAGGGTATGCATTAATCCCGGTTCCTGATCATATCATTGCTTCAGGATGGAAGACGTCAGAAAGAGAACTGTGCACTACAAAATCTTTGATACCAAGATGGACCTGATCAACCAATTGGTGTCTCTGATTACCCCGGGTCACTTGGGTTACTTCAAGGAAAAGTATGGTGATATTCTGGATTTGGTATTCAACTTGGATAGTTCTCAGAGAAGCGCCATTCACACTTTGTTGCAGTATTACGATCTACGGCTCAGGTGTTTCACATTTCATGACTTTAAGTTGGGTCCTTTGCTGGAAGAGTATGCTGAGATTATGGGAGTGTCAATCAAGGATCAGATTCCTTTCAACTCAGAGATGACAAGACCAACTCATGCTGACATTGCTAGTGCTCTTTATTTGAGCTCATCAGAGGTATCTGCTAATTTGGTTGCCACCAAGGCAGGAGTACTTGGTTTTCCCTTAGAGTTTCTGGTCAGAAGAGCTGAAGAATGTGCCGTGGAAAAGCAGTGGGATTCAGTTTGCGCCACCTTGGCATTATCTGTGTATGGGATAGTTTTGTTTGCTGATATGGACAAATTTGTGGACATAAATGCTATTCATTTGTTTGTGTTGAAGAATCTGGTGCCCACTCTCCTAGGTGACTTGTATTATTCAGTGCATTATAAGAATGAGAAGAAGCGAGGAGGTCTGGTTAGATGTTGTGCTCCCTTATTCTACAAGTGGGTCATGAGACATTTGCCTACTACTGAGAGTTTTACTGATCCTAATACTACTTGGGCCCAGAAGCTGAGTACTTTGTCTGCTAGGGATATCAGGTGGTTTACTTTGAGGTTGAAAGTAAAGAGTTTCATTACCAGTTGTGGAAATTACCTTAATGTGCCTTTGTTGGGGGTATCGGGAGGTATCAACTACAATCCCATTCTCTTAAGAAGACAGTTAGGGTATGTGCTCAAGGAGATTCCTGATGAATCTGAGTTATTCCAAACTTTTTACTTCCTGGTGAAAGACAATCTTCCGTTGGTCAGAAAAGTTGCAGGTTCTTGGAAGGTGATCAAAAGAAAGGACACGGCATGCCTAAGCAAGAGCAACAACCAGATGTTCCCTGAATTTGAAGCTTGGATAAAGGAGGAGGTTCAAACGGCTCTAGTCCCTTTTTCTGTACCAACTCCGCCTCCAGCAACGGTGCCTTTAGAAGATTATCAGAAGTTGGAAGCTTTGGTCAAGCAGCTTAGGGTTGAGAATCAAGAGGCTTATAATTCTTGTCAGAAATTGATGATTCAGAACCGTCAGTTAGAAGATAGAGCTATACAAGCTGAGGAAACAGTTCGTCTCAAGCAGAAGGACTTCGAAGAGAGAGAGCTTTACTTCAGGAAAAAGGGATTAGCTGAGACTCACAAGGCGGCCCAACGCCGGAAAGAGAGGAAGGACCTGAATGAAGCCAATGAAGCTGTTACCTTATGGAAAGAAAAATGGGAAGACAATTGGAAGAAGCAAAAAGAGTTGGACGTCAAGCATAAGCTGGAAATCAAGAGTCTTCAGGATTCCTTGGATGGACAGAGAGAGCTCCTTCAGAAGGCTTATCATCAAGAGAATGGTTGTCTCCAACGTTTAGCAGAAAGTCAACAAGCATTAAAAGAAGCTCAAAAAGAAATAGAAGACTTGAAATTGAAAGCTGATGTGAAGAGGTCAAAGGCCGGGCCGGGTCCAAGCAAAGAGAATGAGATGACTTTCCTGCAGCAGATTGAAGAGTTACATGCTTCCTTTGATATGAGGGATATCCTCATCCAGAGACTCATCTAGGAGCCTGATCACCCGGATATCGTTCAGTTGTTCCAGAATGTCAAGCGTCTTAGCTGGAGGCTGCAAGACTTAGAGTTCCCTAGAGTTTAGTTTCATGCTATTGTACTTGGATTACCCACAGGATTGTTGTGCGATTCCTTTTATTTGATGTACTTTGTTGTTCTTTTGATTGGCACCCTTCGGGGACTTTGTTATTTTTAAGCTTCAGTTTATGTGATTGACTTGTTTTGAATCTCTTGTTCATTATTTGTTGCACCGACACGGGGTAATGAGCACCAATTCTCCACGACCATCATTGTATTTGAACATTGCTTGGATCTTCTTCCCAATTATTATTCTCTTAATACCAGGACCAGAAACAGGGAAAGACTTGGGAATAAAAGGAACACATTTCATTGCATGCGTATCATTTGCATTTTCTCTTTATTTTTGCAGGTTTTTCTACAGGATGCTTAATTTATCTGTGTTTTAGGCAAAGATTGCGAGAGCTGCCAAGACCCGACCTCTCCGACAAGATATCCCGCATCGCTACATAACTCGCAGCAATCAGAGGACACTCATGGACTCTATGCAAATAAAGCTTAATGAGTTTCGCACCAAAATGGGAGAGTTCATGGTCATGATGCAAGGGATGGCTCAAGGACAACAAAAGTTAAGGAATGCAATTCAAGGGCTCAACCCTCATCAGACTAATACTCCTGTGACCACTTCTGACGGGCAAGGGGCTCCTCCCAACACCAGCAATGGCCCAGGTGGACCTCATATTCCAGAACCAGGCACAGCAACTTTCGTTCTGGTACAAGACAGGCAGGAGGATCAATTCCATTATTTCAACAATGACATGGGGTTTGCTGGAGAAGGAAATCTTAATGATTTTTTGGTGCTCGCTGAGAAAGTCAAAGCCCTCGAGTGTAGAGATACTTTGGGGATAGATGTGTCTGACATGGGCCTAGTCCCCGGAGTAGTTATTCCTCATAAATTCAGGCCGCCCGCTTTTGACAAGTACAACGGTAATTCCTGCCCAAAGACTCACTTGCAGGTATTCTATTGGAAGATCGCTGCCCATACTCAGGATGAAAAACTCTGGATGTACTACTTCCAGGATAGTATCTCCGGAGGGTCCTTGGAATGGTATATGAAGCTAGAGAGAAGTTCTGTAAGAAACTGGAAGGAATTGGGAGAAGCATTCCTCAAGCAGTATCAATATAATATTGACATGGCGCCCAGTCGCACCCAACTTCAGAGTTTGACTCAGAGGAGCTTAGAGAGTTTTAAAGATTACGCACAAAGGTGGCGTGAAGTGGCCGCTCGAGTGCAACCGCCTTTGTTGGAGAGAGAAATGGTAGACCTATTCCTGGATACCCTCCCTGGGCATTTCATGGAAAGGCTAGCTGAATGTTCTTCAAGTGGTTTTTCGGATATCATCTTAACTGGCGAGAGGATAGAAAGTTGGCTCAAGCAAGGGAAAATTCAGAATGGAGGCGCTTCAAGTTCAGGTATTAAGAAACCTTTCATGAAAAGAAGAGAAGGAGAGACTGGTGCAGTGTACATGCAGAGGGGAGGAATCAACAGAGGATTTTATCAGCAAATGGCCCCTGTCACTATCTCAGCTCAACCTGTTCAACAACAAGTCTAACCACCGCAGCCGCAACGCTCGCAAGGGTATCAACAAAGAACTCCCCGTCCATACTATTCTCAGAGGACCAGAGAAAGGCAGCTCGACACTCCGCTTATGTCCTATTCACAACTTCTGAAGAATCTCCTCCAACTCCAGTTGGTTCAGCTCAGAACTTTGCAACCCCCGAGGCCGGGGCAACTTCCTGAAGGGTACGATACAAATACTAGATGTGAATTACATTCCGGAGCTCCTGGACATACTACGGAAAACTGCAAGGCCTTGAAGTATGTAGTCCAAGACTTAGTAGATTCCAAAGCGATTAACTTCGCTCCTACTCCTAATGTAATTCAGAACCCCATGCCTCCTCACGGAGGTACGGTTGGGGCAGTTGATGAATGGGAGAATCTGAACTTGGCATGTGATGTCAACGACCTACAGACTCCGTTGAATGTTGTTAAAGTTTGCTTATCAAAGAAAGGTATCTTCCCTAGGTGTGAAGAAGATTGTCCGGAATATGCTGAAGCTACAAATAGTTGTGAGCAGTTGAAAACCGGAATCCAAAGTATGATTGATGAGGGAATGTTGCAGTTTGACAAGGTGGTAAAAGAAAGCGAAGTCTCTACAGTAACTATCTTCTACGATCCATCTCAAGTTCCTTCACGGGCCAGAGCGGCACTGATAACCATCACCACTGCAGGACCAGTAATGTATCAGAGTGATAGAGCTATTCCTTGGAATTATGGTGGTGAAGTATATTGTAACGGCCAGAAGCAAGAGTTGGCCATGTCTAGTACAACCCCAGCTCAAGTAGAAAATGTTGGAGAGGGGGCTTTACCAGAAGTGGAAGGTTGTTTGCGTCGGAAACACTAAGAAATAATGTGATACCACCCAGAGACACCGCAAAAGCCCAGACTAGAGCGAGAGGGAAGCAGCCAGTAGTTGTCAATGATCCTGCATCAGCAACTGATCCAGACCTCATCTTTGATAAAGAAGCTGAAGAATTCCTGAGGATTATCAAAAAGAGCGACTACAAGATTGTGGACCATCTGCAGCAGACTCCGTCGAAGATTTCCATCTTGTCCTTGCTCATGTGTTCTGATTCTCACAGGAAGGCTCTCCTGAATATTCTGAACAAGGCGTACGTGCCTCAGGATATTTCAATGAATCAGTTGGAAGCGGTGGTATCCAGTGTCAATGCCAGTCACGGATTGGGTTTCACGGACTTGGATCTAACTTCTGAAGGGCGTGCTCATAATCGGGCATTGCATATCTCTCTAGAATGTAAAGGTGCAGTACTCTCTCACGTGTTGGTAGATACTGGATCGTCATTGAATGTCTTGCCTAAGAAAGCACTGATGAAGTTGGATTATGATGGAGTAGTTCTAAAACCCAGCGACCTAGTAGTTCGAGCATTTGATGGGTCAAGGAGATCTGTGTTTGGGGAGGTGGAGTTACCAATCAAAGTAGGTCCACAGATCTTCAATACCACGTTCTACGTAATGGATATACAGCCTGCATATAACTATTTACTCGGAAGACCTTGGATACATTCAGCAGGAGCGGTATCGTCCCCACTCCATCAGAAGTTAAAGTTCGTATGGGAGAGTCAAATTGTAATTGTCAGTGGGGAATAAGATATTTTCGTTAGTCATCTGGCTTCATTCAAATATGTGGAGATGGATGGAGAAATAGTTGAAACTCCATGTCAGGATTTTGAGCCCTTAAAGAGTGAACAAGCATCTGCAGTGGCAGCTTCTCCCGAAGAACCGAAGAAGGGGGTTTCCATAGCCTCTTATAAGCAAGCGCTTGAATTGGTAGAATCTGGGGTACGAGAAGGCTGGGGCAGTCCAGTAGAAGTGCCAGAGAAGAAAGATATGTTCGGGGTTGGCTATAATCCTGGGAAGTCATCGTCTGAACCAAATGCTAAAGGTTGTCAGTGCCCGATCACTTTCACGAGTGCAGGAGGGGTAGACTACGGAAATATCAGTGTTGTGCAGGATGACGCAGTCGATAGTATTTGTGACCTAGATGAATGGATCAGGCCTGCCGTTCCAGGAACTCAACTTAGCAATTGGACATCAGAAAGGCTTATTTCGGTCACCTCTTTCGAAGAGTAATAATTTTTGTTTCTGTTTTTCCTGTATTAAAGCACTATGTCTTGCCCGAGGCATAGTAGCTCTGTGTAAGGGTTCATTTGTTCATTAACACAATCATAAATAAAGCTGACGTTTCACATTCATTCATGTTGTTCTCTGTCTTTCATTTTTTGCTTTTGTTTTTCAAAAAAGAAAGAAAAGTTTTAAAATGGAAATGTTTCTCATTTTCTCAAGTTGTTGCTAAAGCCTTGCATGAATCACCATTCATGCAGGTGCTCGTCACCGAATCTTATCAATGACGAACCTGTTATGGCTGAGTATAACTTCGACAATCCAATTTATCAAGCCGATGAGGAAGGTGAAGAGGATTGCGAACTACCTGAAGAATTGGCCAGACTGCTTAAACAGGAGGAGAAGATAATTCAGCCGCACGAAGAAGCCGTCGAAGTAATAAACCTGGGTACTGAAGAAGACAAGAAAGAAGTCAAGATCGGGGCTGCATTAGAAGAATCTGTCAAGACTCATTTGACTTCTATGCTTCAAGAGTATGTTGACGTCTTCGCATGGTCCTACCAAGATATGCCTGGTTTAGACACTGACATTGTGGTGCACAAGTTGCCTCTCAGAGAAGATTGCCCTCCGGTAAAGCAGAAGTTGAGGCGCACACGTCCAGATATGGCAATTAAAATAAAAGAAGAAGTACAAAAACAATTTGATGCTGGCTTCTTGGTCGTGACCAGTTATCCTCCGTGGGTTGCCAACATTGTGCCGGTTCCCAAGAAAGACGGTAAAGTCAGGATGTGTGTGGACTACATGGATTTGATTAGGGCCATCCCCAAAGATGACTTCCCTCTACCTCACATAGATGTGCTTGTCGATAATACTGCTCAGTTTTCTGTGTTCTCCTTCATGGATGGATTCTCCAGCTATAATCAGATTAAGATGGCTCCCGATGACATGGAAAAGACAACTTTCATCACTCCTTGGGGCACCTTCTGTTACAAGGTCATGCCATTTGGTTTGAAGAATGCAGGAGCCACTTATCAGCGGGCAATGGTGACGCTATTTCACGACATGATCCATCATGAAATTGAGGTTTATGTTGATGATATGATAGCAAAATCCCAAACGGAGGAAGAGCACTTGGTTAATCTAGCAAAGTTGTTTGACAGACTTCGGAAGTTCAGACTGAGGTTGAATCCAAATAAGTGTGCCTTCGGGGTCCGTTCTGGCAAGTTACTCGGCTTTATTGTTAGTGAGCGAGGAATCGAGGTTGATCCAGCCAAGGTGAAAGTTATCCAAGAGATGCCTGAGCCGAAGACTGAAAAGCAAGTACGTGGCTTCTTAGGGATACTAAACTACATTGCACGGTTTATTTCTCACCTAATGGCCACGTGTGAGCCCATCTTTAAACTTCTAGGGAAGAATCAGGCCATTAAATGGAACGAAGACTGCCAGCAAGCCTTTGACCGAATCAAAGAATACCTGTTGGAACCTCCAATTCTTATGCCTCTAGTGCCAGGGAGACCTTTGATTATGTATCTTACCGTGCTTGAAGGATCGATAGGATGTGTGCTAGGTCAGCAGGACGAGTCTGGTCGAAAAGAGTACGCCATTTATTACCTTAGCAAAAAGTTTACTGATTGTGAGACACGCTACTCACTACTCGAGAAAACTTGTTGCGCTTTGGCATGGGCTGCTCGCCGACTAAGACAGTACATGCTGACTCACATTACTCTCTTAATTTCCAAGATGGATCCTGTGAAATACATCTTTGAAAAGCCAGCTCTGACGGGAAGAGTAGCCTGGTGGCAGATGATATTAACGGAGTATGACATACAATACACTTCGCAGAAGGCAATCAAAGGAAGCGTATTGTCAGAATACTTGGCTCAGCAGCCAATCGATGATTATTAACCCATGAGGTTCGAGTTTCCGGATGAGGACATCATGTTCCTCAAGTCGAAAGATTACGAAGAACCACTTCCGTAGGAGGGGCCAGACCCTGAATCCAAATGGAAGTTGATGTTTGACGGGGCCGTGAACATGAATGGGAGCGAAGTAGGTGCTGTTATCATCTCGCCAGAAGGGGTCCATACACCTTTAGCTGCTCGGTTGACTTTTGAATGCACTAACAATAAGGCGGAGTATGAAGCTTGTATCATGGGGATCAAAGAGGCAATCGACTTGCGAGTCAAAAACCTCGAGATCTTCGGAGATTCTGCTTTGGTGGTAAATCAGGTCAACGTCAAATGGCTGGTTCATCAACCTCGTTTGATTTCTTATAGAGATTATGTCAGGAGGCTGTTAACTTTCTTCACCAAAGTCAATCTGAATTACATTCCTCGAGATGAAAACCAATTCGCAGATGCTTTGGCAACTTTGTCGTCCATGATTAAAGTTTGTCAAGAGGATTTTGTGCCTCGAATTACGGTCTTCCGTCTTGAAAGACCTGCTTATGTCTTTGCAGTCGACGATGGTGAAGATGACAAGCCTTGGTATCATGATATCAAGCAATTCCTGAAGGCTCAAGAATACCCGGCTGGGGCATCTAGTAAGGACAAGAAAACCCTTAGAAGACTGGCAGAAGGTTTCTTCTTGAATCAAGATGGTGTGTTGTACAAGCGGAACTTTGACATGGTGCTGCTCCGATGCGTGGATAGACACGAAGTAGACCTGTTGACGCAGGAGGTTCACGAAGGCTCCTTCGGTACCCATGCTGGAGGGCATGCTATGGCCAAGAAATTGTTGAGATCGGGATACTATTGGATTACCATGGAATCTGACTGTTGTAAATACTCCCGTAAATGCCATAAGTGTCAAATCTATGCCGACAAGGTCCATGTGCCTCCTAATCCGTTGAGTGTCATGTCTTCACCATGGTCGTTCGCTATGTGGGGCATTGATATGATTGGCAAGATCGAGCCTACAACTTCTAATGGTCATCGTTTCATCCTGGTTGCTATTGATTATTTCACGAAGTGGGTTGAAGCGGCATCTTACACCAATGTCACTAAACAAGTGGTCGCCCGATTTATTAAACGAGAAATCATCTGCCGGTACGGAGTTCCTGAAAGATCATTACTGATAATGGTTCTAATCTCAACAACAAGATGATGGATGACTTGTGTCGAGACTTCAAAATAGAACATCACAACTCGTCTCCATATCGCCCAAAGATGAATGGCGCCGTCGAAGTGGCCAATAAGAACATCAAGAAGATTGTGCAGAAGATGGTTGTGACATACAAAGACTGGCATGAAATGTTACCATTCGCGTTGCATGGGTACAGAACGTCAGTACGTACTTCAACAGGGGCAACTTCGTTCTCACTGGTGTATGGTATGGAGGCAGTCTTACCAATTGAAGTAGAAATCCCCTCGTTGAGGTTGATGATGGACATTAAGATAGACGAAGCTGGGTGGCTCTGATCCAGATATAATCAATTGAGCCTCATTGAAGAGAAACGTCTAGCAACTGTATGCCATGGACATCTGTATCAGCGACGGGTGAAGCAGGCTTTTGACAAGAAGGTGCGACCACAGAGGTACACGCCAGGGGACTCAGTGCTGAAAAGCATTCTTCCTCCTCTTAATGATCACAGAGGCAAGTGGACGCCCAACTATGAAGGACCGTTCGTGGTTAAAAAGGTTTTCTCAGGTGGAGCCTTGATGATGACAACCATGGATGGAGAAGACTTCCAATCCCCTGTTAATGCAGACGCAGTAAGAAAATACTTCGTGTAAAAAGACCTGCTGGATAAAAATAGAATAAAAATCCAGGAAAAAATGCGCATCCCGGCGAGCCAAAAACAGAATAAAAGGCTCGGGCAAAAGTTAGGGAAATCTTAAGAAAAATGTACACCCGCTGAGTTGAAAAGCCACATCGAACAACTCAGGCAAAAAAGGGTATCCCGATGGATTGAAAACCTGAAAAGGCGATCCACACAAAAGAGGAATTAACACGAACGACTGCGATCTACGAGATCTGTAACTTATCTACAATAGAGGCTATCCTAAGGGTTGAAGATCAGTCCCCTTACTTTTTCTCAGGAGGCAGAGCGAGCGGAGTGTCTTGAAGATATACGAGCCATAACTGGGTTGAGACTTGATGAGATCCACTTCTCACATTGCCAATAGGATAGTTTGTTTTCCTTTTTGGTTGTTCCCTTTTTCCAGGGAACTGCTTCCTTTGTATTGCCTATTCATGGTCATTTTTCCAAATCAATAAAAATTCGGCTTCAGTCAATTTGACTATTTTTTCTTTTTGTTTTTGCTTTTTTTCATCTAGCATTGATTGATTGTGAAAACGT
This sequence comes from Lathyrus aphaca, assembly GCA_963966055.1. Lineage (NCBI taxonomy): Eukaryota > Viridiplantae > Streptophyta > Magnoliopsida > Fabales > Fabaceae > Lathyrus > Lathyrus aphaca. The sequence goes on along the minus strand of OZ014521.1, from coordinate 28,075,421 downwards.
CTAGCAGCTTGTGATTTACATTGTGTTGTGAACATTTGAATGCTTTCTAACTCGTGCAGAAGGGCATAAACATTTAATACAACTCTGAAAGGGTGCCAAGATACCCAGATAATGATTCATACTAAGAGCCTGGGGCAGGCAGGTCCCAAACTAACTCACTATGTTGCAGGTACTATTGATTGTGTTCATGCAGGTACATGTACCGGTATTGCTAACGAAGTTAACAACTTACCAGGAGGAGCATTTCCTTATGTTTGCACAGGAGCAGGTGTCTCCCAGGGTGTCTCCAATCATCCCCAGTACAGTGGAAGTTGAAGTTTCTCCCAGCAAGGTAGCAGAAGGTGGGTGTCATCCACAAGCAGAAGCTCCCTTCAGATAGGGGCAATTCTCAGGAGTATAAGGAGTGTCTTGCCTCCCCAGCAGTTGCTTCCTCAGCAGTATCATGCCTTTGGTTCCCAGCCAAGTCAGGAGGTCCTCACTTCCCCACCAGAGTTCAAGAAGGGTCCATCTCCAGCAGGGTCTTGGCACTCCAATCTCAAAGTCCAATTTATTTTTGGCAATGGCGGAAGTTCAGAGCCGGTGTATCATGGACAGCTTTCCCCGCAGAGTTGTCTCCTCCTCATCAGGATGAACCAGATTAATGCAGTGATCACCATTCCTCCCCAGTCAGGCCATCTGGGATGCTTGTAGTCTCCTTGCCAGGAGATATCTTTGCATTTGTATATGCATAATCATCATTACGTTTGCATCTTCCAAGGAGTAGAATTTCCATCGTCATGGAGCATACACCATAAATCCAACATATGCATGCTATCATTGGCCATTGAGGTGTTACAGTCAACCTATAACATCATTTTCAACCTGAAGTATTCCCCGCAGAAGATACTTATGTCGTTTGCCAGATATCTTGGTCTTTCAAAATCGATATTACTTTTCTTCCGTGGCTTGGTCCTGCCCAGCAGTCACATGTTGTTTCTTTAAGGCTTGGTCCTGCCCAGCAGTCATATTGATTTAAGCCCTGTTCCGCCAACAGGCATCTTCCGTGGCTTGGTCCTGCCCAGCAGTCGCGTATCGTTTCTTTATGGCTTGGTCCTTCCCAGCAGTCATATTGATTAAAGCCCTGTTCCGCCAACAGGCATCTTCCGTGGCTTGGTCCTGCCCAGCAGTCGCGTATCGGTTCTTTATGGCTTGGTCCTGCCCAACAGTCATATTGATTAAAGCCCTGTTCCGCCAACAGGCATCTTCCGTGGCTTGGTCCTGCCCAGCAGTCGCATATCAGTTCTTTATGGCTTGGTCCTGCCCAGCAGTCATATTGATTAAAGCCCTATTCCGCCAACAGTCATCTTCCGTGGCTTGGTCCTGCCCAGCAGTCACGTATTGTTTCTTTGTGACTTGGTCTTGCCCAACAGTCATATTGATTTAAGCCCTGTTCCGCCAACAAGCATCCTCCGTGGCTTGGTCCTGCCCAGCAGTCACGTGTGTTTCTTTGTGACTTGGTCCTGCCCAGCAATCATATTGATTAAAGCCCTGTTCCGCCAATAGGCACCTTCTGTGGCTTGGTCCTGCTCAGCAGTCGCGTTTTGTTTCTTTATGGCTTGGTCCTGCCCAGCAGTCATATTGATTAAAGCCCTGTTCCGCCAACAGGCATCTTCCGTGGCTTAGTCCTGCCCAGCAGTCGCGTATTGTTTCTTTATGGCTTGGTCCTGCCCAGCAGTCATATTGATTTAAAGCCCTGTTCCGCCAACAGACATCTTCCGTGGCTTGGTCCTGCCCAGCAGTCGCGTATTGTTTTCTTTATGGCTTGGTCCTGCCCAACACTCATATTGATTTAAGCCATGTTCCGCCAACAGACATCCTCCGTGGCTTGGTCCTGCCTAGCAGTCACGTGTGTTTCTTTGTGACTTGGTCCTGCCCAGCAATCACACTAATGAGTTTCTGTTTTATTGATGGTTTCGTTAAGCCATGTTTCGCCAACAAGCATCCTCGTTGTGGCTTTGATTCGCTCAGTAGTCGCAATGATTGCATTGATTCTATTCCACCTGATTCTATCTCCGTTACCTAGTCAGAGGTCAAAACAAAAGTATAAGTAAATAAGTGGGCAAATGGAATTTCTGTTATCCTGAGTTCAAATTTCCAGTTTTATTCGAGTATTCAATCACTCCACACCTTGAACGTCTAAAAGCTGTTGCAATTATTCATTCAAGTCTGCAGATGATTGAATAGGGGCAGCTGTAATACCTCAAAATTTGCCCTCATATTTATTACTTCAACTAGCTTTTCGCCTCGCATCCGTCCATATGCATCATCTAGTAAGTCATAAGATCCATCATACATTTCATTGGCTCTTAAGGCATGTGATAAAAGGATTTGTGGTAATTGGCCTCATCCATAGATAATTCGGTCGATTCATGCTTTAATCAAGGTATTCAAGGAGTGTGCTCAATTAAGGTGGTTCGAATTAAGGGTGGAGGATTCATGGTCTTGGTTTACTCTGAAGGCATCATTCAAGTTCTCTCGAATTTAATCGACGTCTATTTCAATCCATTTCTATCTTGGTTCAATTCTAAACCATGGGCCATCTTTGGGCCAATTGGTTTAAGTCCACGATCTTTCATAACATCCAATTCTTCTTTTTCTCGTGTGAATCCAATTATCCAAATATTGCATTTCTCCATGGCCATTTAATTCGTCTCGAGTCATTTCCTAAGAATTGTTTTTTTGAAATCTTTGGTTCACCCAAATACCCGATATCCATACAAGTCTTTGGTTCACCCAAATACCCGATATCCATACAAGTCTTTGGTTCACCCAAATACCCGATATCCATACAAGTCATTATCCATATTAAGCCATCTTGATATAATGTCCATTTTGTTATGTATTATTCATTAAACTAGAAAAATGATGATGACGGATTTCAAAGCCTGATGAGCATCTCAAGATTTGGTTCATTACTCAGTTATTTATCGGAAAAAGGGAAAAACAAGTCAAATACAAACAAGTCTACTTTATGTTCATGTGGAAACAAGTTTTAGTCATTCTGCTACATGATAGTTGAAAAAAAATATATCCAATTCCCTCATTTCCTTGAAATCAACTTTTCCAGCTTCACCGCATGTGTAAAGCGCAAACAATGCCAATACAAAACAATGCAGTCAAGCTGCTCTCTAAAGTATTACACTATCATAGAAAAATAATCATAGAAAAAGCTTAGGGAAAGTTCTACACCATGAAAAAGTCAGTTACAGAATTTCAACTGAAAACTCAATAAGCGCTTCATTGGTCGTCACATATGAGAATCAGGGGTGATGGATTGGACCGGCTCTCCATGTTTTTTCTCTTTGTCTTCACCTGCATCAACCTTCACCATTAGTGTTTTCTCCAATTCCTTCCACTCATTAACCTCATCAGAACCTCCAAGAAGCTTCAATCTCACTCCATCAATCTGCGAGAACAATGACAGAATATCAAATTCATGCTGAAGAAGAGGAAGAAGGCTAAAGCTGCAGATGAAAATGGTAAGGTCAAAACTGGTGAAGAAAATGGTGAGGTCACAGCTGCTGAGGGAAGTGGTTCTAATCATCAAGAGGAAATTTCAGAGCTTACTACAGAGTTGGCTAATACCAATATCACTACCTGTTAAGAAAGCGGTGATGCTGCTACAAGAGTTTATGTTGGAGGAATTCCCTACTATTCAAGTGAGGATGACATTCACAGTTATTTTGAAAGCTGTGGCACCATTACTGAAATTAATTGCATGACTTTTTTTCCAAACATGGATTTTCGGTCTTCTGCGAGATTGAATGTATTAATTTCGTGTTTCCCTTCTTCAGCTTCATAGTAACACTTCTCCAGTTGAGCACTAGCCGTTTGTGCAGCCGCCATTATCTGCTAGTTATGGTTGCTCTGCATAATCGAATGATTTTGCGTAAAAATGAGAGGTCAAGGCCCGTTGCGGCAATAACTCCATTGATGGATGCAAATGGCATGACAGTTGTGGCGGAAGACAGGAATCCTCAAGGCATAAAATCTTCAATTCAGTTTAATACCATAACCTGCATCAAATGGACACCATTTTAACAAAACAAAAAAAATCAGTTACACAATCTCAAATAAGACTCAGAAGAGTTCCAAGGATAAGTTGCAAACTATAACAGAAAAAAAATCGTAACTGAATCCACAAAGCTCACAACTGATCCTAACTGAATTTCACAACTGAATCCTAACAGAAAGTTTCTAGAACTCACCTGAGAATTTTCCAAAAGAATCTAGAAGAGTAACTGCTATAAAGCAGAGGCATCATTTTGCAGCAGTTTTTTTCTTCTTCACAATCCACTCTTCTTCAATCCTCTTCCACTCTTCTTCACCCTTTTTCAATCCTCTTCCATTCTTCTTCAACCTTTTTTCGAAACTCTCCTTCACAGCTTCACCATTCTTCAATACTCCATATTCTTTTTCTCCATTCTCACTCTGAATTGTATCCATTTCCAACTTCTTCTTCACCCCTCTTCTAAACTCCATCCTTGAGGATCCACCATTTTCGGATCATCATCATGGTCTTCACCTTCAACAGATAACACTTTCATCGAGCCACCAAAAACCTGCAACAACAAGAATTGCAGCGGCAGAGAAAAGTCAGGAGCAGATCGAAATGTTAAAGCAATGATTCAACAAGTCATAGATTCAGGGCGAATCGGAAATTAGAAGTAGAAGGATATTGAGAGACGAATCGTACCTGGAAGCATTATTTCGTGTCGCATATTGTATCAGCATCTCCTCTTGTCTCCATTTCGGATCGTTATCCTCAACGACCTCACGAATATGAAAGCTTTGAATCGCCACCTGCTTTGAACGGCGTCGTCCTCAAATTCCAAACAAGCGGCGACGATTTTCCTCTGTTCGTTAACAACACCAGCGCAACTTCGAGTCAAGGTACGAATCCTCACTGTTTGTGAAATTTCTTTGGAGTTAGACGACGAATAGGCTCTTGTGTGTTGGCTTGGTTTCGAATTAGGTGAGATCAAGGTTTTTTTATTTGTTTAGTCTTGAAGATTCGGATTTGAAGGAGATGCGGAGAAGAAGAGTACTAGGTCGATGATTAGGGTTTCTTTCGAAGGATATTATTGTTAGGCTATGGTAAAGGTGAGAGACTGATGAAGGCTATGAAGACTTTAATTAGCTTATGCGGAGGAAGAAGAAGAAACTGAGGTGGTGATGGTGTTGGACGGCGGAAGAAGAAGAAGAAACTGAGGTGGTGATGATGTTGGACGGCGGAAGAAGAAGAAGAAGTTGAGGTGGTGATGGTGTCGGTTTAGAGAGAGGAAGAAGATGGTGATGCGGGATGGGGTGAAGAAGCTGCGGCGGCGGAGGGAAGAAGAGAGAGGGATTAGGGTTTTGTTGGTTATGCAATGTGGATATTCATGTTTATAAGTTTGATAGTTAATTCAAATAATAAAAAACATTAAGACTCATCAAGTTAATTTAATCCTCATTAAGTTAATTTAATCCTCATTTGACCTTTTAATGGAGTTTAATTTTCCATAATTCCCTCTATTATTACCGTTAGAATAGGAAGAGGCTAATGAAGTTGTGTGGCCACACCAACGGTGACACGTGTCACCGTCTGGTTGGTGGTGTCTGCGGCGGATCCGGTGCGGGTTGTCCATAGTAATTTTCGTGCTCGAGCATTTTAAGAATCATAGGATGTGAAACCCTAGATCTAGTGGCTTAGGTAGAATCAACGAAAGTTGACTGATTTCCATGTATACCCTCATAAAATCCAGTGAATTGGGCCTAAGTTTCTTGTTTCTCGCACCCCCATTATCAAGCCCATCATAAAAACAACATGAAAATATTCCTTCAAACACCCCCTGGCTTCTGCGAACTGGGCCTGCCTTGTTTGCAGTTTTCACCCCCCTATGTTAGGCCCAGTAAGAAAAAACATTAGAAAATATGCTAAATACACCCCCTCCATAGTTCTTTTAGAATTTTATTCTTGTTAATATCATAGTTAGAAAATAATGCATTAAAAATAGAAAATGTTTAAGGAAAATTCTATAAAAATTTAAGTAGGCTTTTAATTCATTTTAGAAATGTTTAGAATTTTATTTTTCTGAATTTGCTTTATTTTTTATTTTATTTTGAATTTTTCATGTAAGTAGTTTTTAATAGATTTTCTTCAAATGTACATGATTTTGTAGACTTTATTTTTTAGTCTTCCAGTAATTTTTTTTTGACCCATTCTTTTTACCATAATTAGAGGACTCATAGTAGTACTTAGTATAATTTTAGGGTATTTTTTAGGACATTTTATCTTAGGTTTTAGTGGCTTAATCCTTAGAAAATAATGACTAATTCTTAGTTGGAAATAATGATTTTTTAGGCATAGCAAAATTCTGATTTTTTAGGATTCCTTTTAACACAATATTATAGGTAGTTTTAGGACCCCATATAATAAATCTCATAATTTTTCCAGAAGTTTTACTATTTTTTAGGATATTAATCTTTAGGCCTTTATGCATATAATTTCCATTTGTTTAGGCTAGGATATTAAGTTTCATTAAAAACAGTTTAATTAGATTTAATCCTAGGATTTAATATGGACTTAGATTAGTTTAGATTCTGATTTTTAGAATGAAAATATTAGGTAATACCCTTAGTTTAGAACTTAGGCTTAGGATTCATATTGATTAGACTTAGAATAAAAATTAGGACTATTTTAGGTTTATGCCTTTAATTGTATTGTTTTGAATTTTATTTTTGCATTCAATTTTTAATGCTTTGTATATTGGTTGATATTTCACTTGCTTATAGGTTTTCCCTTGGCTTTAGAATCAACTTATCTTCCTTAGGAAGTAAGTTGCATTCTAGTAGTTCTAAGTTCCTTTCTCCATTAGGTTTAGAAACTTCATTAACCATAGGATCTCCCTTGTAAATAAATCAACAAAACTAGGGTTGTGTCTTAGTCCCCATTAGATTTTCCCTTTTTCAATTTGAGTCATTCTTTCTCACCTCATGAAGAAAAGCAATAAAACATTTAATGAGAAACCGAACATTCTCGTACGACACGAGACTTTGTTGCGGAGTGCTTATACGCGTCCTGTTTCGGGGCGAGGTGTAAATACTTCCCGCGATGGATAGGTCTTAGTATGAGAATGTTCACAAACAAATTCAAAACACTTCTCATAAAAGACAAAAACAAATAACAAGCGACTATCCTGCGGGAACTTCTTTTCTCATCTCATTCACTCACGACGCGAACTTGCGACGACTTGTCTCGCATGCAAGACGGTAAACGCACTCGTACCCGACGAGCCTACGACACCTGAGCATAGACATACGCAGTTCTAGCTATAAAAAACACAAACAAATAGTTCTCGCCTTAGTTAGGCGAGCTACGTCGACTCTGATCCTCATTATCCCGATGAGGTACGTAGGCAGCGGGGTATGGCCCGTTCGAGCACATTCTTTATTTTCCCTACATTTCCCCCTCTTTCCTTTCATTCCTTTTCCATCCCTTTCTCATTCCCATTCCAGTTAGCAGTTCATTTGTTCAGCAGCATTCTTATTTCTCACCCTTTGAAACAAATCAAACAAGTGTGGATCCCGTCGGGTACGGCGGACGATCTGGGGTGCTAATACCTTCCTAGGTCGTAACCGACTCCCGAACCCAGATCTTTGGTTCGCAGGACCTTGTCCTTTCCTTCTTCCTCAGGTTTGTGCAACATTACCTTTCCCATTCTTTCGGGATAAAAATGTCTGGCTGGCGACTCTACCTTTTCCGCGTCACTTTCGCGTTTGTACTAGGATGAAAATCCCGGGAGCGACACCCTATACTACACAACACAATATAGTCACATTTAGTTTTGTCCTTACACAGAATCCTACATTTATTAGAGTCATTTTTTTCAAACTTAACCTCCCTACCATTCAACACATTATGTTCTAAAATAACATCATTACATTTTCTAAGAGATGAAAACTCCATTCCAACTTTGAAAACATAATCTTTGCATAATGTATCATCCTCATTATACCTCAAAATACAAGGCCTCTCATCACAACTATCATCATCACCTCCACTATCAAGCTCATTTGTCATATATGCATCCTCAATCAATGGCTCCTTACCCATCTCTTCAGTAATAAACACCTTATCATCTTCTTTACTCTTTCCATCTTCAGTTTCAGAACTCTCTATCTTGTTTACCTCATCACTATTGACTTCATCATCCCTATTGACAGTCACATCAACAAGTCCTTCAAAACCAGTCATCCTCTCATCTTCACTATCCTCAAAGTGCACATCTTCCACAGAATTATCACTAGAATCAGTATTTGATTCACTCAAAATCTCAACTTTGTCTTCACACTCCACTCCCTTACCTTTCTCTATATATTTAGTCATAAAAGTTTCCTCTCCATCAACCTAAGGCTCTCAATAAATCTCAACATCACACTTGTATCCAATAGCATACATGGCTAACTCATGTGCATCTCCATCGTCCATAAATTTTTTAAATCTTCTTCAAACAGTCCACCCTCATGCTTCTACCACATATTAAATTTAGTATAATCAAACTCAGGTTCTAACACTTTCACTAAATCAACAGCCTCAAAGAAACTCCAATAATCAGGGTCTTGTCCACTCAAGGCAAATATATCGCCATCCTTATATTTTAGGTTAATGTCTTTTACAAAACGATCCTTTGTGTAGAAAACTATCTTGAACTTATCCATTAACCTGTACACATGATTTAACATAGGTTTAATATCATTTACTAATTTCAGAATAAAAAATTACATTAACCTTGATTTTTTTACCAATTCTAAATCAAAAACCACAACATGTTACTATACCCTAAATATTTACTCACAGTAACAAACACACTGAGTTAATGCATCGTACAACCTAAATAGAAAACAAACACTATTACAACATACAACACAATGGGACCACGCAAGTACAACAATGACAGATAAGAGTTACTCACCCGGGACCACCTTCAAGGATATAATGCTTGCTTGGGACCACTACAATAGTTGAAATATTCGTTGACTTGCGAAAACAATTCGAAGGTTGAATAGGAGAAGACAAAATGAGAAGAGTTGGATTATGTTAACTAGGGCATTAGTGAAGAAAATGTAGGAAGTGTGTCTCTTAGAATTGCTCTTCGTTTTTACCTTTTCATTTTGACATATTTTCCACTCTGGCCACAATCAAACACATCAGCAAATGAATTAGGCACACATGGCTTGCCACATCAGCCCCCGTTAGTTCAAACTAACGGGAGGGACTACATTGCGAAACATAAAACTTTTGGAGGACCAATATTTGAAGAAAATATTTACAGGAACCAATTTCAGAAAGTGAGATATTTGTAGGGACCTAAAACTTATTTAACCCAAAATATTTAACCCTTAAAAAAATTTTTTTGATGAAAATTGGTTGAAAAATAAGACTTCATAGTCCCACATCGACTATTTTATTAACCCTACTTTGAAAAATCAATTATAAATAGTTAGTGTATACTCACCACTTTTATACCAGCTCTTTAGAATTTCTCTTCAAAATTTTAGTTTTAATTGATAATGATTATTAATATTCACAAAAGTATTGTGAATTGGTATACGCGAACCATTTCGCGGTTCATAGGGGTACTCGTGAATTATGTATTCCACACGAATTTGTACGAACCAATTCACAAAAATACTGTGAACTGATATGCGCGAACCAATTCACGGTTCGTAGGGGTTACTTGCAAATTATGTAACTATGAAATGGGCCACTCTGGGATTCAATATGAACCATTACCAATTAGGCTGTATGTATACGATTCTCATCTCCTAAATTATTTAAAGTGTCCGAACGAAATTAATTTGGTATATATTCAGTGGACAAAATGATAAAAAGGTGAATGACACTATACAATAAAATACCATAATTCGCCATATTATTCAACCCACAAAGAAAAGAAGATTGATTTCAATAATGTTTATTGATTGATGATGTAACAGTTAATCAATATTCAATACCTTACTAGTTCTTGTATATATATATGTGAACTCATTCTCAACATTTCAAAGCATAAGCAACAAGCAAACAAACATCACAACAAAAGCAAGCAATACCCAAGACACACTTCGTTGCAATGGCTTCTGCTCAGTGCTACAAAACCTGTGAACAAAGCTGCCAACACAAAACCCACCATAACCAGCAGAAACAACATAGCTCAATTGGACAGAAGGTAACTGACTTGTACAAAGGACACCACAATGATGGAACACAAACCAAAACCGAATACTATAGCGAGACAGATGTCATTTACCAACCAGGATACGTTGCAAAAAATCAAAGCAACACATGCAACCAAACACGTCACAATCACAATCACGCCGCTAGTGGCACCACCTTTGTTACCGGCACCACTGCGGCAAAATGCCAAGGGAGAAACAGGAAAGAGAGGAGAAACATGTTCCAGAGGATGAAGGATGGCATATCAGGTCACAGCAGTGATAGTGGCAGTAGCAGTGATGAGTGTGACAGCGACAATGAAAATCGTCGCCACAGGAAGGCAAGTTTATCTATTATTAGCGACAAGAAATTATAGATGGATTAATTTCTTTCTTTTTAATTATGAGATTTAGTATTATTATTGATGCAAAAATTTGAAGATCAAATTTATTCTTGTTCTTACTTTTCAATAATTTGACTTTTTATACTAGATTGTTTAGTCATGTATTGTGCTCAAACTTGTTTCATGTGTGTGCACAGAACTGCAATTGAGGACAGCTATACTAAATAAATTGGAGTTTGGGTATCGAAGTTTACAACTCAAAGTTCAATACTAAAGTATGAATAAATTGGCTACATTAAAGTATAAGTTGTAACAAAAACGATTAAATAAAAGTATGATTAAAATGAAAATGAATGTAATTTGATGTGTGAAATTAAGCCAATGTAATTTGCTTATGGGGCCAGTCTTAGTTTAAGACAAACCAAAAACAGATGCATGTAATGTACTTGATCGATAATATATGAATAAACCAGTATTTTAAAATTAGTTAGCTAGGAATTTGATTTAAGCTTTGATCTGTTTCATTTTATCAATGATTTATATCTTTAATTCTTTTCTAATATTAAACCTCTGAAACTGAATTATTTATATTGAAAGTGTAAGACAATGACAATTTACTTGAACACTCCGGAATAAATTCATCTTGAATATATAGTGAAATCAAATCCTAGCATAGATGTTTGAATTCGTTAAGTTCTATTTTAATAACTATTTGATTTATTTTATGTGTTTATGAAGTCGCGAATTCATTTGTTTTGGTATATGCGTGACAGTGACATAGATTTCATATTTTATCCTCTTTATTCCATCCTCTTCCTCCGTCTCTTGCTAGGGTTTTGCCCAAATTGATTTAGGATTCTTCAATTTGGAGAGGTTTATATTGAAATTGGTTGGGGAAAATGAAATTATCATCATCAATGAATATTGGGCGTTGTTCAAACGAATCTAATTTAAAGAGCTATAGTAGTTTGGATTCCAATTTGCGATGGAAACCCATATGTCACTGTGGAGACACAATTGTTCTTCGTAGGACCTCAACTGTTACGAACTTTGGGAAACTATTTTGTAGATGTTGTCATTATAAGGTAAGGACGAATTTCAATATTTTCTTCTTCGCTGGTTGTTCTGATATAGACTATTTGTCAATTACACTGGGTGCAACACAAGTTGCTTGTGGATATTTTGATTGGTTCTATGAGGGTGTGATAGATGAGAAAAACCAATTTATGGAGAAGAGAAAAAGTAGATTGGAGAAGCTAAAAAACGAACTTCATGCAACAAAAATGGAGGTGGAGTATCTCAAGGCTACAAATGAGGGACTGTGAAGGTGAGAAAAATACACAAGAAGAGGAAGGATTGAATTGTGTTTTTCGTTTCTTTAATTTGCATTTGATTAGAGTTCGTAACCTAAATTGGTATTCAGATTCTGGTTAGACGTTGCAGCAGATGTTAACAGAAGCAAATAAATAAAAGTTATACACACATAGATTTATATTAATTCTTCTCAAATGAGACTAATCTAGTCCCCTAGCATCACAAGAGATTTTTAATATAATCAAAACATGATTACAATCGCTTATGCATTCAAGCATAAGACTTTTCTTTGCTCAAACCCTCAGCTCGAGACTTCTTGATTAAATCCCACAGGCTTAAGACTTTATTGCTTAGTGTCGCTCCCGAGATTTTCATCCTAGCTCAAACGCAAAAGTGGCGCGGAAAAGATAGAATCGCCAGCCAGACATTTTTATCTCGAAGGAACAGGAAAGGTAATGATGCACAAACCTGAGGAAGAAGGAAATGACAAGGTCCTGCGAACCAAAAATCTGGGTTCGGGAGTCGGTTACGACCTAGGAAGGTATTAGCACCCTAGACCGTCTGCCGTACCCGACGGGATCCACGCTTGCTTTTTTGTTTCAAAGGGTGAGAAATAAGATACTGCAAAAGAAAGACTGCAACTGGAATGGAAGTGAAATGAGAAAGGGAACGAAAAGAAAGAAAAGAAGGGGGGAAATATAGGGAAAATAAAAAATATGCTCGAATGGGCCCTACCTCGCTGCCTACGTACCTCATCAGGAAAATGAGGATCAAAGTCGACGTAGTTTGCCTAACTAAGGCGAGAACTTGGTTGTGTTTTCTAGGATGATGTTGTCATAGCTCTAGCTCAGGTGTTACCGGCTCTGACTCGAGGGTGTTTACCGTATCGCTGTTTGAATTGTCGAGGCAAGTCATATTCATTCGCAAAGAGTAGGAGATGAGAAAAGAAGACGCGATGTCTTTGTTTATTGTCTTTTATGAGAAGTGTTTTGAGTTTATTGTTTGTGAACATCCTCATACTAAGACTTATCCATCGTGGTAGATAACTTACACCTCGCTCCGAGACAGGACATGCATAAGTACTCCACAACAAAGTCTCATGTCGTATGAGAACATTCAACCTTTATTAGGTATTTTATTATTTTCTTTATGAGATGAGAAAGAAGGACTCAAGTGGAGAAAGGACAAAACTAAGGGGGCTAAGACGCAACCCTAAGTTAGTTATTATATACAAAAGGAAGATCTTAATGGTTTGTGAGGTTTTCTAAACCTAATAAACAAAAGGAAAAGAAAAAGGAATAGAATGCAACTTACTTCCTAGGGAAGTTAAGTTGATTCTAAAAAACAAAGGGGAATCTTACCAAACACAAACATGAAAGGTAAAGGAAATAAATGCATAAGGAAATGCATAAAAGAATTAAAAGGATAAGATGTAAGGAAACATACCTCAACCTCCCTACAAAACAAGGGTTAGTGGTGTACATTTAATAAAAAGGAATGAGGTAAACACATACCAAATAATTTCTAAGGCAACTTGGACCTAAGCTAGACTCAATCTTAAGTTTAAGGGTGCCTACACTATGCTAAACTAAAATTCAGAAGCTATTTACAACACTTAAACACACAATCAGCTATGAAAGACAACACACAATACAAACAGCATACAACATCTATCAAACAGCATGAAAGTAGGTGTAAAAATTCACAAACAACATGAACATCATAGCAAACAGCATACATTTTACAACTCCTATATGCAAAGACATCTATCAAATGTAAAATGCAGCTTTGATTATTTTCATTTTTAATGCACAAACTCAATCATGAAATGTTCAATTAACATGAATATGCGATATGAATATGGATCAAGCACATAATTGAATGTCATGATTATTTTTTGAGGGATTATGCAAGAATGCACCACATGATTTATTATGCAACAAGTATGCAAAATATGGCATATGAACATAATGAATATTGATCATGAATATGCAACATGATACATCAACAAGAATGCCAAGCTTAATGCAAAATTCAGAATTGAATTGATGTGAATGATGTGATCAAACATGCAACCAAAAGGCAACCAAATGCACATACATACATGGTTATGTGAAATGCAGCATATATATTGATACAATGAAATGCAAATGAGTTAACGAAACATATGAAAGATTAAAAAACAGAATGCAACATGATTTATTTACATGACAAAAGGTACATGGACATAGCAACAATATGCAATAAGTCAATTCATGCACAAACTAACACATAAACGCAAAATATACGAAATGGACGGAAGCGTGTCGAAACGACTCGAAATGGAGGAATGAGATATCGAAACTAATCTTGAAAATTCTCTAAAATCAGGACATATCAATCTATGGTGGTAAAGGGAGAAGTAATGCCCAAGAAAATGAGGGAAAAACACTTCTTGTAATCGACTTATTTCCTAAAGCTCCTAATGCAACTATTATCCAGTGAGCATAATTTTACACCTAAAAGTCATAATCTAAACCTTAATGACACCTAGAATAAGCTATAATTCTAACTACGAACAAACAAAGTAATCAAATCATAATCAAGACGAAATTGAACGGTCAAGCGTATACACAACGATAAACACACGAAGAATGCCGTCATGGCGAGATGAAGAGAATAAGTTAAATCGAGAAGCGGATTTAGATCACCAACCTACGAAGCGGTGGATTGCTTCGGTGAATGTTGTGATGTAGATCAGAATGCAAATGGAGAAGAAAACCGGAGAATCGAAGCTTAGATCCGTGAACATGCAAAATAAATGCGGTTGATGATGTTTCTTGATGAACACTTGATCAATAACCTCCAATAAGCTCAAAACTCTTCCAAAATCAGAATTGATTCTTCAAATAAGCTTTACAATGAGATGATTAATGGAGGTTTTAGCTTCAAGTTCTTCAAATTCCAATGAAGAATTTGAAGAACTTCTAGAAAGAAGCTTTGGTGAGAGGTTAAAAATTGTGGAAATGTTTGAGAGAAGAATGAAAGAGATGAAGAATAGTGAAAAAATGAGAGAGCTTTGCTTTGGGATGGTTTAGGTTTATATAATGTGTTGGCTTGACATGAGGTTTGGGTTTGGAGGTTGCTTAGGAGTTAGGTTAGGTTTGAAGTTAGTTAGGACTCTAGAGAGTTCTAGAGTATTCTTTGGAATATTCCTTGGAAGGTTGTAGAAGACTCTAGAATGTGGTAGAGTAATCCAAAAGAAGAGTGTGGAACAAAATGTGAAGAGTGTGGAATAAGGCAAAGGAAAGGAAAAAAAAACAGAAAAAAACAACTTATGTATTGATACAAAACTGTATGCATCGATAGATGTTAGTTTTATAACTGATATGTATCGATACGAAAATGTATGCGTCGATACATACTGAAGCTTTAGCAAATTAACTCACTTATGCATCGATATGAAACTCGTATGCGTCGATACATACAGGCTTATGTATCGATACGAAATTCGTGTGTATCGATACGAAATGAAAAAATATTATTTTTTTGATCAAAATGAGAGGGAAAATTTTGGGGTGTTACACTTAGACCCTCAACCTTAGACTTTCCTGCTCAGGTCCCTCATACCTGAGACTTCCTGCTTAAACCCCTCAGGTTCAAGACTTCCTGCTTAGGTTCCACGAACCCAAGACTTCATACTTAGACACCCAATCCATAGGAATTTCAACTTTATGAAATTTAAGTAATATAAAAGTTTTGGAATAACTTTTTACTTAAACTGCTTTATCAAAAGGAAATAATCCTTTTTTGAATCTCGGAGATTGGCAATTTTCAAAAGCTATCATCCATCAGAGTTCAATATATCTAGACTACAAGCGAGACATCTTCTGTCATTCATCAATTTTTTTTATTCTATTCAGAATCAAGATTTGTTTCTTGAAACTAGAGTCATGTTTAATTAATGAATATTGAATTGGTTTCTTTGACAGCTAACAAGCAGCAGTATCATCACAAAAAGTGAGGAACTTTTTCCATAATATGACAATCATCTAGATGATGATATATTCAGTATATACAAATACAACATAGTTTCTTCTTAAAGATTTTTGAAGATTCTTGTAAGAAAAGAATTTCTAGAGAGATCTAACAGAGACATTGTATTTACTTATACATAAATATCTAATTGAATCAAGATGTAAGCCAGGAAAGAACAAACATACCTTTTTTTGCTTGTTCAAACTTAGATGAGTATTCAGATTTGACCATAGAATTTGAATATTATTTTGAGTGGATTCTGATTCAATGGTTGCTAAGCCATTGACTCCACTTGTATCACCAAACTCAGTGCCCTCAGCTCTTGAGTCTGGGATGTAGGCTCTTTTTCCATCAAATGTTGTAAACAACCTTTGATTAAGTGTCATGGAAGATGCCTTTGTTTTTTTTATATTTGCAACAAATACATTTTGAGTAACGATACTCATATTTCTATGAGTCCAAAAATGCTAATCGTGACAGACTTTCACAAGATATTTTTCTTAGCAGATTCACTGATTTCATTGTCTTGGATTAAATCTGTTGACTTTAAAATCTTTGACAAACATAGAACCAGATAGTGATTTTTTTAATCATAGATTGACATAAAACAAATTTACAACATTGTCATAGTATTTCTAGCAGAACACAAAGAATTGAAGTTTTCTTATGGAATTGTCCTTTAACACAAATTAAATGATGACCATCAAATTTTTAGGAGCAATGGAGTCACATAAGATGTTATATTAAAGAGTAGACTCCATATTAACAATATTGAAGCAAAATAGATTTGACATTATCTCTTTCTCTTCAATAATTAATTTTAATTATGGGATTTAAATGCTTCTTCAGAAGCAATAATGACCAATAGAGTCAGATTACCTTTCCTGAATCTTCCCATATGTCAGCTTCATTTGAATATGAAGTGAAGATCTCTGACTTTTTTATTTCTGGTAGTATTTCTCCTTGTTCTAAAGATATGGAAAATCAGTTGAAATAAGAATATTTCAGAAGATCTTAATGTTACTCTTCTATCAACAGATGCTACATTCCATTTAGCCAGTTGAAGAAATCTTTTGATATGGAAGGCTAATTCCACATCATCATACATTCCATAGAAATATTTCTTCAATAGGCTTTTAGGAAAGGCAACCTGTTTGATAGCTTTTCATCATCTAATTCCATTTCTTTTCCTCAAAGATTGCTAGTTAAACCTTCAAGGCACAACACACTCATGTTTTATGACTTCTTGAATGACTGTGACTTTAGGCTTGAATCCAATAGACGATCTTCTCATAATTTGCTTGGAAAGATTAAATAAAGTGTAACTGGAAAAACTTCTTCACTGACTCCCACAAATATGAACACAATGATTCAAATATAGTCTAAGCATTAAACGTATCAATGATGTTGACATACTCAAAATCAAGATAAAGCACCAAACAAATTATATATGACTATAAAGATGTTTTCAATAAGCTTCTTCCGAGTTGGAGTGAGATAATTTCAAACTTTGATCATCCCTACACCAACAACTTCTATGGTAATACCCTTCTCAAGGGTATTCTATATAACTTTATCAAAACCCTTTATCAAGACCAATGAATTAAATATATATTTTGTTTTTCCATTATTTAAATTCAACAGAATTATCCTTTGAATATGGTAGGAAAACCAATGTAATATTTTTCATGTGGCACTTCACTTCTTCTTGAAGGAAAGTCTTTAGCAGACATATTTTTCCCATTTGATCATTATTTGTACCACTGTTAAAGTTATGCACATACCATGTTCTGATACCAACTGAAGGTGAGAAAAATACACAAGAATGGCGGGGATTGAATTGTGTTTTCTATTTCTTTAATTTTGCATCTGATCAGAGTTTAGAATCTAAACTGGTATTCAGATTCTGGTTATACGTTACAACAGATGTTAACAGTAGTAAATAAATTAAAGTAGAATCGTAAAGATAATGAAAGAAGATTTTGAACTTTAGACAAATCAGATTGTGGAGCCTAGTCAAAGCTGACTCTGGACTCTGGACAAAGTAGACTCTGGAGATCATCAAATTTTGAACCAATGTTGAAATATGAAGAAGTGTTTAACTCATAGTCAACCATCTGGGTAACGAAGTCAATGCTTCTGGGACAAACAATTCAGATTTACTCTAATAATCCAAACCTCATTTTCACTAGACTATGAAGTCTAATATTCATGGCTCTGAACTCTGATCAAGGTTCAAATCATCTCAAATATGAAACCAATGATTAAGAGAAAAATGTTGAAAGAATATTCTTGGAAATCGTGCATTCAAGCGACAAAGTCAAATGTTTCCTCAAAAGGACAAATATGTTGGAATTATTAAGGAATGTACTACTAGCAAATCTCCACAATTCATGGATTAATCTCGTACCACTATTACAACTGTGAAATTAAAGAGTTTTCAATTTTATCCTCAAACGCTACTATTCATCATCTATTTAAAGAGAACAAAGAATTGTGAAAGACGACAACTAAGAACAAAATTACAACGAAGTGAGTAAAAGAAGAACAACAATAAAGAGAAACAACAATTACAAACACTCACTATACTTAGAGTTTTTATTTACATATATTTTCTTAAGTGTAAATTATGAGATTCATCTTGTGTATCTGTTTGTTTAAAAGCATTTTTGTAAACACACTCTTTGTATTTTATCTTTAGTTAAATTTTTTGAGTGACTAAGTTTAGTATATAGTCTCGAGAAGTCATTCACAGTTGTTCTTTGAGTTTGTAATCCATTTGATTAAATTCCTTGAGGGACTAAGTTTAGTTTGTAGTCTCAAGAAATCATTGACTTTTGATCTTTGAATTTGTAATCTGATTTATTACGAATTCACTCTAACAAGTGGATTGCACTAACTCATTGACATTTTGGTCTCACAAATCTTTCTTTCCAAATTTTACAATTGTTTGAATGAGGCTTGAACATCTAGACCGTAGCAAAACTATATCTTTTGGAATATTTTTCTCCAAAGTGATTTTGAGGAATAGCAAAAGTTCATCTCTTAGTAGCACCATCTAAAATGGACCACTAGGAGTTCCAACTGACCATTACCAATTAGGCTGTATACATATGATTATCAAAATGATGATAGGAAATAGGAAATTAATTTGGAATATATTCAGTGGGCAAAATGATAAAAAAAATGATGGCACTATACAATATAATACCATAATACGCCATATTATTCAACCCACGAAGAAAAGGAGATTGATTCCAAAATTGTTTATTGAGTGGTGATGTAGCAGTTGATCAATATTCAAAACCTTACTAGTTCGTTCCTATATATATGTGAACTCATTCTCAACATTTCAAAGCACAAACAACAAGCAACAAACATCACTACACAACACAAACTTTGCTGCAATGGCCTCTGCTCAGTGCTACAAAACCTGTGAACAAAGCTGCCACCACAAAAACAACTACCACCAACAGCAGCAGCAGCAGCAACATGGCTCAATCGGACATAAGCTAACTGACTTCTACAAAGGACACCACAATGATGGAACACAAACCAAAACACAATACTATAGCGAGACGGATGTGATTTACCAACCAGGATATGTTGCAAAAAATCAAAGCAACACATGCAACCAAGCACGTCACAATCACAATCACGCCGCTACTGGCACCACTGTTGTTACCGGCACCACTGCGGCAAAATGCCAAGGGAGAAACAGGAAAGAGAGGAGAAACATGTTCCAGAGGATGAAGGATGGCATATCAGGTCACAGCAGTGACAGCGGTAGTAGCAGTGATGAGTGTGACAGCGACAATGAGAACCGTCGCCACAGGAAGGCAAGTATATGCATTATTATTGATGCAAAAATTTTAAGATTATATTTACTTGTCTTTAATTTTTCAATAGTTCTATTTTTTATGCTCTATATTTTTTTTCATGTATATATATTTTTCTTGCGAAACTTTGTTTTGCAGTACTGCAATTGAGAAGCTGCTGCACTAATAATATTAAATTGGAGTTTGAGGGACAAAGTTTGCAACTCAAAATCCAATATAATGTGTGTGATGATTGCTGGCAAGTTTGAATAAATTAGCTACGTTAAAGTATATAACTGTAGCAAAATATAAAACTAATAAAAAGTATCTCTAAAATAAAAATGAATGTAATTTCATTTGATGTGTGAAAGTAAGCCAATGTTATTTGGCTATTGTCAAGTATGAGTTTGAGACCTAATTGCTATGTATATGAATAAAACTTTATTTTGATGGTTAAAATTAGTTCTTATTAATCTTTTCCTTTTGTAGTGTGGTGTCTATATCATATCCAAATTATCAGTAATGTGACTTTCATATTGTTGGGAATTAAAAAAAAAACTTGTTCAAACCATAAAAAAAAGTGTGGAATAACAATAACAATTAATAACTAAACATTGAACCAATATCCTATATAATATAAATTTATTATGTCATATAGGCTTGACTTGAGTGTTTTTATCAATATGTTATTAACTGAATAATCTTTTTAATTGAATTATAAATTTATAATATACAAAATTAAATTAGGTTAAAAAACAACTTACATTGATAAATGTTTTTCAATTTTTTTTTTACATTCTAAGTATTATTCTCTTTGAGAGTTAGAATTTAGTTTAATGTTTATAGTTCTTCAATCAACACTTTCTTCTTTATTGTTCAATGAATTTGTAGATAATGAAGTGTTGGTTAAAGAGTCATAAGTATTGAATCTAATTCTAACACTGAAAAAGTGAGATACAGATAAAGAATGTAAGAAAGATAGAAAAAGATGGAAAAACATTGATGATTGTAAGTTTACTACAAGAAACACCAGCTTTAGCGTCGGCCAAAAAGCCCATGCTACAACAACAAAAACCGACACTAGACAGGGTTAGCGTCGGCTTAGCGTGGGGATCGGGGTCGCCTTTCCAAATTTGGAAGTTAATAGTATTAGCGTCGGCTTTTCTGGTGACACTTGAGTAGCGTCGGCTTAAGTGTGACACTAGAACGTCACTAAATCTTGACCCAAAATGCGCAGCTAAATGATGACTTAGCGTCGACTATTGGACGACGCTAAGGAATGCCATCTGTCATTTTTTAATTGGATTGACTGTCAGGTTCGTCAACATATTATTATGATCTAGCGTCGGCCATAGAGCCGCCACTACATGTTTTAAACACCCAATTATTTATGTCAGCGTCGGTCACGTGGCCGCCACTATATTTATTAGACAGACAAATATATTTTATTAGCGTCGGCCACGTGGCCGCCACTATATTTATTAGACTGACAAATAAATTTTATTAGCCTCGGTCTAAAGCCGCCACTAGTGGATTCATGAATCATTTATAAATTAATGTAGCGTGGGCCTTTTGGCCGACACTAAATTATTTAATAGTGCAGATTTTATTTGAAATCATCACCTTCCCTTTATCCAATTGCCACTCAATACCTGTTTATTATTAATTCAAACCTGTTTATTATTTTAACTCTAACAGGCCAATGGCATTGCAAAAAGAAAATCATCAATCAACAATTCAAGTGATCCAAAATACACCATGTCATTCTAATGAGTTCTTAGATACACCAACATGTTATTCTAATAAGTTCTAATGAGTTATAAAATACACCAACATCAAAATACTAATCAGTTCCAAAAAAAACCAACATCAAAATTCTAGTCAGTTCCAAAATACAGCATCAAAATATCAACACATAAAACAGGTCCTGAATAATCTACACACTAATCATGATAACCAACATCAACTTCCTCATCATCCTCATCATCCTCCTCCTCCTGCAACATCCAAAAAAAATAGTCACGAGTCAGACACATTAATTAACTTAAAAAAATACGCTAAAAAAATACGCTCAAGCATGTGATACTTTGCGCACATGCCAATCTACAATGTTCAAACCCAACAAAATCCAATACAAAAACCCTCCTAAGAAGAAACTAATAAACCAAGCATTATTATAAACCACTACAAACCCATTATTATAAACCACAACAAACCCAAAAACACTTCTTGTTGTGTACAAATCACTTATCCTCAACTTCATTTTCTTCACAACATAATAATCAACCAAAACTACCCCTCCAATAGGCCCCGTCAAAGCAGAATAACCAACCAGCTTGTGTACAAACCGTTGTTCTCAAATAGGATTGTTATAACAGTGCCTAAATTCTAACAAACAGCTTCAGTGCAATTAAGTACAAAAGGATATGAAAATTCAACTCAACTACATAAACATAATTTATAAACGAGTTCAATTCAACTAAATAAAAAACAATAGAAAATAGAACGTACCGAATCGTTATAATCAGGATGACCACTCGCAGGAGCACTAGAAGGACCCGCCTGAAGAGAATGCAACATATCAAATTTCTTTGACAATTCTTCAAATTTCTTTGCCAATTCATCTGTCCGCGCATTCGCCCGTGCAGCAACAGCTTCAGCTCTGGCAGCCTCAACTTTGCTTCTCTATGTGGGTTTGTAATTGACACCTGAGTCAAGAAGTTTACTCCACATCTTATGTTACGTGCCAATTGTCATGTGCCATAACACCACCCCCGTGTCTTACCCCCTGCAACTTCTTTCCAAATTTGTATTCTTGTTGATCCTTCGACTTGATCACCAACTTGTTGCAAGCTGCTGCAGAATTTTTCCTGTACACAAGTATTTAAGAAAACTGAGAATAATAGCCAAAAACATATAAACATATAGCCAAAATAGTTCTTAAACATATCCATAAGATATAAACATATAAATAGAAAAACACGTGAGTATAATATTTTGTGGAAGTTTTTAACACAAATCCCAAACAAAGTATAATATTTCAAACAAAGTATATTAAAATGTTAACTTACATGTGTTGTCGCTGCACGAACGTCAACCCACTCCCCATTCTTCTTTTTATGGGTGGCAATGAAAATCTCATCTGGATGTGCGGGTCAATCGAGTTTTTTAGCCTATCATTAGATCAAATATATATGGTAAAAATTTATATCAAATATAATTATATTAACGCTTTGTAATTATAAAGTATATATTAACGCATTGTAATTATAAAGTATATACCAATTCAAGTGCAACATCATGGTGAGCTTTACGACCTGTTGTATGGACTGCCCCACCTTTGTTAGATGATCGATTAATCTTATTTTGTTGGGATACATCTCTGAATTCATCTGTCTTCCACTTGTCTAGGAGATACGTCCATGTATCTACACCCATCCAACCTGGCTTCTGCCCCTTTTCTCTAGCCTTTTGTTGTATATCAGACAGCCGTTTTCCACATTTCTGATGAAACAATTCTTCCATCTTTGCATCATCACAACGATCCCAAGATACAAGCCTCTGACAAAATAAACAAATAATAAATAAAACTCAGTAGTATACATAATCATCAACCACAACTAAAAAAGAAATTTCATGTTCATATGATATTCACATGATTATATGATGTTTCATAGAATAATATAAGATTCATATGTTAAATATATATATATATATATATATATATATATATATATATATATATATATATATATATATATATATATATATATGTGTGTGTGTGTGTGTGTGTGTGTGTGTGTGTATATTTATATTTCGTGCATTTTCATGTCTTACCTTAAAATCGTTGAACCATTCCTTTCTCACATCCTCTCTTCCATCACGTTTAAGCTCACCATAATTAACGAAGGTTCCACGGTAATTCTTTTCAATAACTTTTCGAATCATTGCGGCAACAAGATCACCTGGATGTAACCTGCACATGTTAGCAATTCAGCAAACATAAAATTCAAATCTTTAATATTGACTTTTATAGATTGAAATAGAATTAATAAATTAATATAACTAAAAGTCAAGCAATAAACACTTACGCATTAGTTGTTTCCACAATACAGATCTTCGGTTTTTGTCCTCCGTCGTGTTGTTGCCCTTCATTAGCTAGTGTTTGGTCCCTCTGCACTTCCTCGTCTGTGGTGTGATGGGAAGGAGGCGGCTGAGGCTGAGGCTGAGGCTGAGGCTGCGGCGGAGGCTGAGTATATCCTGGAGTAGGAATGAATGTGAACTCCTCAGAAGTCAGTGGAGGCTGAATAGGTGTCGAATCTGGAGTGGGTGGTGGAGGTTGAGTATCTGATGGTGTGGGATTTGTTTGAATCGGTGGAGGCTGAGTGGTCAGTGGTGGGTTTGTCATAGTGGGTGGTGGTGGGTTTCTCTTAGTAGGTTGTGGTGGGTACGTTGAACCAGGTTTGCTATGGACCTTACGAGAGTTGTTTATAGCAAGAGTCCCAGGTGGAATCTGTCTTTGACGACATAACCTGTCAATAACTCTTTTACAAAGAAACCATTAGACAAATAAGTCAAAATCCAAAAATAAATAAGTTTAAATACAAAAAAATCAAATAGGTGAAAAGATTTAGTCATCTTCGATCCATTCTCTACATAAAAAACAAATATAAGTTTCTAATTTTCATTTATAAATTAAAAAAGTTTATAAAAAAAATATCTTAATAGTCATGGTTCTGTAATACAGGTGCAAACGACATTAAAACTTATCCTCTCGGTGTTTACATAAAACCGAGTGTTAATATTGATCAAGTTGAACAACTCGAGAAATTAGATCGTGAATGGTTTGGTCTGGGGAGTAGAATAATTATAGTTTCTACAGATGAGCATATATTGAAAGACTATGGAGTGGATGTTGTTTACAAAGTTCCACTCTTGAATGATAAAAACTCTCTTCAATTACTAAGTCGAAAAGCTTTTAAACTTGATCATATGGTGAGTAGATATTATGAGTTAGCATTTCAGATACTAAATTATACAAATGGCTTGCCACTTGCAATTAAAGTACTGGGCTCATTTTTGTTTGGTCGTAATATCTCTGAATGGGAAAGTGCATTGGCAAGATTGAGAGAAAGTCCAAACAAAGGTATCATGGATGTGTTACAATTAAGTTTTGATGGCTTGGAGGAAACGGAAAAAGAAATATTTCTTCATATTGCTTGTTTTTTGAACTGGGAAGTGGTGGAATATGTTACGAATGTTCTTAATTGTTGTGGATTTCAAGCTGATATTGGATTAAGAGTTCTAATTGATATTTAGAGATCCTGTGTAGATTAGTTACAGTTTAACCATGACAAAACAAATTGAAGCTCTATTTAACCATGTTTTAACCGCGACAAACATTTTATGAAGTCCTATTTAGTCATAATTAAATTTTGGATCTTGTGCGGTAGCCCGTTTTACACACCTTCAAAGACAGTACATGCTATGAAATATTTCTGTTTAATAGACACAAATATGTTTTGGTAGTTTTAAGAGTCAGATTTAAAATTTTAACTCTTCCAGAACTTTTCTGTTTCAGTATGAGTTTTTCATAACCTCTTGCTTCCACAAAACCACTGCAGATAGTGTCATTAGAATCACAATAGGGTAAGTTGATTTCTGATACAAAAGTGGACCTAATGATATTAACAATTATATATTAAACTAACTATGAAGTGGAAATCTTAATTTGCAGGGTTGTAATACAAATACTATATAGCTATGTGACTTTGCCTCTTTATGCTCTTGTCACACAGGTAATTAATTGGAGTTAATAAAGTCCTTTTCTTTTACCACATAGTGCATAGATAGGAACTGATTTCATTTCATACTATTTTGACTGATATGACAGATGGGATCAACTATGAAACCAACCATTTTCAACGAAAGAGTGGCAACAACACTTAAGAACTGGCATCACACAGCCAAAAAGCAGGTAAAACAGAGCAGGCACTCAAACAACACGACACCTAATTCAAGCAGGCCATCAACGCCGACACACGCCATGTCTCCTGTTCACCTGCTCCATAGACACATTGCTGGAAACAGTGACAGTCTACAAACTTCTTCGAAAAAGTCTGACTATAAAAACGAACAATGGGAAATTGAAGGAGAAGGATCAACTTCCCTAAGAAATGATCAAACAGGGCAACATAAGATTGCCTGTTAAAACAACGGTTGTCGAGTCATTTTCGTCAACCGAATTGCCTGTTAAAATTAGACATGAAATCACCTCTGGTTCAAAAGATTTTTCTTTCGAGAAGCGACACTTAGGGAGCAATTAGAATTGTAGATATTGATAACCAGTTCAATGTATATTGCAGATAAAGATAGAGGAATTCCTTCTAAGAATAGAGTGTAAATTTGTTGAGGTAGCAGCTTGATTTGTCGATATAATCATAAGGGTATGAAAATATAAGACTATATTTTGTTATTTTGTGAATTTTGTGATTCGTAGATATATTTGCGATACTTACGAAATTTAGTAGCAGGATTATGCTTACCTAGAGATTATTAATATATATTTTGAAGCAGGATTATGCTTACCTAAAGATTATTAATATATATTTTGAAGCAGGATTTTGTAAGTTTGGAAACCAAAATTCTGCAAGTGGTTATGCTTGCATTTAGACATGATTTTAAGCAGATTTTGTAACTTGGACAGTATAATTTCAAACAGGATTTTGTAACCAAAATAGACAGCAGCTTAAGATTTATAACATATATTTCAAACAGTATTCTATATGAGAGTATGAATAAATGTATGTCAAACATTATTCTATTGAGAACTTATGGCAAAAACAAATGTCTCATGAATGATATGACAATAACTATTTAATGGTTTATGTTTATGTTTTAACATCCTGCTTTTGCACTCCATTCTAACAGTCTAACAGAAATGTGTTCTTCACAATTTATATCAGTAATCCTTTCAGTCAGAAACCAACATGCATATAACATTCTTAAACATGCATAAACACTAACTACATTAATATGAAGTATAAAAACAATAAATCACCTTGCTTCTCAAGGAATGAGAACAAAATATCAAAGTCTCTAGATTGCTACTCAGATCATGAAGTAAATTATCAGCCACCTGCAGTGATTAAAAACAAAAACAAAATAAGTCACAAAAGCAGTAGCAAAAGCAGTAACAAAAATAATAAATCACCTTTCTTCATTCATATAGTTGTTTAGACCCACAAAAGCAGTAGCAAAAGCACAAAGATGTAAGTTACAAAAACTTAGTTAAAAACATGTTAAAAATCATATATTACAATTAGTTTTGAAACAGATCTAACACTTATACATAAATTGCCAATAAACGATGAACCAGAAAAAATAGCAAGTTAAGTCATGGCTGTGCAATACTCAAAACAGCTGTGTACTTTAAACCAACTGTGCAATACTCAAAACAGCAAGTTAAGTCATGGTTATACAAGATATCTTAGTTTGGGTGAATGTTTTATTAGGTTAGACAAATTTGCAGGAACATTCAATCAAGATTCTGCCTGCAATGTGTACTTTAAACAAATTGCCTGTACTATGTCTACTCATTTCATTTCCAACATGCATCAGACATGGCACATTTTCTCTTCATATTAACAATAAAGCTTAATGTTGATATATGACCTGAAGAATTATTATCAGTCTTACACTAACAGTAACACACTAAATATGAGTTATCCATATTTTTTTGTTCACAAGAGATCACATGGAACTATCTAGAGTTCTTTCTTAAGACTAAATATAACTTATACTTTATTATTCTCTATACTGTTTTGCAGATAACTACTATATCGTTTGGTAAACACACAATTTAATATGATCCAAATATGATCCATATTTAGTACAAAAATCACTTCTCATTTGGTAAACATGCGATTTAATCACTTCTTCTTTTTCTATCATTCTATTTTTCTACTCTACTCTGTAAAAAACCACAGGAAATTGACTATAACTACAAGAAAAGAAAACTTAATATACATATTATAATGTTGCGGAGAAGGAATAGGGAAAAACATAATAGCATAGCCCTTAGCCTATAGGTGATAACAACAAAAGCGGGGAAAACTATCAGCAAAGTTAGCTAATGTTATTGATGATTTTTTGAGCTAAATTATTAGAAATTCTAGTCATGGCTACAGCACTCGCGCTGGCTATGCAGCTGCAGCCTCAGGAATACACAACAGGTGCCATAATTATATAGTTATTGTATCTCTTTGAATTGTCCCATTTATCATAGAATCCTTTAACTTGTGGGTAGGGATTAGGGTTATTGATAATTAACTTAACCTAATTTTAAAGTTTGGCTAACTTTGCACATACACAAATGAAATGCAATTTGTGGACTCCTGGACTGATTTTTTATTGAGACTGCTCTGTTCAATTTGTTGGTGTCATGGACGGATAAAAAGCAGGGTGAGTAACAAACACATGAGATGCGATAATGGCAATCAAGAACCCTATTATAAAACAATATACTACGATAATGGCAATCAAGAACTCTAACTCAAATAAAAAACAAAAACGATAATGAAAAATTCACAAATCAACACATATATGTAAATCGACTTGATCAGAATGAAAAACAAAAACGATAATGACAAGCAAATATACCTGGTTCAAATTCCAATCTTGTTCAGACCTGGTTCAAATTTTGTCCCTGCATAATCAAGTGTTCAGGTCAGATTCAAGGAAGAGAGATGAGATGTGATGAGATGAGTTAATGGAAGAGAGATGAGATGGAAACGGTGAAATGCAATGAGATGAGTTAGAAGAGAGATGAACGACGATGAAACATGATAGACGGAGCGATGCGATAGAGGCGATGAACGGCGAAAAACGAACATCCGATGGAGGCGAAGAGAGTTGAGAGATGAGAGATGGAAAAGACAATGTTTTTTTGATATAATGAATTTTATTAAATTAATATTAATTATTAAATAATTATTTTAGAAATTTATGATAGCATAGCATAGATTATTGTATGTTTAAATACAATTAGAAATTAATATTAATTATTTTTATTTGAAAATGATTAAATACAATTAGAAATTTAGCATAACATAGATTATTGTATTTTTAAAATGTTTAAATATTTCATTTTTATTTTTATTAAATAGCTAAATTGTTTTAAAATGTTTAGATTATTTATTAAATAAAAATGTTTAAATTGTTTACCATAGATTTTAAAAATAACTAGAAAATAATTTTTTTTATTAAATAAAATAATTTTAAGTAAATTTTCGACAAAATTCTTTTATAATAATTGTTTATTTATTAATGTTTTTAAAACACAAATTAAAAATATAATTTAAAATACAATTTGAAAATTCATAAAAAAAAACTTAAAAATAAATATTAATAAAAAAATTTGAATTGAAAATATTAATTTAATAGCCATTTTAGAATTTTTTACTTGTTTAACATAGATATTATTTATATTTTAAAAAATGACTAGAAAATATTTTTTACTAAATTCTTTTATCAAATAAAATATATTTTTCTAAATTCTCGACAAAATTATTTTATGATAATTTAATTTTTAAATAAGAAATTAATTTTTACTATAGTAAATAAACACAAACAATTTAAAAATACATTTTCATAAGAAAAATCATAAAAATTCATTTTAAAATACAAAATAAAAATACATTTTAAAATTCAATTTAAAATATATTTAATATTTAGCGTCGGCCTATATGCGACGCTATATTTAATACGAAATAAAAAAATTAAATAAATAAATAGGGAGGGAAATGAAAACGTGGTGGGAAATGAAATATAATTCGCTCTAATCTTTAGCGTCGATTTTATGCGACGCTAGCGTTTTATAAAATAATAAAAATAAATAATGGGGCAAATGAAAAAAAATGGTGGGAAATCAAATATATTTTCGCTCCTATTGTAGCGTCGGCTATATGTGACGCAAATGTGACACTATTAGCGTCGGTGTCGTGGCCGACGCTAAATTTTTGATGCTAAAATACATTTTTCTTGTAGTGGTTATTATTCTGATATAACTTAATTTGTTATATTTTTATTTTTTATATCAGTTGAAAGGTTATATGTTTAGTGAGTAGTTTGTGAAATAAGCATTCCACATGATATAATAAACTCAAATGAATATATCACCATAGTGAAAAGTTGTGCGACGAGTCTTTAATGACGGTTCGAAAGAACAACTGTGGTGAAAAGTTGAGAAAACAACCAAAATACTAGTATGTGAGTCAAAATTTTGAAGAATTATTTATGAATAAGGAAAGAATGTCATAAATAATTCCAGGGACGACAAAGTCTTGAAGTGTGTAATTTGCTTATCCCAAAGGAAGGTTTGCTCTGACTGTTTTCCCAAACAGAATCCTCGTGCAGTCCTGACATTAGTGTGTTTGTTTCTCAATTAGTGTATAAGATTGAAGGATGTTTGCTGCATAAATATCCCCGGCTGAGCTTTAGTCTTTTCCTCGACAAAATTGCTATTGATTTGAGAAGCAATGTTTCTTTTATGGGAATCCTCAACCAAGTTCTGATTTGTTCATCAGCTAGAGTGGGTTATGTCATATAGCAGAAGTATTGGTATATTCGTTAGTTGATAGGTTTTCTCTTACCTAGGTATTGGGTATTGATTTAAAATCCCTTATAACTTGACTTTTGGCTATTATGCTAACTTTTGGTATCCCCACGAGGATCGGCAAGTCCAGAATTTTTATTGTTGGACAATCCATAGAGGCCTTCCTCTCATATCCTCAATAGATTTGCATGTGATGATATCCAGAAGGCTCATATTTAATCTTCAGCAAGTCTCGTCTCCTTTCCCCAAAGTGGAGATGGTACGATGTGTTCATTATCCCTCTCAGAGATTTATGCCTATTGAAAGATATGCTTGGTGTTTATCTCCTAGCAAGAGTACTTTATACCTTCAGTAGGGATTATGGAAATGTTTTCTTATCCCTGATAGATTTGTTATCTTTCCTCAGCATCGTGGTGTCCCCTTTGCAGAGTTGATGAATGATGTTTTTTACCCCAGTAGGTTTTGCTTTATTTGCACCAGTGGTGGTTTCTCATCCCACTACTACAAAATGCGTAATTAACGATGACATGGTCACCATGATTTTTCTCTAGACCGCAGTGACATAGATTAACTAAGGCGTTACCTTATTTATTTATTTATTTTTGAATAAAATTATTTGTATATAACAACGGTTTCCGAATGAACCGTTGTAATACAATTAAACTTTCATCGGTTTGAACCTTAGAGCATTAAAATATTTACCCTTTTAACGTTAAGGGGCACCTTTTATTTTTTATTTATTTTAAAATCACCAATAAAAGGGGTATCACTACGGTTACACTTATAAACTTTTGTGATTTTTAAACCCTTTTATTGGTGATTTATTTTAAAATCACCAATAAAAGGGGTATCACTACGGTTACAATTATAAACCTTTGTGATTTACTTATAATATTTATAATACTTAGAATCTTGTGCTTCATATATTAAGGTATTCATCCTCTTCCATCTAGTGTAACATATTTCCCATTATAAGAGCATTATGAAGTCAGAGTTGGAAGTTGTGTGTTATTTGAAGATTATGTATGAGGATTCAAAGAAGAACATTAATTTGAAGAATAAACTGAAATCAGAGAGATTTTATGAAAATCTCAAGATGTTATGTTTTTTAGTCTCGTTTCTTTTTAATGTTTACTTTGTTATGAAATGTAATAGTAATTAGAGTTTGAATTACATTCTTGATGTTTATGTTTTTCTTCTTAATTTTTTTAAAGAGTTATCATAATGGTTTTCCTTGTTAACCGATGTGATATATTTATTATTATTATTATTAAATACTTATAATTTAGATCTTTTTTATTATATACTTATCATTACGGTTCTTTCAGAAAACTGTTGTCAAATATTTACCTATATTGTAAGTTCTATAATTTTAAGATTGGTATAAATTTTGTAAAACAAATATAGCAGCAGTGTATTATGTACAAGATCTTTGAAAAGAAAAGAAAACATTAAGCAAGGAGTCCTTTTGTGCGCCCAAACATGTTGTGTTGAAATATTTCAATATCTGGATCAACACGTTAAAGAAGATATCAAGACAGTTCGTTCAAAATCATGAACTGCTGAAGATGGATTGATGTTTCTATTTTGGTTTCAACAGAAACATAATATTTTGAAGATTTGAATCAATCCAATGGCGCTAATTGTAAAAGATCTTGAAGAATCAAATTTGCTTTGAAGAAAAATTACAAATATTAAAAAATATAGAGTTTCTATATTTAGAGATATTTTAGGAAGTTGTTTATTTGAAGGTCTTTTTATATTTGTAACAGATTTTTTTCTGCATTATTGTAGCAGCTAATATGCTGTATTTTTTACGCCCAAATCCAGTTGGAAATAAGTTATAAAAAGAAACCTTGTAACCTAGGTGTAACCAACCAACCAAAGATGTAAGAGATCATATCATTAGGGTTGTGTTCTTGTGGCAGCCGTGCGCAACAAGGAACAATGTTGTGGCTGTTTTATTTGTAAACCTTGAAATTGATAAGTAAGAGGTGGATTATTCTTGGAGGAAGCTTGTAAGCAACTCTAAGGTGTTGTCATGGAAGTGTGACTTCTGGTTTGAATTTTTGTGTAGGTAAAGAGCCGTCAATATCAACAACTGATTGTTGGGACTGTGAGACATCATTGAGGTGATTGGAAGTGAGGATGGGTTTCTCATATTCATGAGTTCCTAGGTTGAAGTTGCACGGGTAGTGATTAAGTGAGAAGATTGTAAACTGTAGGTGTTTGTTGAGAAGTCTTTGAATTGATACTACATAGTGGATTTCCTTCTTGGCTTGGTAGCCCCCAGAGTATATGAGTTAGCATCGAACTGGGTTAACAATTAAATGCGTCCTTTACAACTTGTTAGTTTATTTTATGCAGTATGTGTGCTGAATGTCATATAAGATATTTAAACATCCTGAAGAATGTTTGAATATGATATATCATAATTTTAATTACTGTTGTTTGTGCCTTGCCATGTTTATAAGTAACAGATAAGATGTCTCAACATCGTATTCGACATCTGAGTTTGTCATACAAGAATTTCAATTGGTATCAGAGCAGACATCCTAGTTTGTTTCTGGATGAGATCCAAGGGGATACTTTCTAGTTCATGGTCAGGGTAGAAGTGTTCTACTGAAAAGTTGTTTGTTGTGTGAATGGTCCTTAGAAGTTGAGGATGGACTTTTCTGTTGGGGTAGCATAGTGGTATGCTGCTTATATAACATGTTTGATTTATTTTCAAACTTATGGTTGTTGGTGTCACCTTGAGATATTGCAAGGGCTAATTTGTGACACTTGAAGCTTTTGAGGAGTTTGTATATGCTGCTTATCTATTTGATAACTCCTTATGTTTAAGATGGCTGCTCTTCTCTGGATATATATCATATGATGTTGGGGATATATGTCTATTTACTTTTGTCAATTGTGCTCATGATACTTGGAGATTCTTTTTCAAGTCCACTCAAGGCACTATGAAGATAAGTGGTTGTTTGGAGATCTGAAGACTGTTCTAAACAGACATATCTCTTGTCTATAGATCTCTTTGTGTGATCCTTGGGATGATGTCATATCCCATGATAGAACATCACATCAGAATTATGCATGATTCTACTGTCTAAGGGTTGGCTGTATAGATGCTCTGGTGCTAAACAATTATGGTCATATCACACATGTTTGGAACTGACTCCTGATCTGGAAGAGGAGACGTCTGTATGGTGTGTCTAAGAAGTTTTTGGCCCTGGAACTTCTCTTAGATGTGTGGGTTGATCAAGGTGTGATCAACATGTCTTATTCTCCTAAGGACAATTTATTTCTGGTCCTTGCTGCAGGAGTGAAGTACCTGAGCTTCAAGGAGTATTATTTCAGAGATACTCCTTATACATGAAGGTCAAGTTGTGTCAACTAGTGGAGTTGACTAATGTGTATATAGCTTATCAGTTGTTATATTGTGTGCAAAGACATCTCAAATCAGACAGTCTGAATACTGAGTCTGAAGGAGAAGTCTGTTGAAGTGTTCCAGTTGTTGCATTAATCTATATTTTGATATGTTCAACTACAAATGGCTGATTTTCTTGTGTTCCCCTACTTGTGTATGGATTGCTATGATGGTTGTCCTTAGAACTATAGTAATTTGTGAAGATGTGACTGATACTGATGTCTGAAAGAATGTTAGAACATCATCTTAGAAGGTGTCAGTGCATGCAGAAGAAGAAGAAGTCAGACTCATATCCTACCTTATGTGAGAAGGTAATCTTATCTGACCAATAGTAAATGCCTTGACGGGAGACTTGGTATTTGCCTATTGTTTATATGATGCATAAAGGTAGATACTTTGACGGGAGACTTAGTATTTATCTGGGAAGTATGCATATTTGTAGTCTGAATCTTATGGTTCAGAAAGTGTATTGAGTAACTAATACTCAGAAAGAGCCTTGGTTGTTCATGAAAGGTGGAGTTAAGAAGTTCTATTTGTGGTTGTAGCGGTAAAAACACGAGTGTAAGCTATTAGTTAACTTAACTCAAAGTAAACAGAGTCGCCACCGCGCTTTTATTTTATTCCAAAAGGAAAAGGAAAAAAGAGCGAATAAATCCTAATGAATCTAAAAGCAAAAAAAGCTAAAGAAACACAACAGAGAAACAGGTAAGGGGATAGGTTACACAATGGGAAGGTTTTACGCACCCAAAATGTTTGTGGTATTCCACAAGAGCCCTTTGAAAAATTTACTGCTTTAGGTTTGAAAAAAGGTTTGTTAAATGAGAGTGGGGAGTGTAATACCTCAAAATTTGCCCTCATTCTTTTTGCCTCAACTGGCTTTTCGCTTCACATTTCATATGCATTTCTCATTAAGTCATAATACTCACAATCATACATTTGCATTGAACTCCTAAGATATGGGATCAAATGGTCTTCTTATAATTTGAGCTTTCCATATTCAAAGGCGATTTATTTGGTTATCGTAGCCAAGTTGAGACATGAGACTGTTTTCTTCCATCAGTGTAAATATCAGGGAGGCTTAGGAGTTCTCATTCATGATTGAGCTCAGGAATATTTCATCAGTTGGAGTTTATTGGATTAAGGATGTACTGTGATCAAAGCATTTTATTTGTTTTCGATTTATGTTTATGGGGGATCAATGAGCCACTATTATTCATAATTCATCATGGCTCCAAAGCGTGGTTCAAGTTTGTTTCAAATCCAATTATTCATTTTTGTTCATAATTCATCATGGCTCCAAAGTGTGGTTCAAGTTTGCCTTTTCGAATTTGGTCCATTTTTTTTTTAGTTTAACCCCATCAATTTACAAATCCAAGACCATACAATGTCCATTTGCACTCTTATTTCTCATCACTCACCCTTTTCAAATTCAAACCAGATAACACCTCATATTCAAAGGAAGAAGGTTCAATTACAATAGCACATCGTTAGGTTTCACTTTACTTAGTTTGCATTGACATTCTTGAAGGATCCTATGAGTTATGTGAATCATGATTGTGAAATTATTAAGCAATTTAGTCCCATCAAGGATTTTAAATATTGGTTTTCTTCAGACAACATTGGCTACGAGAAATATATTATTTTCCATTTTTTTTTCACCTCTTTATGATAACAAGGTGGTATTTACATTCAGCTTAAAGTTTTTTTATGTTGATGAAAGTCACATACAAGGCGAAGTGCAGGGCATTTAATAAAATATAGCAGTATGAAGGGAACAAAATTCAAAAGGCAAAAGGAAACTCAACGTGTTATACATTGAAAAATCCTGCAACTATAACAAAATCAGTTATAACAAACTGATAACAGTTTCAGTATAAAAAAATGGAGAAGAAAATTCAGTGCGGCTTCAACTTCACCAAGAACCCACCACATTCTCTTCAATGAAAAAGGCAGAACCTTTCTTCTTCAATCTTCAACAACAAAAAACTCTCTCACCAATCTTGCTTCAACTCTGCAAAAACTCTCTCATCACTCTTTATCAATCTCCAATCAATATGCAGAATCTTTCAACCTCTATCATCATCTTCGACCTACAGCTCAAAGAGAAAAGTCACAGGAGCAGAAAACGATAACAGATTCACAGAACTCTTGGTCAATCTCTCTGCGTCCTCACCAATCTCCATTTGCGTGCACCTTCAAGAATCTTCACTACCATCAATAACGATCTTCCTACATCATCGTTTCCATGCAGTCTTCAACATTTATTCACCTGCAACAAAAACTCAGCGAAAAAAGCAACAATTCGGTTTCAATAAGATTTCGTTCGATCTTCAACTATAAGATTCAGTGATTTACAACACAATTGACACCGATCCTCAACTCAGAATTGCATAGCTTTAAAGAAGAAGAACAAGAACGGACCTCACTTTTCGTCACCCTTGTGAAAATCCACACAACTTCAATCAGGTTCATTAATCTTTCATTGTTCAACCTTCTGTAACAACTTCTCAAACTTTCTCTCCGTCTGCAACACTCATCATCAACTTGACCTCTCCTTCATCAACTCTCCATATCACCATCGATCTTCCATAACAGCCTTCATCAATACCTGCAAATCAAGATTCAGCAACATCAATGCTTTGTATTGACTCACCGACATATTTCAAGGACGCAATTCACCACGAATCCATTATCCATAATAATCGAATCAAACAAAGAGCAACGAGTACAGAAAGAGAAGCCGAAGAAGTGAGAAGAACAAGAGAAATCGCAGCTTTGATGCTTACCGGAATGAGACACCGAGCCGATTTGAAGACGTCTCTCAGTTGCCTTTAAACCATCAGGATTCAGGCGACGCATCGGCGTCACCGGCGAAGTCAGCGATAAGTTTTTGCCTTGTTTGGTCTTTCATGGTTCCAGTTAGGGAGACGGTGAGCCAAGTGTTGAAGAAGACAATGGCGTATTCAGCGGTGCAAAGTCATCATCACGCAACATTGCGAGTTCGCTAGTTATCTCTCATAGCACATGGACCTCCTTTCCTGCGATTTCGTGAGCGGGCGATCACTCCACCATCGTCGACAAACCATGGCGTGGCGGAGGCGTTTGTTGGAAGCTTCGATGACAGAGAAATCGGGATGAAGAAAAGACGAACAAGATCTAAGGCGGAGGAATCATGGCCGACAATGGTGGTGGAAATGCCGCCGTGGTAGCTATCGTGAAGACGGAGACGAGGATGAGATACTGAGGAATTTAGGGTTTCTTTATGTGTTAATATTGAAGTTTGGTATTCAGGTTTTCCACCTTTGCTTGTTGGATCGGGTCAGACTTTAGGATCCATTAAATTTCTTTTTGAACCACCTTTTCACTTATCTCACCCCCCAACGGTGCTCAGGTATTGAAGGAATGGGCTCAAGCCCCATGAAAACTCTATTCACACTCCTAATTCACTTATTACACCTCTGCAGTTCTCATCTTGGGCGTTTGGGCTTCAGGTCCATGGATTACTCATACACCCGTTACTTTCCTATTCTCAACCCCCTGTACTTAGAAGAAAAGATGGACTTTGGGCCAGTTCTGATGTTATTCACAAATCCTGATTTCTATTGCACTCCCTTGGTCCAATTATTTGTTATTTTGGTTTTTCTCATTGCCAGTTATTTATTGTAGGAAAAATCATGATTCATTTCTTGTTTAATAATTTTTGTTGATTAGAATTTAATTAATTTCTTGTTAATTTTTAAATTTTTGATCTTTGGTGATAATTTTAATTAATGTTTATGACTAATTTTTGGAATTAAAGTGTTCATGATTGTTTTTATCAATATTGGACCGATTTCGATTATAGTGAGGCATCACAAAAGCTAATTATGGAAGATAAGCATTTATTTTGCTTATGAAGATTACAAGGCCTTGCTTGAGGTTTTTTTCGGATTTCTTTTATGTGAAAAATCGGCACTTCGATCAAGTAAGTAGTTTCGATTCTCCACTTGTACGCATCATTCTAGTTGTATGCGGCTTAGGATCATATAATTTAAGGTGCATATTGAGCCCTCCCACATGAGGCATTGGTTATATTTATGATTTTTGATGATATGTATCGATTTCGGAACTTAGGGATTAGGTTAAGAACCATTAGGATCGATTCCTTTCACTTCCCCTTAAAATCCACTTTTTTGCCCGTTTCGTCGCAATTATTAAAAACAGTTTTAGGTGAGATAAAATTATGGAAAAATTCATGAGTGATCCTCATCCCCTTAATTAATTTGTCATATTTTTGTTTTCCATATTTGGGTGGTTTTAATAATTAATTTGGATTTTAGATCATAAGCTGTCCCAAAAAGGAGTGTTTTGGCATAAGGGACCGAAATCGATTTTTCCCCATAGGCGTGAAACCTATTTTTTGTGTGTGATTAATAACTGTAATTTGTGACATTTTGATGCTCATTAGGCATTTTTTTCATAATTTTTAGTGCCTTTTTGATCCACTTTGTGGAGTTGTTTTTCGATGACCATGCTTTGTTACCTTGTTAATCAAGGAATTGTTTTGGCACTTTGGTGCATAATTTTGTGGAATCCTTTTGGACCATGTGAGATAATCACTATATTATTCCAGAAATTTAATTTCATAATTTTTAAAGGCTTTTTGCTATTTTTCCATGTCACCTAGATCTTAGGTTGATTCATGTGTTTATGTGTCGCATAACCTAAGTGTTAAGAAGGCATTAATGCCATTTGATTGAGGAACTTTTTGGTAGCTTTTAAGAGTTGATTATAGGTCATTTGTATGTCTTTAATTCCAGTCATAGGTCATTTTTTGAACCATACTCATTTGGTTTGTTTTAGTGTTTTAAAGTGCATATTTATGTGAACTAACTTTAACTTAAACTAGGTTCTCTTCTCCTCTAAATAATAACTTGAATTATGTGGAAATCATTAATGCCTATCCATGCATTCTAATTGCATCTCATATCTTTTATGCTACTGACTCATAATCATTTCATGCATATTCACATGCCATTCTTCCTTAGTTTGCATCATGTGCGATCTTACGCGATTTTTGTTCGTTTCTTCTCATATCTTCTTCTCATTGCTCCATATGCCTAATCCATTGCATCCATGATAGTATGATCATTCTTCCTCATTAATAAGCATTCACTACTGACTTTTATGTTCATTTCATGTATTAATTCATGCTTGTAATCCATATGCATTCATACTTCATCCATAAACCCTAACTTGCATTTAGGTGAACTTAGGTGAACTTTTTGTACATAGTTTGACATAGTTTGATCTTGTGAGGTATCCTAGCATCCTTAGAAGCCTATAACATGTAGTTAATGACTTTAGAAGTCATGTAACCTTTAGGTACCTTCACCTTTGGACTTAGGTCTTATTTTGAACCCTAGTTCCATTCTAGGACGTTTATGGTACTTAATCGCTTTCATGCTTTGATTTTACTTCCAATATGCATTGTCATGCTAACTTTTGTCTTGTAGGGGGAAAGATTGAGGTAAGCATTACTTCATTCCCATCTCTTATGAATTTTAATTGTGTTTGCCTTAGCACCTTGTGCTTTGCTTTTAGGCTTTCCCTTTCTTTAGAGACAACTTAACTTCCTTAGAAAGTAAGTTAGTTTCTAGTTCTCTTTTCTTCTTTTCTTTTTTCTCATTAGGATTAGAAAACCTCATTAACCATAGGACCTCTCTTGTAAATAAACAAATAAAATTAGGATTGTGTCTTAGTCCCCCTTAGTTTGTCCTTTTTGCAATTTGAGTCATTCTCTTCTCATCTTCAAACAAAATCCAAAAAACACTTAACAAATAAATGAAAGGATCCTTTGTGTATAGCCTTATTCCATGAAGCACTTGCATTCATTCCATCTTGGAGTGGTGTAAGCTCGTCTATCATGATGCACAAGTCTCATCAAGGGATTGTTTCATAAAACAAATAAATTCAAAATACTTCTCTTAAAAGACCAAAAACAAGTAACAAGCGACTATCCTGCGGGAACTTCTCTTCTCATCTCATTCACTCACAACGCAAACTCGCGACGACTTGTCTTTCATGCAAGACGGTAAACGCACTCGTACCAGACGAGCCTGCAACACCTGAGCATAGACATACGCAGTTCCAGCATAAAAAACACAAACAAATAGTTCCCGCCTAGGTTAGGCGAACTACGTCGACTCTGATCCTCATTATCCCGATGAGGTACGCAGGAAGCGGGGTAGGGCCCGTTCGAGCACATTCTTTAATTTCCCTACATTTCCCCCTTTCTTTTCTTTTTCTTATTCCTTTCTTATTTCCATTCTCATTCCAGTCAGCAGTTTTATTCAGCAGCATATTATTTCTCACCCTTTGAAACAAAACAAGCAAGCGTGGATCTCGTCGGGTACGACGGACGATCTGGGGTGCTAATACCTTCCCAGTTCGTAACCGACTCCCGAACTCAGATCTTTGGTTCGCAAGGCCTTGTCCTTTCCTTCTTCCTCAGGTTTGTGCAACATTACCTTTCCCATTCATTCGGGATAAAAATGTCTGGCTGGCGACTCTAACCTTTCCGCGCCACTTTCGCGTTTGTACTAGGATGAAAATCCCGGGAGCGACAGCTGGCGACTTTGCTGGGGATTTAACCTGATTCTTTCGGTTTCCCTTGTAGAGTCAATCCTAGCGCCTGTTTGGTGTTGTTTCTTTGGGTGTTTATATGTTTGTTGATGTGTCCTTTAGTTTAGCTTTACTGTTTATTTACAGTTTTTATTTTACAGCTTTACTTTATCGCATTTATTTACCATTTTCAGTATTTATTTTCCATGCATCGTATTATACTGGACTGTCTGGCCGTGCTGGTTTTCATTTTTTCTGTGGGATAGGAGTTACTGTGAGATAAGCCAAATACCCGGCTTGAGTGCACTATAGGATTAGCGTGGACATGTTGTACTCGCATGGTTACATGATGAGTGGCGATGTGTTCCACACCCAGGTTGCGACCGTTTTGGAACTATCTTGTGTGGGGGTTCTTCCCCACTTCGGGATACAACCTTGATGGTTATGTGCAGCTGGGGACCGATCATTGAGAGCCTTAGTGGAAACAACCCTCTCCAGTGATGACAGTGGCAGACCACATTTGTTGGCAAACCCACTCGCATCCGAGGGCCCACTGGGAACTCGCATAGGATGGCCTGGTTCTCTCATAGGAATCCAGTCAAGGCAAATTGTTCGTATGACGGTGGTATTGTACCCTTCGGGATGAATGTACTATTGTTTATCGATTCAGTGCATGAAGCTGAGGACTTATGAGGGATGCTTGTTTTTCCGGACTCAGCTGAGACCTCCCTGAGTAGTACATAATGCCAAACCGATTCCCTGATTTGGTCATGAGCCATTTCTCGGAAATGGTGAACGTATTATTGCTATTCGGCCTCGAGAGTCTGTGATGTTTGACCCGAGTAGCATACCCGTGAGATTGGGAGGGGTTTACAGGTTTGCAGGAACCCTAAACTTCAACATACCCGCTTTGCAAGTGTTGTTTTATGATATTATCTGGTGCTATATGGTTCTTTGATTCTGAGATCCGGGATTTCTATTCAGAGAGATTGTTACTGTGATTACCATGGTGACCCTGATATTGTGACTGTTATTATGAATCTCCACAGACATTTGGCTCGTTGTTCAACTTCAACACCATCAGTGACTATGTTATTATGTGATCCAGTTTTACAGTTATTGGGTTCTCAATTATGGGGTTCTATACAGAGATGGTGCTACTATTATGGTTTTATTCAGACACTTGACTCATTGCTCAACACCGGCACCAATATCAGACCTTTGATCACACGCCTGTTGCATACATGACATCATAGCATTTCTGCACACATGTCCAGTTATTTCCGAGGATCACATATCTGAATCGTGCCATTGGACTTTTTCTGTGTCAAAACTTGAATCAAAGCAGATAGATTCCTCAGAAATAACTGAACATGGCATTTGCATACATCCTTGCATTCTTGACAGGTGTTCAGAGACAAATTATTTTCTTGACTTGATTTCTCATCAGAATGGACAACTTGAATCACATTCATCAAGGTATATATTTGAAGTAACTCCGGGCGGAGGTAATCGAAGGAAGACCCAACTGGGGCAATTCAGGGCAAAGGTATAAGCTTTATTTCAGAACCAGAAACTGCTGAAAGAGGAAGTCAACCAGATGAAGACTCAGATTATCTTGGTTATGGAAATTCTGAACCAAGCTATTTTCATCCCTATTGAGGGGAACTACGCTGCTCTGATTCTCCATTAGTCAATGGAGATACGTAGGCAGGAGATCATATGAGATCTTTCCGAGCAACCTTATCTATTAACTTTATCAACCTCTTCCCTCCAGATGTCGTTTGTCAGCATCCAACCTGAGCTTCCCAAGAGATTCCTAGGGGCAAAGCATAAGGTAAAGTCCATAACAGCTTGAGAAGAAGT
This sequence comes from Lathyrus aphaca, assembly GCA_963966055.1. Taxonomy (NCBI): domain Eukaryota; kingdom Viridiplantae; phylum Streptophyta; class Magnoliopsida; order Fabales; family Fabaceae; genus Lathyrus; species Lathyrus aphaca. The sequence continues at coordinate 28,033,187 of OZ014521.1, read as the reverse complement.
TTGATCATATTCTGAGGTCGTACACGCAACAACTTTCCTCATTTGCTCAGATTCAAGCTGGTTGAGCTAGTTGCATCAGGATCATCTCCGATAAAGCTTCCTTTGGGGTTTCAATGCCAAGCATGATTACCATTCTGGGGCACTTGGTCGTTTAATTGAAGTTTGCAAGTCTTTCAGAGGCAAAGACAAGGTCCCGAATTTGATTGACTCCAAGACTATTATGTTCACGCCAGGTAAAAGTGAGGATGTGGCACCAAAACAGTAATGATATGAATATCCAGATTTCTGACTGTTGAAAGTTTCCAAGAGCAATAAGTCCATACGGAGTCAAGCCTCCTCAATAATGGCAACCACGATGTAAAGGCTAGATGCAAGTACCGCTCAGGGGCATTTAGGCATACCATTTGACAATTGTGATGTGTTCAGGCACAAGGTTCAAGATTTGATCGACTCAAAGTTCATCATGCCAGAAAGTCTGCTCACATATTGAAGTCTCCTCATCAAATGGGTCTCCAAATTTGCAAAGGCATCTTCAGAAGCAATAAGTCCAGACGGAGTTAAGTCTCCTCAATGATGGCAATGTTCAGCTTCTTTACTGCATTTTCATTTGTAGTTTATATTGTTTGTTTAAACATTTGTATGCATGCATGAAACTTATTTGTTTTTGAATGTTAACCATAATAAAATGCACATGTTTTTCTTGAAGTAATCCATTCGTATTCACTCATGATTTTGTGTATGTGCATTGCAATACCAACTGTTGTGCTTAAACTCTATCAGGGAGGATGACGAAATGAAAACGCAAAAACTCTAATTGTTCGCTTTTGAGAAAGACCCTGTTGACGATGTACAGGCATTGTTTCAAATCCTAAACACCGGAGATATAAGGGAGATAGACCCTCGCCAACCCGTTTGAGCCTTGAAGTAGGAGTTTCTTTTCGCATGAAGAAAACCCTTGCATTTAACCCAGGGGCAGGGTAGGCATCAGTTAGTTTGATCGAGCGTTCAAATTTCAAAAGGAGTGCGAATCTGAGGATCCATTACCTTTCGTTGTACCAAATCAAGAGGTCCAAAGACCAGAAACCACAATGGTTATCCCAATCAAGAGTCCAGAGACCGGAAACCACAAAGGTTATCCTTCCTCAACCAAGAAGTGAGACAGTCACGATCCTTTCAAAGCAATCAAGACAAACAGTGTCACACGATTTGTTCAAAAAAAAGAAAAAAAGAAAAAATGAATAAAAAAGCCCGCTAAGTCAAAACTTGAAAACAAGCGACTTAGGCAAAAATTAGGGCATCCCGCTGGACTTCACAATCAAAGATTCACAAAAATCAGTCCAGGCAAAAGTTAGGGATAAGAAAAATAATGCAAAAGCAAAAGACATAAAGGATTACACAAGAAAGATCCTTGAATAAGAACAAAGTCGTGTGATACAGACACGAAAGGCAAAGGGGTGACTGACTCCAAACAACAATCTGATTGGTGCTTAAACTGTTAGAGTAATTGGTTCCTTAATCATCACAAAACCCTTTTTGAGAGGTGAGCGCTTGTGAAAGCTAGCTGAACATAGGAATGGAGAACATCACGAAGAGGGGTGGGCACAAATAAACTTCGAGCCTATATCCTTTGTTTTTATAACCATGAACCAGGCCACGATACAACCCTCAAAAGTCCTAACTGAAACAGGGTTACTTTTGAGAGCATACTACCATGATATCGCGTTCCTGACTCCTATGAGTGGTGTTGAAAGATCTTTGTTGGTGTTGCACGTGCATGCTTTCTATTATCCAAAAAATTAATGTCGTATCTTAACCAGTGATTCGCTCACAAAGGTTTGCGACATCTTTTTCAGTAAAACTTCAAGATTAATATGTGTGTTGCATTAGAATTTTCATTCTTAGAATAAACATTTTCTGCTTGCATACATTTGTTTGGCATCATAAAAGTTTACATACGAAACTTCAGTCCAGAAGCTTAATCTTGCCAAGTTGAGAAGTCTGAAACTTCCGAAGGACAATCTGTCGAGGTGCACTTTTTAAGAAAACTCCATCGAGTAGGGACTTTCCCAACATTCCTGGTAAGAGCCAACTAATCTGGGGCAATCATGTCGAGCAATTTCTTCAAAATTCAGCCAAGCTGGGGCAATCACTTCGAGATTCAAATCTCTCAAAGAGCCATCAGGCGGAAGCATTATTCAAATTTTAGCCAAACTGGGGCAATTACTTCGAGATCCAATCTCTCAAAGAACAATTGGTATGGGTGTTTTCTTCAAAACACAGTCATTCATAGGTGATCACTTCAAGGCTCGTACTGGGGCAGGCCACCCCAAGAGCATGAGAAGTCACTCTCTCCCGAAGCACCTATCCAAAGTTTAAAATATTGGGGCAGAATATTTCATGGTGATATGAAGTTTTTCATGAATCCTCGCGAGGCAAATTTCTTTCATAAATCATGCAATCTGGGGCAGTTATTTCGAGATCCAACGAATCTCTCCAAGAGTTTGAAGACACTGAGGCATTTCATATGCCATGTTTTCTGTAAAATCCTCTTGAGACATTTACTTCTAACGGACCTTAATCTGAGGCGAGTTGAAAATTGCAAAGAACCATTGTTCACTCATGATTAGTTGACAACCTATCAACCCAGGGCTAGGGGCAAAGCCATTGTCAGTACAGTGCTGCAAGAGTTATCTCATCAGCAAGCTTCATTGATCAAAATTCCTTAGCAAGTCTCATTAGACAATCCCTTCTCCAGTAGTGCGGCAAATGGAAGATTACTTCTTGAGCAGAAGGATATCATCGTCTCTCATCCCCGGCATGAGACGCCTTACATCTCTCATTCCCAACATGAGAGGATTTATCTTTTATCCCCAGCAAGTGGCAACTTGAGCTCTTATCTTCAGCGGGAAGCTTTATCATTGACATTATCTGTCATCCCCAGTAGATTTGGAAGCTGAGATCTTCCAGCAAGGTAGCAGAATGTGGGTGTCATCCCCAAGCAGAAGTTTCCCTTCAGACAGGGGCAATTCCCAGCAGTAAAAGGAGTGTCATGCCTCCCCAGCAGTTGCTTTCTCAGCAGTGTCATGCCTTTGGTTTCCAACCAAGTCAGGAGGTCCTCGCTTCCCCACCAGAATTCAAGAAGAGTTCATCTCCAGCAGGGTCTTGGCACTCCAATCTCAAAGTCCAATTTATTTTTGGCAGTGGCAGCTGTTCAAAGCCGGTGAATTATTAACAGTTTTCCCCACAGAGTTGTTTCCTCCTCATTAAGATGAACCAGGTCAATGTAGTGATCATCGTTTCTCCCCAGTCAAGCTATCTGGGATGCCTGCAGTCTCCTTATCAGGAGATCTCCTTGCATTTGCATATGCATATTCATCACATTTGCATCCTCCGAAGCGTAGCATTTCCATCGTCATGGAGCATTACGCCATAAATTCAAACATATGCATACCAGCATGGGCCAGTTTTGAGGTATATTACATAAGACCCGTTACATCTCCAATCAGATTGAAGTGTTACCCACAGAATGCAACTTCGTTTCCCAGGGTGGTTACTTATACCACGTCTTGTTGTTATCCCCGGTTGAGTCTTGTTTTAGTACAACAGTCTCATCTTTTCGCGTCTCCGTTTCAGTACAACGGTTGCGTCTTGGGCTCTCGTTTAAGTACAATGATCCCATTCCTTTCGAGTCTCCATTTAAGTACAATGGCCTCGTCTTTGAGTCTTGTTTCAGTACAACAGTCTCATTTTTCCGCGTCTCCGTTTCAGTACAACGGTCACGTCTCGGGTTATCATTTAAGTACAATGATCTCATTCCTTTCGAGTCTCCATTTAAGTACAATGGCCTCGTCTTTGAGTCTTGTTTCAGTACAACAGTCTCATTTTTTCGCGTCTCCGTTTCAGTACAACGGTCACGTCTCGGGTTATCATTTAAGTACAATGATCCCATTCCTTTCGAGTCTCCATTTAAGTACAATGGCCTCGTCTTTGAGTCTTGTTTCAGTACAACAGTCTCATTTTTCGCGTCTCTGTTTAAGTACAACGATCGCGTCTCAGGTTATCATTTAAGTACAATGATCCTGTTCCTTTTGATCTCGTCTCAGTGCGATGATAATGGATCGGTTGATACCATTTCCATATTAGATCGGTTGATTTTATTTGAGTCATGAATCGGTATATATCACTTCTCTTCGAGCTGTAAATCGGATGATATTACATTCTCGCTTTTCGGGGTGGATCAGTTGATACCATCTCCGTGTTAGATCGGTTGATCTTATCTGAGTCGCAAATCGGTTGATGTTGCGTTAAGTCCTGTTTCGATAACAGGCATCTTCTGTGACTTGGTCCTGCCCAACAGTCGCGTCGCAGGTTCCCGTTTTGTACAATGGTCCTGTTTGCTTGGGCTCTCGTTTATGTACAACGATCCCGTTCCATCTTGTCCTATTTTCTTTGTGTTTCTGGTTACCGCCTGCAGCCGGTATACCTTTGCGTCTCCATTCGAGGATGGTTTCGTGTTAGATCCGAGGATCTTTTGATTTGTCATTCGAGGATGGCATTTCTTTTCTTCAAGTCCTTCTGCGGTTGGTCTTGTTTGTGGCTATTATTCGAGGATAGTAGTTCACTTTTTGAGCTTATTGATCGAGGTCAGTTTGTCTCTTTTGCAAAGTCTGTCCGAGGTCAGTCTTTGTTGTTGATGGTTATCGCCTGCGGCCGGTATACCATCGTGTTTCTATTCGAGGAAGGTTAGTATTGGATCCGAGGATCCCGTGTGAGTTGTCATTCGAGGATGGCATTCTTCCCAGCATATTGCCGCCTGGTTCTATTTTCGCTACCTATTCAGAGGTCAAAATCAAAAAATACATAAATAAATAAATGGGCAGATGGAATTTCCATTACCCTCAGTTTGCAAATTTTCAGGTTTTACTCGAGTATTCAATCACTCCATACCTTGAACGTCTAAAAGCTGTTGCAATTATCCGTTCAGGTCTGCAGTTGATTGAATAGGGGCAGCTGTAATACCTCAAAATTTGCCCTCATTCTTTTTGCCTCAACTGGCTTTTCGCTTCACATTTCATATGCATTTCTCATTAAGTCATAATACTCACAATCATACATTTGCATTGAACTCCTAAGACATGGGATCAAATGGTCTTCTTATAATTTGAGCTTTCCATATTCAAAGGCGATTTATTTGGTTATCGTATCCAAGTTGAGACATGAGACTGTTTTCTTCCATCAGTGTAAATATCAGGGAGGCTTAGGAGTTCTCATTCATGATTGAGCTCAGGAATATTTCATCAGTTGGAGTTTATTGGATTAAGGATGTACTGTGATCAAAGCATTTTATTTGTTTTCGATTTATGTTTATGGGGGATCAATGAGCCACAATTATTCATAATTCATCATGGCTCCAAAGCGTGGTTCAAGTTTGTTTCAAATCCAATTATTCATTTTTGTTCATAATTCATCAAGGCTCCAAAGCGTGGTTCAAGTTTGCCTTTTCGAATTTGGTCCATTTTTTTTTAGTTTAACCCCGTCAATTTACAAATCCAAGACCATACAATGTCCATTTGCACTCTTATTTCTCATCACTCACCCTTTTCAAATTCAAACCAGATAACACCTCATATTCAAAGGAAGAAGGTTCAATTACAATAGCACATCGTTAGGTTTCACTTTACTTAGTTTGCATTGACATTCTTGAAGGATCCTATGAGTTATGTGAATCATGATTGTGAAATTATTAAGCAATTTAGTCCCATCAAGGATTTTAAATATTGGTTTTCTTCAGACAACATTGGCTACGAGAAATATATTATTTTCCATTTTTTTCACCTCTTTATGATAACAAGGTGGTATTTACATTCAGCTTAAAGTTTTTTTATGTTGATGAAAGTCACATACAAGGCGAAGTGCAGGGCATTTAATAAAATATAGAAGTATGAAGGGAACAAAAATTCAGAAGGCAAAAGGAAACTCAACGTGTTATACATTGAAAAATCCTGCAACTATAACAAAATCAGTTATAACAAACTGATAACAGTTTCAGTATAAAAAAATGGAGAAGAAAATTCAGGGCGGCTTCAACTTCACCAAGAACCCACCACATTCTCTTCAATGAAAAAGGCAGAACCTTTCTTCTTCAATCTTCAACAACAAAAAACTCTCTCACCAATCTTGCTTCAACTCTGCAAAAACTCTCTCATCACTCTTTATCAATCTCCAATCAATATGCAGAATCTTTCAACCTCTATCATCATCTTCGACCTACAGCTCAAAGAGAAAAGTCACAGGAGCAGAAAACGATAACAGATTCACAGAACTCTTGGTCAATCTCTCTGCGTCCTCACCAATCTCCATTTGCGTGCACCTTCAAGAATCTTCACTACCATCAATAACGATCTTCCTACATCATCGTTTCCATGCAGTCTTCAACATTTATTCACCTGCAACAAAAACTCAGCGAAAAAAGCAACAATTCGGTTTCAATAAGATTTCGTTCGATCTTCAACTATAAGATTCAGTGATTTACAACACAATTGACACCGATCCTCAACTCAGAATTGCATAGCTTTAAAGAAGAAGAACAAGAACGGACCTCACTTTTCGTCACCCTTGTGAAAATCCACACAACTTCAATCAGGTTCATTAATCTTTCATTGTTCAACCTTCTGTAACAACTTCTCAAACTTTCTCTCCGTCTGCAACACTCATCATCAACTTGACCTCTCCTTCATCAACTCTCCATATCACCATCGATCTTCTATAACAGCCTTCATCAATACCTGCAAATCAAGATTCAGCAACATCAATGCTTTGTATTGACTCACCGACATATTTCAAGGACGCAATTCACCACGAATCCATTATCCACAATAATCGAATCAAACAAAGAGCAACGAGTACAGAAAGAGAAGCCGAAGAAGTGAGAAGAACAAGAGAAATCGCAGCTTTGATGCTTACCGGAATGAGACACCGAGCCGATTTGAAGACGTCTCTCAGTTGCCTTTAAACCATCAGGATTCAGGCGACGCATCGGCGTCACCAGCGAAGTCAGCGATAAGTTTTTTCCTTGTTTGGTCTTTCATGGTTCCAGTTAGGGAGACGGTGAGCCAAGTGTTGAAGAAGACAATGGCGTATTCAGCGGTGCGAAGTCATCATCACGCAACATTGCGAGTTCGCTAGTTATCTCTCATAGCACATGGACCTCATTTCCTACGATTTCGTGAGCGGGCGGTCACTCCACCATCGTCGACAAACCATGGCGCGGCGGAGGCGTTTGTTGGAAGCTTCGATGACAGAGAAATCGGGATGAAGAAAAGACGAACAAGATCTAAGGCGGAGGAATCATGGCCGACGATGGTGGTGGAAATGCCGTCGTGGTAGCTATCGTGAAGACGGAGACGAGGATGAGATATTGAGGAATTTAGGGTTTCTTTATGTGTTAATATTGAAGTTTGGTATTCAGGTTTTCCACCTTTGCTTGTTGGATCGGGTCAGACTTTAGGATCCATTAAATTTCTTTTTGAACCACCTTTTCACTTATCTCACCCCCCAACGGTGCTCAGGTATTGAAGGAATGGGCTCAAGCCCCATGAAAACTCTATTCACACTCCTAATTCACTTATTACACCTCTGCAGTTCTCATCTTAGGCGTTTGGGCTTCAGGTCCATGGATTACTCATACACCCGTTACTTTCCTATTCTCAACCCCCTGTACTTAGAAGAAAATATGGACTTTGGGCCAGTTCTGATGTTATTCACAAATCCTGATTTCTATTGCACTCCCTTGGTCCAATTATTTGTTATTTTGGTTTTTCTCATTGCCAGTTATTTATTGTAGGAAAAATCATGATTCATTTCTTGTTTAATAATTTTTGTTGATTAGAATTTAATTAATTTCTTGTTAATTTTTAAATTTTTGATCTTTGGTGATAATTTTAATTAATGTTTATGACTAATTTTTGGAATTAAAGTGTTCATGATTGTTTTTATCAATATTGGACCGATTTCGATTATAGTGAGGCATCACAAAAGCTAATTATGGAAGATAAGCATTTATTTTGCTTATGAAGATTACAAGGCCTTGCTTGAGGGTTTTTTCGGATTTCTTTTATGTGAAAAATCGGCACTTCGATCAAGTAAGTAGTTTCGATTCTCCACTTGTACGCATCATTCTAGTTGTATGCGGCTTAGGATCATATAATTTAAGGTGCATATTGAGCCATCCCACCTGAGGCATTGGTTATATTTATGATTTTTGATGATATGTATCGATTTCGGAACTTAGGGATTAGGTTAAGAACCATTAGGATCGATTCCTTTCACTTCCCCTTAAAATCCACTTTTTTGTCCGTTTCGTCGCAATTATTAAAAATAGTTTTAGGTGAGATAAAATTATGGAAAAATTCATGAGTGATCCTCATCCCCTTAATTAATTTTTCATATTTTGTTTTCCATATTTGGGTGGTTTTAATAATTAATTTGGATTTTAGATCATAAGCTGTCCCAAAAAGGAGTGTTTTGGCATAAGGGACCGAAATCGATTTTTCCCCATAGGCGTGAAACCTATTTTTTGTGTGTGATTAATAACTGTAATTTGTGACATTTTGATGCTCATTAGGCATTTTTTTCATAATTTTTAGTGCCTTTTTGATCCACTTTGTGGAGTTGTTTTTCGATGACCATGCTTTGTTACCTTGTTAATCAAGGAATTGTTTTGGCACTTTGGTGCATAATTTTGTGGAATACTTTTGGACCATGTGAGATAATCACTATATTATTCCAGAGATTTAATTTCATAATTTTTAAAGGCTTTTTGCTATTTTTCCATGTCACCTAGATCTTAGGTTGATTCATGTGTTTATGTGTCGCATAACCTAAGTGTTAAGAAGGCATTCATGCCATTTGATTGAGGAACTTTTTGGTAGCTTTTAAGAGTTGATTATAGGTCATTTGTATGTCTTTAATTCCAGTCATAGGTCATTTTTTGAACCATACTCATTTGGTTTGTTTTAGTGTTTTAAAGTGCATACTTATGTGAACTAACTTTAACTTAAACTAGGTTCTCTTCTCCTCTAAATAATAACTTGAATTATGTGGAAACCATTAATGCCTATCCATGCATTCTAATTGCATCTCATATCTTTTATGCTACTGACCCATAATCATTTCATGCATATTCACATGCCATTCTTCCTTAGTTTGCATCATGTGCGATCTTACGCGATTTTTGTTCGTTTCTTCTCATATCTTCTTCTCATTGCTCCATATGCCTAATCCATTGCATCCATGATAGTATGATCATTCTTCCTCATTAATAAGCATTCACTACTGACTTTGATGTTCATTTCATGTATTAATTCATGCTTGTAATCCATATGCATTCATACTTCATCCATAAACCCTAACTTGCATTTAGGTGAACTTAGGTGAACTTTTTGTACATAGTTTGACATAGTTTGATCTTGTGAGGTATCCTAGCATCCTTAGGAGCCTATAACATGTAGTTACTGACTTTAGAAGTCATGTAACCTTTAGGTACCTTCACCTTTGGACTTAGGTCTTATTTTGAACCCTAGTTCCATTCTAGGACGTTTATGGTACTTAATCGCTTTCATGCTTTGATTTTACTTCCAATATGCATTGTCATGCTAACTTTTGTCTTGTAGGGGGAAAGATTGAGGTAAGCATTACTTCATTCCCATCTCTTATTCATTTTAATTGTGTTTGCCTTAGCACCTTGTGCTTTGCTTTTAGGCTTTCCCTTTCTTTAGAGACAACTTAACTTCCTTAGAAAGTAAGTTAGTTTCTAGTTCTCTTTTCTTCTTTTCTTTTTTCTCATTAGGATTAGAAAACCTCATTAACCATAGGACCTCTCTTGTAAATAAACAAATAAAATTAGGATTGTATCTTAGTCCCCCTTAGTTTGTCCTTTTTGCAATTTGAGTCATTCTCTTCTCATCTTCAAACAAAATCCAAAAAACACTTAACAAATAAATGAAAGGATCCTTTGTGTATAGCCTTATTCCATGAAGCACTTGCATTCATTCCATCTTGGAGTGGTGTAAGCTCGTCTATCATGATGCACAAGTCTCATCAAGGGATTGTTTCATAAAACAAATAAATTCAAAATACTTCTCTTAAAAGACCAAAAACAAGTAACAAGCGACTATCCTGCGGGAACTTCTCTTCTCATCTCATTCACTCACAACGCAAACTCGCGACGACTTGTCTTTCATGCAAGACGGTAAACGCACTCGTACCAGACGAGCCTGCAACACCTGAGCATAGACATACGCAGTTCCAGCATAAAAAACACAAACAAATAGTTCCCGCCTAGGTTAGGCGAACTACGTCGACTCTGATCCTCATTATCCCGATGAGGTACGTAGGCAGCGGGGTAGGGCCCGTTCGAGCACATTCTTTAATTTCCCTACATTTCCCCCTTTCTTTTCTTTTTCTTATTCCTTTCTTATTTCCATTCTCATTCCAGTCAGCAGTTTTATTCAGCAGCATATTATTTCTCACCCTTTGAAACAAAACAAGCAAGCGTGGATCCCGTCGGGTACGACGGACGATCTGGGGTGCTAATACCTTCCCAGTTCGTAACCGACTCCTGAACTCAGATCTTTGGTTCGCAAGGCCTTGTCCTTTCCTTCTTCCTCAGGTTTGTGCAACATTACCTTTCCCATTCATTCGGGATAAAAATGTCTGGCTGGCGACTCTAACCTTTCCACGCCACTTTCGCGTTTGTACTAGGATGAAAATCCCGGGAGCGACAGGGAGATGAGAGAAAGAATTATTTTTTAATATTTTTATGTTTGGAGAGGTTTACCACCTCATGCCTATGTACCCACAAAGTACAATGCAAGATCAAAACCCCGTAGTTCGTGGTAAAAATAGTGAAAATGGTGGGTTATAATTCATTTTTTTTAAGTGAAGAGAATTTGTCATCTTCAAGTGGATGGCCAAACAACTACCATGAGAATGAAGGCATAGGACTCATACATCATTATGGGGAGGGCGCCAACTCGGATAAAATCAACGAGTATGCCACTAAACCCCCACAAATGATAAGAGATTCAATTACATCAAACTACAACCATGGAGATTGAGAGACTTGCACCCGACTAAAGAATAATGACTCATAATCGACACTCTTTTAAGAAAATAAACAAAAGTGCAAAGAAGCACAAAACAACTTGAATGAGTTTGATTTTTTTTTATTTTTTGAATTAAGGACAACATGATTAGATTCATTGATTTTAAAAGAAAAGAAAAAGAATAAAAGCCACTTGACAAAAGTCAAGGTTTTTGTTTATTAAAGAGATGATGATTTAAAAAGAAGGAATCCTTTGAAAAAGGGAGAAGGTTATGAAAATTAAAGAATGGGAGGAGATGAAGGGATTATCCTAAAAAAGAAAATAAGGAGATAAGGCAAGAAAGATCTAACCAAACTTGATGACATTCCCAAATTATGAGCAAAAGAGTTCCATCCTTATAAGCTAGCAAATGGCCAAATAAAGGCTAATTCCAACTCCATGAAGATCAAGGCAAAGGAAGTGTCTTAAGAATCTAAGTCCAATTCTTCATTCCAAAAGCCAAGGATATTAACCAATAGTCCTCAAATTAAAGTCACAAGTTTTTTAGAGGTTTAATCCTTTATTAATTTTTTTGTGTCCAAATGGACAAAAGGAAAATCAACATCAAAATAATAAGAACAAATAATAAACATGATATGGATGAATAGAGCAAAATAGAATAAAGGCAATAGAAGTGAAAGAAATTAAATGTTAGTAACAAAAATAAATTAAAGTGCAAGAATCTAAAATATTAATAGTATTAGTAGTATAATAATATTTACATAATATTGGTATGGTGAACTTAATCAACCACAACCAAAAGAGTAACCAAAATCAAAAGGCAACCGGATCCGTTTAGCATCTTACACTATAGCGATTAATCAAGGCAAGTCGAACTGAATTCAATAAAATTTGAAAGGCGATTGGGAGACCCAAAGCACCTACGCATCAAACATTCATAAGTCTAGATTCTTAATGCAATATGATTAACCACTTTGGGATTACGCGATCAACAAGAGATTCGGTCCACGAAAGTGCAAGTACCCAATTAGATTTTTATTCCGAAGTTGGGACACATTTAGGTCTATGTTAAGCAATCGCCGAGTAATTTACGAAGTAATTACCCTACAAATGAGGCCGGCCACCACCAATTAAGGTGCATAATGTTAGTGCTAATGCATGCGAGATAAACGATATGTAAATCGTTATCCGGACGCGATACCGCACAAAACTAAAGGTGAATACCGAATTGAGCTGCACTTATGGTATTTTTCCATCCTTAAGTTCAATCACTCTTCTTGGTGGATTCAAGCATGAAAATGTATCACTAGTGCAAAGTACCTTAAATGAATTGAATAATCCACTTAAAGGTAGTTTTGAATTAATGAACATTAACTACTCTAATCTACACCTAAAGTTCATTGAAATTAAGGAGAAATCACTCCCAAAAATGCTTCCCAATATAAAAATAAAAAGGAAGAAGAAGAAAGAGAAACCAAAGAGGGGCTTGAAACAAGCCAAAAACACCATTCTGACTTGTGTTAACCGGTTAACCAATTGGTTAACCGGTTAACGCAAGCAGATTTTGAATAATCTGCGTTGTTTTGAAGATGGTTAACCGGTTAACGCTGTACCAAAAGCTGAAAAATGCAGAAAATTCAGCATGATCCATTTTGAAACCTTTTCTCAAACATTGGATGATCATGATCTGAATTTGCACGAATTTTAAAACCAAAATACAGTGGAATCCCTGCAATCAAACAACAAATAAAGATCCAGAGGATCTAGAAACAAAGGCACTAAGGATCTACATCTTGAATGTTGATGGTAAATATGGGTTTATGGAGGAAGATGAATTACCAAAAGCTTTTCTTCAAATTGAACCCACACAAGCTTAGATCTACTGAAATTGATGAGCAAAAGAATGAAAGGACGAAGGTTTAGCTCAAGTTAATCAAGAATTCAATGTGAATTCTTGATAACTTCAAAAGAAAGAAAGATGAGCTTTAGAGAATTTTGGTGTTGGGGGAGTATTTTGCAAGAGGTTTTGTGGCTATCAAAAGCTTGTGGAATGAATGAAATTGTGGTTCTATTTAAAGGCCTTAGGTATGAAAATTTGGTGGAATGGAGCTTGCTTTGGTAATTTGAATTTAAGTTTGGTAATTGAAAATTTGGTGGGAAATGGAAAAGAGTGGTGATTAATGAGGGTTTATGGTAGGAAATGATCAAAGTGATGTAGAGAAATCAGAAACCAATGGATCTAGAATATTCCAATTAAATCAATGATCTAAGGGTGCTGAATTTGAATAAAAAATTCAAATTTCGCATTGGTTAAACGGTTAACCATTTGGTTAACCGGTTAACCAAGCTGAAATTTGAATTTTTTATTCAAACATGGTTGCTTGGTTGTTTCGGCCCGATTCTTCTTGTGCGTCGAAGAAATGAACACGTGAAACTTGGAATTGAATGAATCAATTAACTTGGGAAATCCTCGATCTGATAATTTTGAATTATTTGCGAATCGTCTTCGACTTTTGTCTGTGAAATTTACTCGAGTTGCGAGACTGCTATTTTTTGGCATTTTCACATGGTTCCTCTTCCTGAAAAATGTTAGTAAAAGGAAACAAAAATATATTTGAATTTTGATTAATGGTTAGTAAACATAAACAAATAAAGTAATTAAAGACAACGGTGATCCCCTGCGAGGTATAAACCTAACCCAAGAAGAACCGTGCAACCAGTGCGATCTTGTTTGTATGCAAGATGCAGATGAAAATGCAAAGAAATCTTAGGGCAAAAATTAGGGTGCAACAGCTGCCCCTATTTAAGTTTCTTCAATCTGAAGATATGAAGATTGACATCTTCATCTCTGCAAGATGGGAGAGACTTAAATACAGAAAACCCAAATTTGTGTCCTAAGAGAACATGAGATGATATGAATATGATATGCAAACCCAAGATCTTTATGGGGAAAACACAACCACCAGAGGAAAGCAAAAGTTTGGGGACACAAAAGAAATATCCCGTCGGGGAAAACAAAATACACCAAAATAATTACCAGGAAAATAAATCACTGGATAACCGACTCCACATGGGGAAAAGAAAATATGATACAATCAAGGTAATAGGGTTCAAAGGGAAAGAGTAAACACTCTTCCAGGAAACGATAACCAATCAAAGTATTCGAGTCCAAAAATGGAGGAATACCGAGTCGGAACAAAATCATCAACTACCGGTATACTGGGTAGAAGATACGGGAATAATGGACTCAACTATCGATTTACTGGATATGAGCAAAACAAAGAGGGATAACCTCCACTACCTTTTACTGGGTAGAAAAAACTCAACTACCTGATTTACTGGGTAGGATCACAACAAAGGGCAACAACTTTTATTACCTTTTTACTGGGTAGAAAGAAGAACTCTCGACTACCGGATTTACCGGGTAGGAGTACAAGCAAAAGAGCTTGATTAATTTGGTAATATTAACCACTATCGAAAAATTGATAGCTCAATTTCAAAGTAATATACTCAAATATGTGTATCTTCTCTCCTATAAGTTGTATTCGATCTTCTGTTAAATACATGCATATTCAACTACTACTCTATAGAACATATTCGACTTCAACTCAGTTGAATCCTATACTTTACAAATATGTTTAACACAAAGAATTACACATTTAATACACCATTTAATTCATTGTGTCTAAGCTATCTACATTCATCATAGTTCGTAATCTCTTGAACAACCTGGGACTTACAAGTGTGGGTATTATGCCATGAAACACATGTTAAATATTATCCTTGACGACATTGTTGAATCATGAGATAAGGTATATATGTCATAAAATGTTTGCATATATTAAGATTTAAGTTGACTATTGAATTATTATCATGAATGATATTCCATTTTTTGCTCTTTCTTATGTAGATGTTTAACGACGAAACCCCATTCCTTGTTGAAGACTTTTTAGATCTTTGTAAATGTTGGGTGTATATCCATAATGTGCTTAAGGGTCCTCTTGTTGATTTATTGAGAAGTGATAATGAGTTATTTTATGTATTGATGATGTGAATATTACTTTTGACTAACACATATTGTGTTTGATGTAAATAATAATTTTGGCTTTTGATGCACAATGTTAGTTGTTTTTTATGCTCTTTAAGCATGGTTAACAAAAATATAGTTTGTTTTAAATTCTATGATATGGTTATAATATTTACAGGATAAAATATGGGAAAATTTTGAAAAGCAGAGAATTTTTATATTTAAAATAGAGGCAGTTTTGACAGCGGTTATAAAACCTAATTGTGGTTGTATATTGAACGTTGACCAGAATAATATAAATAACAAAATGTTTATGTTGAGAATCGAACCAGAGACCTTTAGTTCTATCATAATGGTTGTGTAAACTAACTGTTATCAAATGGTGCGTACTTTCTAGAATATAACAACTGTCTCGGGATCATAATTGTAAGTACCACATATACAACAACACTTTACATAATAACGCATGTGTCTGTGTCATTATATATCTTTCCCAACCGTTGTTAAATTTATTTTCCATAGTAGTGCACATATTTTTATCAGCTCCTTCAAATCATCATCTATCTTTGCTCTCAAAGTACCTCCAATAAGGAATCAAAAAGTATTCTCATTTGTGTTCTCATACCACTAATAAAGTGTGTCATGTGTTTCATAACACTCATAATATGATTAGGACACTTACGGAGTAACAACTTGAACCTTTCCCATGTATCATATAATGAATCATATTTTTCCTTATCAAAGTTGGAAATTTTGGCTTTTCTCTCCATGAACAGAGCATTTAAGTAATATCTATTTAAAAACATGTCCTCCAGTCTTTCCATGTTTGAAAGTAGCATTTGGGATGCATTCAGAAAATTCTTAGTGCAACCTATCAAAGAAAAACCAAAAAAATGTATGTTTACTTGATCATCAGTGATATCAACATTTGGCTTGAACATTGAGCATGTCTCGTAGAATTTAGCAAGATGCTCTCAAGGATCTTTGATTGCTTACCTGTCAAACAAGTTATACTTCAAACAAAAGTACAAAATTCTTAATATCAAAAGTGACAGGATTAGCTGGTTGAAATTCTAGCAATATTTGTCCAACATTAGTTCTCCTACAATAATCTCCCAATGTTTGTCGTGCGGGAGCTGCCAAATCTAATTTTTCTTCTTTTGATTCTTCAATTACTTGTCGTGCTTCACGCTTAGCTTTTTGAATTGCACACATTGTTCTTTAAATTTATGAATCCAACGGTATTAACGTCGAATCTGAACCTCGCATAAACAAACAAACAATGTCTTAGTAGCACTGCACCAAATCAAACAGAATAAAAGTAGAATAAAAATTGAAACTTTAAAATTAAAATTAAAATTTGACAGAATAAAAACAAAACAAAAGATAAATTCAAAACGCCGCATAATATTGTTTTGGTGAAATTATTAGCAATCCCTAGCAACGGCGCTAAAAACATGATACTACCAAATTAGTAAGTATACCAGTCTTGTCGAAGTAATTAAATAATTCATTTCTACAAGGATTATGAATTAAAACAAGAAAATAATAGTGTGATTTAAACTAAATTATTGAGGGGGCTTCAATAGCGATTTGGAGCGAAAACAAGAACAAGAAAATTAACGGAGTAAAATTTGATGAGGAAAGGCGATTAAATATTTTTATGTAACTCCTTAATTATATATGTTGATGAATTGTATATAAATTAATTACAATTAAGTTATAATCTCACGACGAATTAAAAAGATCATTGTACCTAATTCATTGGTGTATAACTCACTAATTTAGACAGTAATTCCCTAATTTATTAGGTAAAATCAGAGGTAAATCAGATGTATCTATGTTCGTTAATTTAAAAGCCACAACTTATAATTATCTATTCTTAGTTAATTATTGAGTTTAATAATGATTCTAGTTCAGGTCGGTAAACTTACAATCAATAATCCATACTCATCTGATATCAATTGGTGTGCTCGTCAACTCACAAACAACATTAAGCACAAGAATGATTAAATAATGACTTAATACCATTTTTGGTCATCTAACTATAGACATGAGTCTAATTTGGTCATCTTTCTTTTAAAAGTTTTAAATTGGTCTCTTATGTTGTCTAACAGAATCAAACAAATCATTTTCGTCAAATATTGTAAGTGGCGTTAGAAATTAGGGACGTGGCAGCTGAAGTGGTGACAAAAATGACGTTGCAACTAGCTGAGGGTTTAGGGTTTAATGAAACATAATGAGATATTTGTGGTTTCAAGTTTTCTAACTACCGTGGTTTCAAGATTTCAAGCTTTTGCAAATCCATCACAAATCCTCATATGAGCAAATCCAATTTCTTGCAATTTGAAAAAAGTATTGTGTCAATCCCATGCAAATCGATATTCATGGAGGGATATCTCAAAAAATTTAAACACGTGTTCTAAGGTTGAGATTCAACATGATCAAAATTATACATGAGGGAATCCATTCCCAATATTCATTTACCTTCATGAAATGGATCTTCTACGCTAATAACAAACCATAATAGGGAAGTGTCTTACGCAGGGATTTTGATAGTTGGATCTCTAGACAACGAAACCATACGATCTTGAATTCCTTATAACATGACTGCAGAAGCTATATTGTTAGCTAGAGTGTAAATTAACAAAAATCTCAGGATTTTCTCTAGTTTCATACAGATAACTAGTAAACTCTTGGATGATATCAAACAAGATTGTGGCACAGGGTATATATGTTAGATTGAGTTACATATTTCATACAACTATCAAAATCTTGATACGGTATATTGTTAGATTGAGTTACATATTTCATACAACTAACCTATAAGAATATGATAATCTTGATAGGGTATATATGTTGACATCTTTTGGGTAAATTGTTTAAGAAAAACAAACTCCTTTACTCATAAACTAATCTACCTATTTATAGAAGACTACATGCATGACACATCTCTTGTTCTAAAACTACTGTAACTAATTTTAATCTTCATATATAAGTTTAATAAGTAGATATTTAACTCACATCTAATAAAAGTTTTCAACTTTTCTATTGTATACATATGATTCTGAAAATGATTATAGGGGATAGGAAATTAATTTGGTATATATTCAGTGGGCAAAATGATAAAAAGATGATGGCACTATACAATAAAATATACGCCATATTATTCAACCCACAGAGAAAAGGAGATTGATTCCAAAATTGTTTATTGAGTGGTGATGTAGCAGTTGATCAATATTCAAAACCTTACTAGTTCGTTCCTATATATATGTGAACTCATTCTCAACATTTCAAAGCACAAACAACAAGCAACAAACATCACTACACAACACAAACTTTGTTGCAATGGCCTCTGCTCAGTGCTACAAAACCTGTGAACAAAGCTGCCACCACAAAAACAACTACCACCACCAGCAGCAGCAGCAGCAACATGGCTCAATCGGACATAAGCTAACTGACTTCTACAAAGGACACCATAATGATGGAACACAAACCAAAGCACAATACTATAGCGAGACGGATGTCATTTACCAACCAGGATATGTTGCCAAAAATCAAAGTAACACATGCAACCAAACACGTCATAGTCACAATCACAATCACGCCGCTAGTGGCACCACCATTGTTACCGGCACCACTGGGGCAAAATGCCAAGGGAGAAACAGGAAAGAGAGGAGAAACATGTTCCAGAGGATGAAGGATGGCATATCAGGTCACAGCAGTGACAGCGGCAGTAGCAGTGATGAGTGTGACAGTGACAATGAGAACCGTCGCCAAAGGAAGGCAAGTATATGCATTATTATTGATGCAAAATTTGAAAATTATATTTATTTGTCTTTAATTTTTCAATAGTTCGACTTTTATGGTATATATTTTTCTCATGAAACTTTGTTTTGCAGTACTGCAATTGAGAAGCTGTTGCAGTAATAATAATAAATTGGAGTTTGAGGATTGAAGTTTGCAACTCAAAGTCCAATATAATGTATGTGGTGATTGCTGGCAAGTTTGAATAAATTAGCTACGTTAAAGTATAAAACTGTAGCAAAAAATAAAACTAATAAAAAGTATCTCTAAAATAAAAATGAATGTAATTTGATGTTTGAATTAAGCCAATGTAATTTGGTTATGGTCTAGTCTGAGTCTGAGACCTAATTGTTATGTATATGAATAAAATTGTATTTTGATGGTTAAAATTAGTTCTTGCCTTATTAAACTTTTCCTTTTGTAATATGGTGTCCATATCTTTTCAAAATTAGCAGTAATGTGACTTTCATATTGTTGGGATTCAGAAAAACTTGTAGTTTGTGGAACAAATAACAATACCAATTAATAACTAAACTCGCAATAAACCAAAGAATAAGATAAGGTAAAGGAGGAAGATGAACAAACTCGTCAATTTTTATTTATTCATCTAGATCAAAATAGATTTATTTTTTAGAGAAGAGAGAACGACTATGCAATAATTATTACAAGAATTACAAATAAGTATAAGAAATTATCTTTCAAAGTTTTCCAAGAACAATTTTTAATTTCTAACTAAGCCTTAAAAATCAAGGTCATCCTCCTCGCACTCTTAGGAGCCTCATTGCCAACAGTATTTTAGAGATAGAGTAGTAATAGCATTATGAGTACCCTCCCCTTCAAGAAAATCGTTGTTCTCAAAGATGAATACTTGCAAACACCATGCCTAAGATCAGAGGTGTCATTGCCCATTTGAGTAGAATAGAACGGGAAGACATGAACACGTGGAGAACAGCCACGATAGGATATTGATGTGAGTCAGATGATAAAATCACTTAGAAGAAACCGTAGTCATGGAAATGCATAACATTAACATGTTTGAAATTTCCTTTTTGAGTTATTTACTGAGATATATCATGGATAAACTCACACTTTCCCCTACTTTAATTGCACAAGTTGGTGTATTGATATTGTTCTTACATATTAATATATTACATAGAGTTTAATGCAAGGAGGTTTAAAGTAGTGATGGTTTTAGTTATGTTTTGATTAGAAATGATAAAAGGATACTTTTAGAGAATTCAAATAATATGAACACTTGAAATTCTGTGATCAGGTATGAGATGTCCTATGAGATGTTCCAACACTTGACAGATTTAACCAAAACTTAAAGTGCAAGAAAAATAAACAACACAGTAGTTTGTTAACCCAGTTCAGTGTATAACCACACTTACATCTGGAGGCTACCAAGCCAGGAGAAAATCCACTATAAGTAATATTAATTCTAGACTTAAACCAACCTGTTTAATCTTTCACTTAATATCTACCCAATGCAATTTCTACCTAAGACACTACTTAGATATGAGTATCAACTCACTCCCCCTCAATCACACAGTGATCTTGTTTACAAGTTTAATAAAATTGAAGACATTCTTCAAACAAAACAGCTTGATCTTACTTCACAGTTTCAATCAAGTCATAAATGCACTTTTGCTTAAAAGCTCATAAAGTGGTACAATTAAAAACAACCTGCTATTAAAACAATAAACACCCTATTTGGTCTTCTGGAATTCGTACTCAATTCTGTGAGTTTCTGTTGATTAAATAGGTGTTTGTAATTTGGGCTTTCTGTAGGTTAATCCAGTCCTAAAACGCATGCAGCTTCCACCTTGAATTAGGGTTTGTTACTTCCTAGATTCTAGGTGATTTAGTTCTTCTGATTATGCTGAAGCCTCATAATAAAACTTCCTACAGATGCGCCTTGTTCTGTTTTTATCCATCCATAATTAATTCCAGATAACTTTCCTTAAATATCTCAGATCAGTTAGTCATTAATTAATTCTGGTAGCAGGTTTGAGATGTCTCAACATCTGTTGGGACATCCTGAAAAACTGAACTTAAGTCATTTACACAATGTCCCAACATCTGGTGTGACATCCTAAATTAAGTTCTTATACTCTGTTTGATAATGTCCCAACATATGATAGGACATTCTGAACTGAATTCAATATTTCTTGTTGGTCAAAAATTCTGCCAATTCTAAACATCTACAAACTCCCCCTTTGGCTAATTTTTGGCTAACATTCTTTTCTGATTTTCAGAGTGCAGCAGAAGTTCTTTTATCAGAGTATAGCATTACTTTTCTGTTGAATCATATTTGAGATTACTCCCCCTCAAACATACATGTATCCAGTCTTGTTGCAACAGAAATATTTTACAGTTTTAGTTCAGAAACAAACAGAGATTTTTCATTCATAATCAAACAGCATTACACATTGTTGTTGTTGTTGTTCTCCCCCTTGTTAGACATAAATTTGGGGCCAAAGAGACTAATTCAAAAATACAATGCAGCAGCTGTCATTACAAAATCCTCACATACAATTTTCACTCAGATTCCTCACAGTCAGTTTCTTCATCATCCTCAGTCTCCTCATCAGAAGAAGCAGCTTTCTGATCACTTTCATTCTCCAGCCTTTGGATAATTTCCTCAAGCTTCTGCTTCCTTGCTTCAAGTTCTTTGCAAGTGCTCTTCAGTTCAGCAATCAATGCAGCTTTGGAGATTGGAGACTTAGCATTTGAAGGACCTGCAGATGTCCCAGAGGGTGCTTCAACATCTGCTGCATGATGACTTAGGAACAGCTTATAGTGAAAGGCCAGAGAGCTTTCTCTTTTGCAAACTGTGTCCTTCTCAGTGAGGATCCCAAGGTACTGACTCAGCACTATTCCACACAGCAGGGAAGGGAAGGCAATTGGCAGCTTTGTTGCAGATGAGCTAGCATGCTTCAATGTTTGATCAAAGATGTAGGCTCCATAATCCAGCTTAGTTTGAGTGCCCACAGCATAAATGAACCTGCCCAGGCCAGTGGATATTGATGATGTATGATTGGTAGGTACCCAATTTGCTGTACCAATCATGTTCAGCATGGCATATTTTCTTGTCAGCATGCTCACTGAGAGCTTTCCTTTAACTGGCCAAGCCTTGACCTGGTTTGCAGTGATAACCTTGCAGACCTGGTTATCAGTCTTCCCTAATTCATTTGGACCATCAGATTCTCTTCCAAGGTATTGGTTGATGACCTGAGGAGAGAATTCTACACATCTGCCTCTTACAAATACTTTTCTAAATTCAGCAGACTTACCATTTGCACAATCTTCTTGGAGGTTTACAATGAACTCCTTGACAAACAACTCATAGCAGGGAGAGAAGTTGGATACAGTTTTGAAGAGGCTAGCAGAGGAGATGAGATCAATTAACTCAGTGCACTCAAGTGCATTACTGCTCAGCTCTCTTTCAAGTGCTACCCTTCTTTGATAGACAAACTTCCATCTATTCACACTTGAAACATGATGAAAGTAGATGTTGTCCAAGGGAGCTTCAGGAACAGCAGTTGATGCCCTTGAAGGTGCTGGTTTCTTCTTTGGAGGAGATGTTGGGACATCTGCTTCAACATCTGAATCTGAAGGAGTGACAGCTTTCCTCTTTTGTGTTTGGACTTTGCTCCATTGTTTTGTAGGACCAAAGACAGTTTTAGCTTTGTCCTTCTTTGGTAGCTTGCTTCTTCTCAGGAATTGCATGTCCTGCTTGCATCTTTTCTTTCCTATTCCTGAGCCTTTTGGCTATGCTAGGTTTTACAGAAACAATGATTTCTGTATCAGAATCATGCTCTAGGTTCACAACAGGAGGAGATTGAGCAGTCTCCTCTTCAGCTGTTGGATCAACAGAGATGTGCTCTTCAGTTGAGGCTTTGTGCTGGTCCTTAGATGCTTCTTCATCACTATCAGTGGAGGCCTTTTTCTGATCCTCAGATGTTTCAGCAGCAGCATCAGATGAGTTTTGCTGATCCTCAGATGTTTCAACATCTATTGGGACATCCTGTTGAGCAGGAGTGTCCTTTGCAGCCTGAGTTTGTTGATCTTCTTGTGGGGCTGGCATGGTGTTCAGAGGGATAGATATGCCACTTACCACTCTTTGCTCAGATAGGATCTTGGTTACCAACTCCTTTATGGAAGCATCCACATATTCAGAAGATTTTTGAGGTATGTTTGCTGGTGAAGGAATGCCTTTGGATTTGCTGCAAACTTGATCTTTTGTTCTTTTTGGAGTTCTTGGCTTTTTAGTATGAGGAACACTTCCTCTTATTTCGTCCATTGGGGTTGACTCCATGGGAACCACAGAAATAGGGGTTGCATGAACCACATCTTCCTTGTTGAGAATTTCTTCAGGAATGTTAGGGTTTTGAGACATTTTCGAAGAAGGTGGATGAAGAGTTTTAGGGTTGATGATTTCTGAAGAACAGCTAGATAATGCAATTCGCTTTTGATAGTATGATGAGAATATGGATAGATGAATGCAAGTTGTTATTATATAAGTAGCCGTTACATTGAAAATTATTAGGAATGGAATACCCAAGATTCTTGACCAGACTGGTGTTGCCATCTGGTGCTTATGCCACACAATGTCATATGACATGTTGGCACATCTCCATAACTGCTAAATCTCACATAAGCAGATTCCCAATTTTCCCCTTAAGTTCTCAAATTGAGTAGCATCCAATGCTTTGGTAAAGATATCAGCTAACTGCAGATTTGTAGCTACATGTTCTAATGAAATCACTTTCTCTTCTACAAGATCTCTGATGAAATGATGTCTGATATCAATATGCTTGGTTCTGCTATGTTAGATAGGATTCTTTGATATGTTAATTTCACTTAAGTTGTCACAGTACAATGTCATGACATCTTGTGGGACATTGTACTCAGTGAGCATTTGCTTCATCCAAACCAACTGTAAACAACTGCTTCCAGCTGCTATATATTCAGCTTCAGCTGTAGATAAGGATACACAATTTTGTTTCTTACTGAACCAAGAAATCAAATTGTTTCCTAGAAAGAAGCATCCTCCTGAAGTGCTTTTTCTGTCATCAGCACTTCCAGCCCAATCAGCATCACAGAAGCCAGTGAGAATTGGTTTGCATCCATGAAAATACATTATGCCATAGTCACAAGTACCATTAACATATTTCAGAATTCTCTTGACTTGATTAAGATGACTAACTTTTGGATCAGCTTGATATCTTGCACAAACATCTACTGCAAATGTTATGTCTGGTCTGCTAGCAGTTAGATATAGCAAGCTTCCAATCATGCTTCTGTATAGGCTTTGATCTACATTCTCACCCTTGTCATCTTTAGTCAGCTTTAAATGTGTGGGGGTAGGAGTTCTCTTATGAGTAGCACTGTCCATCCCAAATTTCTTGACTATGTTCTTGGCATACTTGCTTTGGGAAATGAACATGGAGTCCTCCATTTGCTTTATTTGCAATCCAAGAAAGTAGGTTAATTCTCCTACTAGGCTCATTTCAAATTCAGATTCCATCTGGTTGACAAAATGTTTGACCATCCTGTCTGACATCCCACCAAAGACAATGTCATCTACATATATTTGAGCAATCATGACATTTCCTTCTTCATCTTTAACAAACAAGGTTTTGTCAATTCCACCTTTCCTGTACCCTTGCTTGATAAGAAAAGTAGTCAGCCTTTCATACCATGCTCTTGGAGCTTGCTTCAGACCATAAAGAGCCTTCTTTAGTTTTTATACATGATTTGGACAGCTTGGATCAACAAATCCTTTAGGCTGTTCTACATATACCTCTTCATTGAGATAACCATTTAAAAAGGCACTTTTCACATCCATTTGAAATAGATTGAACTTTAAGATACAAGCAATTCCCAAAAGTAGTCTGATTGATTCAAGCCTTGCTACTGGTGCAAAGGTTTCATCAAAGTCTACTCCTTCAATTTGAGTGTATCCTTGAGCTACAAGTCTAGCTTTGTTCTTTGTAACAACTCCTTGCTCATTTGACTTGTTCTTATACACCCATTTAGTTTCAATCACATTTATGTCATCAGGTCTAGGAACAAGGTTCCACACTTCATTCCTTATGAATTGACCTAATTCCTCT
Source organism: Lathyrus aphaca (assembly GCA_963966055.1). Classification (NCBI taxonomy): domain Eukaryota; kingdom Viridiplantae; phylum Streptophyta; class Magnoliopsida; order Fabales; family Fabaceae; genus Lathyrus; species Lathyrus aphaca. Next base: position 28,008,126 of record OZ014521.1, on the reverse strand, counting down.
TGCATAGCACAAATCCAGTATTCATCAATAAGAGCTTCCTTGATGTTTTTAGGTTCTATTTTAGAAACAAAACAGGAACCTGAAATCATTTCTCTTGATCTAGTGCTTACACCTCTGTTGGGATCACCAATTATCAAATCTTTGGGATGATCCTTCTGTATTCTGATGGAGGGAGGTTTGCTGGATTGTTTTGTCCTTGCATCAGTTTGAGTGAAGTCATAATGATCACTCTTTTCTTCAGCTTCAATCTTGATATCAGCAGATGTTCCAACATCTTCTGGGACATCTGTAGGAGCATCATCAATTATCACATTAATGGACTCCATGATAACCTTGGTTCTAGAATTAAATACTCTATATGCTCTGCTGTTTATAGAGTATCCAAGAAAAATCCCTTCATCACTTTTAGGATCCATTTTTCTTTTTTGCTCCCTATCTGCCAGAATATAACAGTTACTTCCAAACACATGGAAGTACTTAACTGTGGGTTTTCTGCCCTTCCAGACTTCATAGATTGTGGACAAAGTTCCTTTCCTTAGAGTAACTCTGTTATGGATGTAACAAGCTGTGTTCATAGCTTCAGCCCAGAAGTACAAAGGTAACTTTTTAGCATGGATCATAGCTCTTGCTGATTCTTGAATAGTTATATTCTTCCTCTCAACAATCCCATTTTGTTGAGGAGTGATTGGTGAAGAATATTCATGATTGATTCCTTCTGAAGAACAGAAATCTAAGAATTTTTTGTTCTCAAATTCTTTTCCATGATCACTTCTTATTCTGATCACACAGCTGGCTTTTTCCCTTTGTATTCTTTGGCATAAGTCTTTGAATACATCAAATACATCAGACTTTTCTTTGATGAAATTTATCCATGTATACCTTGAAAAGTCATCAACCACAACATAGGCATATCTCTTACCACCAAGGCTCTCAACCTGCATAGGTCCCATAAGATCCATATGCAATAGTTCCAAAACTTTGGAAGTTGTCAGATGTTGGAGCTTTGGATGGGACATCTTGGTTTGCTTGCCTATTTGACATTCACCACATATTTTGCCATCATCAATCTTCAGTTTAGGAATACCTCTTACAGCATCCATAGATATAATCTTCTTGATGCCTCTGAAATGAAGATGACCTAGTCTTTGGTGCCATAGTTTCACTTCTTCTTCTTTAGCTAAAGAGCAAGTTGAAGTGAGACTGAAGTCTTGAGGTTCCCACATGTAACAGTTGTCTTTAGATCTGGCTCCTCTCATAACAACCTCTTGTTCTTTGTTAGTCACTATGCATTCAGTTTTGGTAAAGTTTACACTGTACCCTTGATCACATAATTGACTTATGCTGATTAGGTTAGCAGTTAAACCTTTAACCAGTAGCACATCATTTAGTCTTGGTACATCTTGACAATCCAAGGTACCAACTCCCTTGATTTCTCCTTTAGCTCCATCTCCAAAGGTTACATATCTGGATGAATGTGACTTTAAGTCTACTAGCAGATTCTTCAATCCAGTCATGTGTCTTGAACATCCACTGTCAAAGTACCAGTCTTCTTTGGCTGATACTCTTAGTGATGTATGTGCTATATATGCAACACCTTTCTTTGACCATTTGAGTTGAGATTTCTTTTGATACCTTTGCCCTGTGTATTGTTCATCAGTAGAGTTCCAAGGTTGTTTGTTGATCTTGTTCTTGGGTATGTAGCTTTGATCAGCATGAAGACTAGCTTTTGGTCTCCATACCTTCTTGATGACCTCTGTCTTCTGCTTAGAAGGTTGCTGATCTCTTTGATGTCTATGCAACACTTTCTTGGTAACTTCTATCTTCTGTTTAGGGGGTTGCTGATACATCTGATTTGGATATCCATGCAACTTATAGCAATGAGGTTTGATATGTCCAAATCTTCCACAATGATGACATCTCCATCTTTGATACTTCTTCTTCATTTTGTTCTTTTCAGAATGTTGAGACATCTGTTGGAACATTATATTTGACTTTGTGTTCTTTTCCAGATGTTGAAGCATCTTTTGGGACATCTTGTTTGACTGTATGGACTTTGAAGTAGTTTTGCTAGAGCTGGCTTCATCCTTATGAATTCTGTTAAATCCCAATCCACTTTTATCCCCTGAATGCTTATTGTTGTTGAGAATAACATCCAGTGTACTTGAGCTACTGTTCAGCATTCTAACAGATTTGGACATGTGTTCCAATTTGGAGTTGAGAAGACTTACTTCACTTTTCAAGGTGTCAATGATCTCTTGATCACTTGCTTTTTCATCTTTTAGTTCCTCATTCTGCTTCTTTAGCTTTATAACTTCACTGCATATTTCAGTGCTTCTTTTGTATAGATCTTTGTATGCTTGCTCAAGTTCTTCAAAAGTAAGCTCCCCATCACTGGATTCACTTTCAGATTCATATAATCCAGCTAGAGCAGTGATATGCTTAGCTGATTCTTCTTCTGAATCACCTCCTGAGTCTTCATCAGACCAGGTTACAGAGAGTCCTTTCTTTTGCCTTTTTAAGTAGGTAGGACATTCATTCCTGATGTGTCCATATCCTTCACATCCATGGCATTTAATTCCTTTTTCTTGACTGGTCTTTTCATCATAATTTGACCTTCTGTTAGCATCATAAGGTCTTTTGTTCTCAGAAGAGTTTGTGTATCTTCCACTGGGTTTGGATTTGCCTTCCATCCCTCTGAGAATCTTTTTGAATTGTCTTCCAAGCATAGCAATGTTGTCTGATAAGCTTTTACCAGTTTCTGATTCATCATCTTCTTCTTCATCAGTATTTGTCACCAAGGCTATGCTTTTGTTCTTCTTAACATTTGTGTCATTCATTCCCATCTCAAATGTTTGAAGGGAACCAATGAGCTCTTCAACTTTCATTGTGCATATGTCTTGAGCTTCTTCTATTGTTGTGACTTTCATGTCAAATCTTTTTGGCAAAGATCTGAGGATCTTTCTTACAAGCTTTTCATCAGTCATCTTTTCTCCCAAGGCTCCAGAAGTATTGGCTATTTCTAAGATGTTCATGTAGAATTCATGAACTGTCTCATCTTCCTTCATTCTCAAGTTTTCAAACTTGGTGGTGAGAAGTTGAAGTCTTGACATCTTTACCTTTGATGTTCCTTCATGAGTTGTTTTGAGAGTATCCCACACATCTTTGGCCAGCTCACAGTGATGCACAAGTCTAAAGATGTTCCTATCAATGCCATTGAATAAAGCATTTAAGGCCTTGGAGTTGCCTAGTGCTGAATCTTCTTCCTCCTTACTCCATTCTTCTTCAGGTTTCAATACTTTTGATCCATCTTTGGTGTCTTGGATAGGATGTTCCCATCCAATGTTGACTGCTCTCCAGGCCCTGTTGTCAAGTGATCTTAAGAATGCAATCATTCTTGGTTTCCAGTAGTCATAATTAAATCCATCCAGTATAGGTGGTCTATTTACTGATCCTATATCTCTGTCCATGTTTCCAGAATTTGTATTCCCTAGATCTCACCCAGTATAAACAGGCAGGGTGCCTGCTCTGATGTCAATTGAAATTCTGTGATCAGGTATGAGATGTCCTATGAGATGTTCCAACACTTGACAGATTTAACCAAAACTTAAAGTGCAAGAAAAATAAACAACACAATAGTTTGTTAACCCAGTTCAGTGTATAACCACACTTACATCTGGAGGCTACCAAGCCAGGAGGAAATCCACTATAAGTAATATTAATTCTAGACTTAAACCAACCTGTTTAATCTTTCACTTAATATCTACCCAATGCAATTTCTACCTAAGACACTACTTAGATATGAGTATCAACTCACTCCCCCTCAATCACACAGTGATCTTGTTTACAAGTTTAATAAAATTGAAGACATTCTTCAAACAAAACAGCTTGATCTTACTTCACAGTTTCAATCAAGTCACAAATGCACTTTTGCTTAAAAGCTCATAAAGTGGTACAATTAAAAACAACCTGCTATTAAAACAATAAACACCCTATTTGGTCTTCTGGAATTCGTACTCAATTCTGTGAGTTTCTGTTGATTAAATAGGTGTTTGTAATTTGGGCTTTCTGTAGGTTAATCCAGTCCTAAAACGCATGCAGCTTCCACCTTGAATTAGGGTTTGTTACTTCCTAGATTCTAGGTGATTTAGTTCTTCTGATTATGCTGAAGCCTCATAATAAAACTTCCTACAGATGCGCCTTGTTCTGTTTTTATCCATCCATAATTAATTTCAGATAACTTTCCTTAAATATCTCAGATCAGTTAGTCATTAATTAATTCTGGTAGCAGGTTTGAGATGTCTCAACATCTGTTGGGACATCCTGAAAAACTGAACTTAAGTCATTTACACAATGTCCCAACATCTGGTGTGACATCCTGAATTAAGTTCTTATACTCTGTTTGATAATGTCCCAACATCTGATAGGACATTCTGAACTGAATTCAATATTTCTCTTTGGTCAAAAATTCTGCCAATTCTAAACATCTACAACACTGATGAGAAAGAATATGGAATATACTTCTGCAATGCTTGAGTGGGAGAAATTGAATTATATGTTAATTAATTTCACATTTCAACTACCTCCAAATATTTATAACTCCAACTTTACTTTCTTAAGTAATAACAGAACCACTGATCGGCAATGTCAATACTTATTCAGTTCTTATGGCAATTCATACCTGGAGCTGGAGGCTGCCCAGGTTTTTTAATATCTTCCTTTTTATAAATTTCCTTGGGATTAGTTAGAAATTAGCAGCATATTGGCCAGCAATTATGGATTTAGGTATGATGTTAATATATAAAAAAATTAAAATGGAAGTGATTGACACGTGGCATCCATGTCACCATTTTTTTGTCACGTTGGCATTGTTGCATGTATGTCACGTCATCAAAAAAATTTACATGGCATTTCACGTAAGCCTCCGTCAATGGAAATTAACGGAAGGGACCAATTTTAGGGACGAAAAAATTTTCGAGGACCGTTGTTTAAAGGAAAATTTTAGAGGTACTAAAATTGAATGTTGACATATTTAACCCTAAATTTTATTTTGAAATTCAAAATAAAAATTTCATTGACTTAATTATCCATCTACCTAAATAATCATCATATTAAGGTATATTTTATTTAAGTCAATCTTTAATTTTACATGAGTAATAGCTAATGGATTAATAAATTAATTCAACAATCTTCCACTTGACTCATGTGACAACTTGATGTTTCAATCTTATACCGTAATTGTGCATCATTCATTAGGAACACAAAGTTAGTATCTTTAATGAATTGAAATGATCGGATTGTGTCGGTCACAAGTTATTCATCAACTTGATTCCTTCTACTATTACTCATTGAGCTTACACCACACTAAACTCACGCCTAAAACTCATAACTTAGATTTCTTTCACTTTTCAACATTTCATCATTAATTCAACAACATTGCTCAACACTAACAGCAACAACATGCTGCTCACTCGCAAATGGACCTGTGAACTTAACTCATCTCAACGCAAAAATAATGATTTGAGTTTCGTTTCGGTTGGTGTCATTTCACCTTCATTTTATTTCTGTTTAGTTTTTGTATGTTATTTTCATGTCTTTCGATATCGTTATGTTTTGGTTGTTATTGTTTCTTTTGATTTCGATTGCTGATTATGGTTGTAATGTTGTTGTATTCATTGTAAATCAAATATTATAACATGTGTGATATGTGTCGATTTATTCATGTTTTTTGTTGTGTTGTTTAGATTGAATTGTACCCATACTTTGTTTGCATGTACATGTGAGATGCATGGCATTTTCTTTGATTTGATTCGGTTGTGATGATCGCATTTTTTGCATTAGCAACATTTCTGATTTTTTCTTACTCTTACGTGCGACATTCCTCATTGTGTTTTGTCACGCAAGATTAGTGCGTTACATTACTATTTGCACGTGTTAACTTTAAGTTATGTCAAATCTTTGCACAGTTAAGTTTCATTTTATTTACATTTTCATTTCTTTGATTTGATTTTTGTACATATTTTGACTCATTTGTGACGATCACGTTATGCGTAGCAAGTTAATGGCTTATTTTCTTTGGTTTACGTGTGAGAATTCAATTTGGTTGTCGTTACGTTTCGATTCAATTTCCTATGTGCTTCTGATGGTTTAGCAAAGCGACAATCAGCACTTTTGCTTTTCGCCACTTCGCGTTTCGACATGATATTTTTGCTTTCGCAATATTTTATGTTATCGTGTTTCAATTTATTTACGATGAGTGCATTGTGCGTTAGCAATTCGCAATTTGATTTGTATTAAGATACAATGATCCAACATCGTTATATTTAAATCAAATTTGAGTCCTACTTTTGGTAGCTTTGCACGTCTTTGTGTTACGCGACATCGATTTGCATCCTTGTGTCATGATTTTAATTCGTGCATATTTCATTTTCCTTTACTCTTTCAATTCAATTACAATGAATATGTGTTGTAAATATTTTGTATGCGCTTGTATCCTTTTATCATGTTGAATGTTTTGTATGTATTCAATTCGATTTACTTGTGGGGTTAAATTATGCATTGCGCCAGATTTCGCGTCACTGCACTAGAATATGTGCTCTTCGCGATGCAATTCGCACCCTCGCCTTATGTTTATCATCTCTCATTCATCCTTCAATAATTTTCACCATCGATTCAAAATCATTTCGAAATCGTTAAACCATTTTATATTCGCAAACAAAAATGAAATGTTTGATCCAACGTCAGGCTCTGTTCCTACTTAAAAACCAAAACACTTAGGCTCTGCTTGGTAAGCCACATTTTCGAGCTTATAGTTTATAAGCTCATATGACAATTTAGACCTGTTTGGTAATGATTTTTTCACCATGAACTTATAGCTTACTTTATTAACTTATAGTTTATTTTCCAAACATTATTTCAAATTGTGTTTTAGCTTATAGCTTATCATCTTTTCTTCCATTTTTATCCTTATTATTTTTATATAAAAAAATCATCTTTTATCCCTTATAATTTATTTTAATTTAAAATATAAATATGTATTAAATGTTTTTATGTCATTTTACATTTATAAATTAGTTAAATCGTTAATTTTATCAAACACTTCAATCATCTTATCAGCTATCAGTTATCAATCATGAGCTATCAACCATCAACCATCAGTTATAAGCTATAAACTAGCTTATCATTCAACCTGTATTTTTACCAAACAGATCTTAATCATTATTAAACATCTTTTTCAAATAAGGATAAAAAAAGGAACGTGATGTATATCACAAACTCCCATGGTTAGGATACGAGGTGCATGCCTCTCCAATCCAGCTTTTCTTGTCCCTTAAAAAAATTCTCAACACGACTAATGCAAATCTTTTCCAAATGAAAAACTCAAAAAAACCTAAAAATATCAAACTCTTTCTCAAATAAGATGAAAAAGGAACATGGTGTATACCACAAACTCCCGAGGTTAGGATACGAGATATATACCTCGTCCATCTGAGCTCTTGTCATAATCCAAAAATACATCAAATACATTCAAATCATTTTGTCTCTCAGCATAACCTTCAAACCATTTTTCCAAACGAAAGATGTTTCGTCTCGAGACGATGCAAAACAAAGTTATGTCCACTTAAATATGTGAGTAAGCTAGCAACATTTTCCCTCGAATGTTTATATGTTTATCCATTATGTCGTGATGCAAATGTCTCTTTCTCCACTATTTTGGGTAGCAAACAATGTTTTTCTATCAATTGTGACAAACTAACTTTCGTTAAAATCGACCAACAAACAAACATTTTCTGCCCAGAATTACATAGCCTTGAGTTCTCCATCGTATCTGAAGATACATAGAAACAATATTCGCAATCTTGTCAGACACATTAATAAAAGGTTTGTTTGCGACCCCTTCCTTTTTTTCCATTTTAATGAATCCAAAAGACCAAACATTCGAAAGCTAATAGTAACACGTACAACTTACTAAACAGTTACAATTGAGTACAACGGATGTGAGGAGTACTAATATCTTTTCCTTTGCGTAATCAACTCCCGAATCCAATTTGGTTGCAATGATCACACCATTCTCATTGTTATAGGTATTTTATCAATATTTTTTATTTACCTCTTTAAAAATAAATAAAATTCGATGATGATTTTGTAGTCCATTCTGCTAGCATGTGATGCGCTTGATGATACAAATTCTTTTTTTGAGATACGATAGAGGCACATTAAGAGTTTTACTTTTAGAGAAATATTCCTTTGACACTCACTTTTAGATTTACATTGTATTTTATACCAAAAATGTATACTCCACATTTTTTAATAATTTTTTGTTCCACTTTAAAATTTGTGCAAGACATAATCAATTGGTAATACGATATAAATTGGATACGGTGTAGAAATCAGGTGCCAACATAGCATAGTTCATGTTTAATATTGTTATTCCTACCCTAGTTTTTACACTACACCGTATAAAGCAGGTTCATTTGTACAAAAAAAATGAATTAAATATTTATACAATCTTTTTGTTTATCTTAATTTATATATGTGGGTCATATGTAGGTCAAGTTGTGTTTTCTCTTTCTTTAAAGTTGGTTAATGTAATTCAGAAAATTGATTAATGACATTTAAAAAATATATATTTATGAATAATACCGTGAACAATATCCATGAATAGTTAACGTGAATAATAATTTTAAGTAGAAAAATAAAATTGGTTAATAAAGTGATGAAGTTGGTTAATAAACGTCCAAAATTTTAAAAATAATTTTAAGTAGTGAAACAAAGTTGGTTAATGAAAAGGAAAAAATTGGTTAATGAAGTGATGAAATTGGATAATAAACTTCCAGAATTTTAAAAATAAGATTAAGTAGTAAAACAAAGTTGGTTAATGAAAATGAAGAAATTGGTTAATGAAGTAATAAAATTGGGTAATAAACGTCTAGAATTTTAAAAATTATTAAAATTGGTCAATAATTTATTACTATAATATTTTTCAAATTGGTCAATAATTTATTACTATAATATTTTTCAAATATATTTATGTAGTTAGGTATAAATATGTATATCAATTTAAATTTAAATATAAAGTAGATGTTATTATATAATATATACAGGAGAGAGAATTAATGAAAAAAAGTTAGATTCATTTTAACACAAGAAAGAAAATTAATGATAAAAAATTGGAAAGGAATGATATACGGTGTAAATGTATCTTATTCATTTTAACACAAGAAAGAAAATTAATGATAAAAAATTGGAAAGGAATGATATACGGTGTAAATGTATCTTTTAGTGTAAAGATATCATTTCTCTTAGAATATTGCAACAAAGTGTTGGTTATTGGAGAATGTGTTTGATTCTCTATAAGTCCATGAAGGAAATAAACTTTGATAGACTTGAATGGTTTATTCAAACTCCAAAATCTCTCGTTGCATATGGACCAAGAAAACTAGAGACCGTGGCAGGCGTTGTATATGTAACTTGCATAGAGGATTTGAAGGAAAATCCTTATGAGGTATTTGATCAATATGATGAGGCATGTTAACCTCTTAATCATTCTCATTCAAATCATTTTCATTTTGACTATCATTTTAATTTGGAGAACTGTTATGCCTTATTCTTTGTGGATTTATCATTTTAAAGTTTTTCTTTTATAAGCAAGGATTATATTGATAACGAGAACTAAGGGTTCTCAACCTGCTTACAAAAAAGGAATAAATTTCAAAAAAAATTACTAGCCAATTAACCTATTACGATAAATAAAAGATCGGATCTTTAGTAAATTCGTAATAATTATAATTGGATCGAGTAATCTTCCTGATGTAAGACCATCGCCAAAGAAGGGCTTTGATATTCCAAACCGTCTCCAAAATATTCCAAGATTCGTTCTTGAAAATAATGTCATTTCTCAATAACCAAATTTGCCAAATAGTGGTTATCCACACAATTCCTTCCTTTCCCCTTTTCACCCCCAACTGCTTACAAGCAAGATTCCAACGCAAAAAACTCTCTTTTAAGTTAAAAGACTCCGCTACACTACACCCACACCATTCCTCAATTTCCTTCCAAATTAATTTCGAAACACTGCAGCTTAACAACAAATGATCCGCGGATTCCGGGAAGCAACAGCACAATTGACATAACGTGCCATTATTCCCGAAAACGCATCCTCTACGAAAAAGATTTACCTTAGTTGATAATCTTTTCAAGAAACACCGCCACACAAAACACCTCACCTTCAACGGAACTTCCATCTTCCAAATAACCGAAAAAGCCCCATCCTCCTTCTCCAAAGGGCCAAAAGGAATCCTGAATTGATTTGTCAAGCGACGAAAACTGGAGACCGTAAATTTTGCGTTCCTTTCGGCCTTCCACTCCACGGAATCGTCCACCACTCCAATCGGACCTTTATTCCTCAACAAAACTGAAACGTCTGTAGCTTCTTGAAGGAAGGAAAGCTTCGGGTCTGGTGCTGCTTCTGCTGTTCCAGAACTGTCCCGAGATAAATGAATCGAATGATCGGAAGGAAAAATACCAGGATGAACTAGATTCTGAACAGAACCGCCGACAGCTACCAGATCCGAGAACTGCTCCTGTTGACTACTTGTGTTCAGAACCAAAAGACCAGCTGTAGCATGAACAATACCGGTTGTTACCTCATTCTGGCCCGTATTCGAAACCTGCCGAGAAACAGAACAACCAAGCTGCTGCGAATCCTCCTCAAGAGCGCTGGTGACATCACTGTTCCTGGAAACCTGCCAAGGTAAAGCTCCAGAAAACTCTTCACTTAACGTGCAATTGTTATTGCAACTGATAATGAAGAGATCCTGAATATTCCCAAAATTAATTCCAATATTTCCCCACCTCCACTTACCATCTAACCAGCCCCCATACATGCTACAGAAACATCCTTCAATCTAGATTCCGCATAAAGATTCCGAAAAGTTTCCTTTAAACAACTATCATTTAACCAAGAGGAGTGCCAAAAAGAAGAATGATATCCATTACCTATTTTAAAGGAGCAATTGGCAATGAAAACATCTTCCGGAAAATATCCCCCCAAACTTAAAATATCCCGCCACCAAAAAGAAGAAACCTCCCTCTTAACCTTCACCCCTATCGAGTTTGCCGCTTTCAACGAAATATCGCCATACCGGGCCTTGAGAACTTCCAACCATAGTGCATTCCTCTCCTTAAATATTCTCCATCTCCATTTGTGTAAAAGAACCACGTTGAAATCCTCCACCCTTTGAAGTCCTAAACCTCCCAACTTTAAAGGTTTACAAACCGACCTCCAATTAATCTAATGAATACACCTTTTGTCTTTCTTACTCCCCCACAAAAAAATTGCTTTGTATCGAAGTGATGATCTTTTCCACCTTAGATGGGACTTTATAAAAAGATAACATGAAAATAGCTAGGCTAGATAACACCGACTTCAAAAGAGTCAATCTACCTCCAAAACTTAGATATCGACTAGACCAACGATATAACCGCCTCCTCATCTTACCGATCACCCCTTCCCAAATTGAACTATTGTTTATAGCATGCCCAATAGGAACTCCAAGAAATGAAAATTTGCTATCTTCCAACCTACAAGATAAAAAACAAGAATCCATCTCCAACCGATTTGAGCTTATGTTCAACCCTATGAGTTTGCTTTTATGAAAGTTAATTCCAAGACCCGACACCAATTCAAACTCCCGGAGAACCGCTTTGATGGCCCAAATTTGATTCCAACTCCCATCCCCAACTAACAATGTGTCATCCGCAAATTGTAAAATATCCACAAAACACCTTCTATCAAAATAAAAACCCTTAAATTCGTCATTTTCTCCGGATTTGTGCACCAAACGTTTTAGCCCTTCCGCCACTATGACAAAAAGAAAGGGGGAAAGGGGATCCCCTTGCCTCAAACCTTTCTCAACACAAAACTCTTTAGTTGGACTACCGTTGACCAAAACCGACATCTTACTGTTGAAAACCAAGGCCTCCATCCACCTTATCCAAACCTCCCCAAATCCCATCTTTCTAAGCATAAATCTAAGAAAAATCCAAGAGACTTTATCATAAGCCTTCTCAAAATCAACTTTGAAAAGTAAACACTCCTTACCCTCCTTCAAGGAGAAATCCACCAATTCGTTAGCTATCAAAACTCCATCCAACATTTGTCTTCCCGGTACAAAAGCGCATTGGCAGATCGAGATTAAATTGTTCAAGACTCCCTTTAATCTTTGAGCCAAAAGCTTCGCCAACGCCTTATAAATATAACCAACCAAACATATGGGCCTAAAATCGTCCAATCCCAAAGGATTTGGACTCTTTGGAATCAAAGTTAAAAAAGAATATGTAATAGCTTTTGAAAGAATGCCCTCCGCATGAAAGAATTCAAAACACTGAATAAAGTCTACCTTCAAAAAATACCAACACTTCTTAATAAAAGAGAAATTGTAGACATCCGGCCCCGGACTCTTAGTCCCTTCGCACCCCCAAACCGCCTTTGTTATTTCACACTCATCAAAAGGTTCTTCAAGAGCATTCTTCTCTACTTCCGTCAAAGAATTGAAAACAAGACCGTCTAAAGTCGGTCTCGCGTTATCTGACTCCAAAAATTTAGAAGCAAAATGATCTCTAACCCCCTTCTTCACCTCCTCCACCAACTCCCATCTACTTCCGTCTAGAAGACAAGGGCCAATATAACTCCTTCTACGCCTCTCTTTTATAACCCTATGGAAATATCTACTATTGGAATCCCTTTCGTTGAGCCACCTTAATCTCGCCTTTTATAAGAGCATATTCTCCTTAATTTTTAGATTCAACCAAATTTTGCTACTCGCCTTCCTTTTTCCCTCTAACTCCTCCTCCTCCAAATCAAAATCAAAATCCCCCTCCGAATTCAAAATATGCACTTCTTCCTCGATGTCCAAATTTAACCTACCAAACACATTAGTATTTCACCATCTAAGCTTCTCTTTAAGAAGTCGAAGCTTCTCTTTAAGAACATAATCTCCTCTTCCTTCAATCACCAATTTTAACCACTTTTTCTCTACAAAAGGTAAAAAATCTTTATTATTGAACCATTCATCATTAATTCGAAAAGGCTTTGGGCCCCAATCCAATTTATCCAAGACGAGCCAAATCGGGCAATGATCGGAAATGTCTCTATCACCGATTAATTGACCGACTATATCCCATTTATCAACCACCCCATTCTCCACTAGAAAACGATCAATTCTACTACAAATCTTCCCACCTCCCCCAAACCAAGAGAATTTCTTCCCTCTACAAGGAACATCTATCAAATTTCCCGAATAAATGAAATCTGAAAATTCAACGCTTTCCGACAACCCTCTTCTCACCGAACTTCCTCTACGTTCATCAAGAGACTTTACCGCATTGAAATCTCCCCCTATAATCCACTCGCCATCGATCATCACATCCTTCATTTCCAACAAAGTTCGCCATAAAATTCGTTTGGATTCAATGTCGCAAGGAGAATACACATTCACAATGTAATACAAATCATCCTTCCATCTTACCTTTATGCCCAAATACACTTTTCCCTTGAAACTATAAATGACCTCGCAAAAACCAAGCTTCCATAATGTTAACAAACCACCCGACGCTCCCTCCGAATTAGAAAAAGAAAAATCAACTGTCTCCCTCCTCCAAAAGCTCCTAGCCAAATCCGTGGATATCTCCTTAAACTTTGTTTCTTGAATCAAGAAGATTCCACCTTACCTTTGTTAATTATCTCGTAAATTCTGCTGTGTTTCATCCTGCTACCTCCCCCTCTAATGTTTAAGGAACCCACTATCATTTGAACACAACGATATTCTCCTTCTTTCCTACTTTTCTGTTGAAATCAGCCAACTCCATACTGTCTAGCCTCTTTTTTAACTCAATGACCGAGTTACCACCCGATACCCCTAATCCCGAAATCGCCTTCCATAATTTATCTCCCACATTTGAACCTATATTATCCAGCATCCTACCGTTACTCCTAACAATATCTGATTCCCCCGAATTGTTTCCGTAAATCTTCTTGTCCACTCTCCTTATAACCCCTGATGTTTGCAAAAAAGTGTCAGTTTTAACATATGAATCCAAAACATTATCCTCCTTGCTCCCTAGTTGCATACAATTACTAACGCTGGCTTTTTTAAATTTTAAAAAAAAATGTTATTAATCCTTGACACCAACTATCTCTAATTTAGCCCGAGTAGGTGTGGAATTTATTAACCATAGTCACATAATTTTTAATTCGCTCAAGTACGTGGTACGAATTCAAATATGTGGTACGCAACTCTTAAAAAAATCGGTATGTGGGGTATATATAGTCATTACATTATTTAGATTCGTGGTACATCATTTGGGTTCATGATATGAAAAATATAAGATATGTAGGTTATTACACTTTTACAAAGTCCCACGTCGGTTTGTACGTAACTTGTTGAAGGAAAAATAGCTTATAAATAGAGGAAAGTCCCACATCGGTTTGTATGTAACTTGTTGAAGGATAAATAGCTTATAAATAGAGGAGTGTCTTACAATTTTTCAATAGAGTTTCTCAATGCACGCTTCAAGTGTTTTGCTTGTTATGTGGGGTCATAGTTAATATATTTAAGTAAAATAGTTAAATATTTAGTCATGTGGTTCTGGATCAAGTTATGCTTAGTCATGTGTGATTAGTTATCTAATAGCAAATTAGTTGGGATCAGTTATCTGACATCAAATTAGTTCAAAATTTTGTGGGAATCAGATTCTTCTGGTATGCTGGGAACGCTGATTTTTGTGAATTTATTTTGAATAATAGTATGTCAAGTGTGACTTGGAGTTTCACATTGGTTATAAATGTAGAGGGTTGAGTATTTATGAGTGGGAGAATCCATATATCTATCGTCTTAAGGTTTTGGATGAACATATGGTGAATATCGACTCTCACGTGCCAATTCGTGGTTCGTTGGGTAAGGTTGTGAATTATGTGTAACACTGAAACAAATGCAATAAATGAATTTGATGATCAATTTATATACTCCCTTCGCTCACTATTATAAGAAAAAAAACATCTTAAATCTTGGTTATTATTATAAGCAAAAGTCATTAAATTTTAGACTAGTTAATGATTGTGTTACTATTATACCCTTAATTTAATTCAAAAGCATTTAATGTTGGTAGTTTATTCATCAAATAAATTAAGGATATTATCGTAAATTTTACTTTGATTGTACATGAAATTAAGAAAATTAATTACATTTAACTAACGTTCTTAATAAATGTGAAAGTAGTTATTTTGGCTTATAATTGTGACCAGAGGGAGTATCAAATTTGATCTTTGAATTTTAAGTTGATATGTTAAAGTTTTAAAGATTGTGTTGCAAGAAAATTTGTATTGCAAGAAACTTAAGAATAAATATCTAAAATATGTAAAATAAATCGACCGATAAAAAAATACCTAAGTTAAACTAAGATTAGTCTAAATGGTATAGCATTGTTATAGAGAATTTCTTAATCCACCACATATATCTCTTAGTCATCTGCTGCATTTCCAATTATGTTCCCTGGTTCCGCTGATACACTTTTGGACTCACCATTTTTTTGTTTTACATTGAAATCTTTCGCAGATATATCTGCGGAACTAGTGAAAAAATATTTTTTTAATTAAGTCAAACTAAATAATCGGAATTTATATATAATGTTATAGAGACTAAAAACATATAAATAAAGTCAACATGATGAAGATCTTGAGTCAAGAGATTAGGTTTCCCGTCAATAGAAAACTTTGTTATTCATATCTCTTCAATGTGTTGTTTTTTTGTAGCCATTAATCTTTATTCAACGTGTCGTATGATGAAAACAGATTCACTGCAAATCAGCTACATAGTTTGACTAATAACTTATGTCACACGTAACAATATAATTTGTTTACTTTTTCTTAAATAATGTCTTTTAAATTATTATTGTTTTCATTTGATTTTAGAAGCTCTTCTTTGTCTTGGATAAAGTCAAAGAAGTAATGTTTTAATGTTACCCAAGACAGCTGGTAGAGTGGACACAAAGTAAACAAATGATATTGTTACGTGTAGCATAAGTTATTACTTTTTATAACATTATATATACGTCTACGACTAACGAATCTAGTTTAATTAAAAAATGTATAGCTGAAATTCATTAGTTCCGCATATATATCTGTGGAAGATTTCAACGTAAAACAAAAAAGGATGCGTCCGGAGGTATATCAGCAGAACCATAAAATACATAATTAGAAACATACATGGTATGTGGGAGACCTGTGAGATGGGATAAGAAATTTTCTCATTATAAAGATTGAGTTACATATTTCATTCGACTAACTCTAAAAATGATAATCCTGGGCATATAAGGCAAATTGTTTAAGAAAAATGAGCTTCTTTGTTCAAAAATTAATCTTTCTATTTATAGAAGACTATCAATACTACATGCATGACATGTGTCTTGTTCTAAAACTATCTTAACTAATCTTAATCTCCTTAGACAAGTTTATAAGGTTGTTATTTCAGCAAGTAGACTAACCGAACTCATCAATCTTCGAGCATGTTGTCTCTTAATTTCGAGAAGCTACTTACTCATGTGCTTTCAGGTTGGAATGTTAGCATATGAAATAAAAGTTTTCAACTTTTCTATTGTAAATGTAGCCTGAAAATAGACATCTCGGACAATACAAAACTATATCTTTTTTAATATTTACCTCCAAAGTGATTTTAAGGAATGGGAAAATTGTTAGGAAGCAAATCTTAAACCCTAATAAGTTTAGAGAAGCCAAATAATAAAACTATCTAAAAAATAAATAAACTTTTCATTCATTTCACAATCCTTCATCTCTTAGTGATAGTATAGTAGTACTAATGGATAGTAGAATAAAGACCCCATAACTAAAAATTCAACTAAACAACAAAAGCCCAAATAGAAAAATTATCTTTATAACTTAAATAATTAAGTTGTTTAAAAACTAATTTCACTTCCTATCAAAAAGTTCATCTGTTAGTACCACCATCTAAAATGGGCCTCCCTGGAATTCCCGATTGGCCACTACCAATTAGGCTGTATGTATATGATTCTCTCAGCCAATTATTTAAAGTTTCTGAACAAAATTAATTTGGTATATATTCAGTGGAAAAAATGATTAAAAAAAGGTGATAACACAGTAGAATAAATTATCATAATATGCCTAGAAAAACAAAATAAAATAAAATAAAAATACCATAATATGCCATATTATTCAACTCACAAAAAAAGAGAGATTCCAAATTTATTTATTGATGTATCATGTAACACATGCCTATATATAAGTGAACACATTCTCCCAACATAAGCAAACAAACACCTGAATAAAACAAAGCAATACACAACACACAGTTTGCTGCAATGGCCTCTGCTCAGTGCTACAAAACCTGTGAACAAAGCTGCCACCACAAAAACAACTACCACCACCAGCAACCTAGCTCCACCTTACATAAGCTAACCGACTTGTACAAAGGACACCACAATGATGGAACACAAACCAAAACCGAATACTATAGCGAGACGGATGTCATTTACCAACCCGGATATGTTGCCAAAAACCAAAGTAACACATGCAACCAAACACGTCATAGTCACAATCACAATCACGCCGCTAGTGGCACCACCATTGTTACCGGCACCACTGCGGCAAAATGCCAAGGGAGAAACAGGAAAGAGAAGAGAAACATGTTCCAGAGGATGAAGGATGGCATATCAGGTCACAGCAGTGATAGTGGCAGTAGCAGTGATGAGTGTGACAGCGACAATGAAAACCGTCGCCACAGGAAGGCAAGTATATACATTATTAGCGACAAGAAATTTAGAGACGGAATAACTCACAGTTTATGTTATATTTTATTTCATGTATATGTATTGTGCTCAAATTGATATTTCCTCATGAAAGTTTGTTTTGCAGAACTGAAACTGAGGAGCAGGTGTACCAATAATAATAAATTGAA
The DNA here is from genome assembly GCA_963966055.1 of Lathyrus aphaca. Classification (NCBI taxonomy): domain Eukaryota; kingdom Viridiplantae; phylum Streptophyta; class Magnoliopsida; order Fabales; family Fabaceae; genus Lathyrus; species Lathyrus aphaca. The sequence goes on along the minus strand of OZ014521.1, from coordinate 27,990,139 downwards.
GTTTGAGAATCCAAGTTTGCAGCTCAAAGTATGTGGTGATTGTGTGCAAGCATGAATAAATTAGCTACATATAAGTATTAAAGATGTAGCAAGAAAAAACTAATTAAAAGTATCTTTAAAATAAATATGAAAATAAGAAAATAATTTGATGTATGAAACTAAGCCAGTGTATTTTGGTTATGAGACCTACCAATAAATAAATATATGTTATGTACTGTGAGTCTATGATGAATCGACACAAGATCGATGCTCCTATTATTATGTAAATGAATATTACAAATATTCATATATACTTAACAACAAATATTGAATAAATATTACACATTGAACAAATATTAAATAGACACAATTCATATATGAAATTTATAATTAAAATACATACCTTTTATGAATGAGAAGAGAAATTAAAATAAATTTAATAGCATAATCTATTTAAATCTGGATCAACAAAAATACAGCAAATATAGCCGTTTTTTGAAATTGATGATATGAATGAAGAACCAGATCTAATAATGAAGCTTTGCAAGAAAAAATTGGTGAGAGGAGAGAAAATATGTGAAGGTGGTACAGGTTTTGGTTTTGAGAGAGAGATGAAGATGAAGAAAAAAATTAAGTTTTTCTCTTCTGAAATGTGTGGGATCATAGATCAATTTTGATATTAAATAGCGAAATAGACACGTATAAATCACGTCTCAAAATTTATTACTGTTCAGGTTAGTCACGTTAAATTCATGAGATAGCATTAAAAGACATTGTGACGTGAATATCATAATGCAATATTAAAGTTGGTAGTCCATTTGCATCTCAATCAATTTCAACCGTAAACTTTTTCATTTAAATTTTTTTAATTTTTGAAAATTAATTAATAATGGGAATATCACGTCACAACAACATTTTTAAATTTTTTCAAATTCCTCTTATGTGAAAAGTTAACGTTCATTATTTTAATATTTTAAAATAGATATTGGTTAACGTGTAAATCACATCGCATGTCCATTTTAATGTTGTAAAATTTACGTGACAAAATCACTCAACTAAACAACATTTTAATTGTAGTGAGAGTAACCACATACCAAACAACATATTAATTTCAAACCGGAAAATTGTTCTTCTGCATCCTTCACATGAGATGATGGACCATAAAAAATAATCATTCTAGAATTTCTAAATCAACAAGACAAAAGAATGTCAGGTCATGGAAAGCCCACCCCTAACTCTAGAACTATCTCCCATACAGATAAATAATTTAAAAAGAGATCTAAAATCCTAAAAGAACCAATTTATCCATAAACCAATTTGAAGAATCGTTTGTTTTGGATCCAAAATGAGACAGTACGCAGAACAAAAATCTGAAGACTAATCCATCAGGGAGAAGTAAACCTAAACTTCGTATCCAATCGATAAGATACCACATTAAAAACTACATATACCCAAGATCAAATTAAGAGTTCGTTTGTTTTGATTTTTTTTTAAAATAATTTTTATAATGTAATAAAAATTAGTGGAAAAAAATTTATAAAAAGATTTTCATAAAAAGTTCAAATGAAAATTTGGTTTAAATAGTTATTTTTAAAATACTATTTTAGATATTTCATCATTTTATCGAAAATAAAATTTGGATATCAAAATTTCAAAAAATCACTTAATTTTGAAGTTATTTCAAATAGTTTTTCATAAAAATCATTTTGTTGCAGAGGAAGAGGCGGATGATTATTTAGGGGTGGCAAAACGGACCATGCCCGCCGGGCTGACCCGTGCACCAACCAAAAAATGACGGATTGGGTTGGGATTTTGGGACCGTCACCCGCTAAAGACCTCCACCCGCCAAAGTCTGCCACGCTAAAGACCTTCACCCGCCAAAGCCCGTCCCGCCGCCCGCCAAAGCTCGCCACAACTATAAAATAAACAATTTTTAAGGTATCTTCCAAAAAATCAATACCAAAATTGATTACATAACTTGTTTCAAATCATAAATCATTTAAGCTTCACCTTCCAAATAACCAATTTAAACTTTCTAAATGTTTGTTTAATGTTTTTTTATTGAAATGTTAAACAAAACCATATAATTTATTTAAAAAAATTAAAAAAATTAAAAAAAGAAGGCGGGTAAGCCCGTCGCCCATCAACCCGTCATCTTAGCAAGGCGGACTAGACTTTTATACCCATTTCAACTTGGCGGGCATGCTCGCCCCGCTCTTTTTTTGGCGGGCATTAAGCGGGGCGGGTGGAGCGGGGCAGGCGGTCCGTTATGCCACCCCTATGATTGCTTGTTGTTATGGCGCAACGACAGCTTTTCTTGTGGTTGTGGATTTAGTAGTCTTAGATTCAGCCATGCATATGTTGAAGGTGAAAATCGATGATACGAAAATTTTGAAGAAATGAGACTGAAGTTGTGCTAAGTCAAATTGGAATCCTATAGATCTTCGCATTCGAATATGATTACTTCTCTGATAATCGGAAGGAGTTATGAATTATGAAAGTCAAATAAACATGGATTTATGGTAATCATACGAATTAAGAATCAATTTCCACATATTATATCACTGTTCCGTTCAGAAACCAGAAATGAGAAGCTTAAATGGAGGTGGTGGTAGATCACAGCCTCTGATGCTGTGGAATGAGGGTATTTGCAAGTTGCAAGGTTAACACTCTAACGCTCAAGTCAGTATATGAAAAAGACGAGGGAAATGAAATCAGTAAATTAAAATCATCTTTAGTCCTTACTTACCCATATATCTTGATCAACATGATCTTTTAGTCTCAAAGACATCAAATTTACCTATAACAAAGGTGTATAATTGAATTTTGAAAAAACGGGAGGTGTATTAGTAATAATGTTTGTAAAACCTCCTGCATTTCAACATCAGAAAATAACCATCACTTGTAAGTCTGGAAATATAGATCTGGACAGTATAAAAAACCTGTCTTTTGAGAAATGGGAAAAGTTCATCTGTTAGTAGCACCATCTAAAATGGGTCACCCTGGATTCCCAATTGACCATTACCAGTTAGGGTCTATGTATATGATTCTCATCTCTGCCAAATTATTTAAAGTTTCTGAACAAAATTAATTTGTTATATATTCAGTGGGGAAAAAAAAATTAAATGTGATAACACTATAGAATAATGTATCATCATATGCCATATTATTCAACCCACAAAAAAAGAGATATATTCCAAGTTTATTTATTGATGTATCATGTAACAGTTAATCAATCAATCGATGCCTTCCTAGCTAGCACACACCTATATATAAGTGAACACATTCTCAGAAGATAAGCAAACAAACATCACAAACAAGAAAACCAAACAATACACAAAACACAGTTTGCTGCAATGGCCTCTGCACAGTGCTACAAAACCTGTGAACAAAGCTGCCACCACAAAAACAACTACCACCACCAGCAACAACATAGCTCAATAGGACATAAGCTAACTGACTTGTACAAAGGACACCACAATGATGGAACACAAACCAAAACTGAATACTATAGCGAGACAGATGTGATTTATCAACCCGGATATGTTGCCAAAAATCAAAGTAACACATGCAGCCGAACCCGTCACAATCATAATCACAGTCACGCCGCTACTGGCACCACTGCGGCCAAATGCCAAGGGAAAAATAGGAAAGAGAGGAGAAACATGTTCCAGAGGATGAAGGACGGCATATCAGGTCACAGCAGTGACAGTGGCAGTAGCAGTGATGAGTGTGATAGCGACAATGAGAACCGTCGCAACAGGAAGGCAAGTATACATAATACATTATTAGAGACAAAATATTAGGGACAGAATAATTCAACTGTTTATTGTATATATTTTTCTCATATATATATATATATATATATATATATATATATATATATATATATATTGTGCTCAAATTGATTACTCATGAACATTGTTTTGCAGAACTGCAACTGAGGAGCAGATGTACCAATAATAATAAATTGAAGTTTGAGAATCCAAGTTTGCAGCTCAAAGTACAATATAATGTGTGTGGTGATTGTGTGCAAGCAAAAATAAATTAGCTACAAATAAGTATTAAAAATGTAGCAAAAAAAAAAGAGTAAGTAAAAGTATCTAAAATAAAAATGAATGTAATTTGATGTATGAAACTAAGCCAGTGTACTTTGGTTATGATGCAAGTCTGTTATTATATATATGAAAAATAAATATATATGTAATATGTACTATGGTCGATATAAGATCGGTATTATGTTATTATATATATGAATAAAACTTTTATATTGGATAAATCAGCTTTATTAATCTTTGCCTTTGTAGTGTATAAATTATCAGCAATCTGGCTCTCATGTCTTGGAAACATTTTCATCTAAACCTTATTGGTAGTATTTTTTTTAATGTCAAAATGAATAGGTCGGTAGTATGATCTGATTCTACTGAAAAAAGTATAAAAAATAAATTTAAAAAATAAATTTAAAAAAAAAAAAAAAAGCACTCAAGCATACAAAATGAAAAATCCTCAAATACATCATATAAATCATCCAACCAAAAAAAAAAAACGAAGAAATAAAACTCCACCTCTACTTGGAAACTATAGGGATCTTAACCCACGGGAAACCACTATCAACACAAACATAGTTCTTCATAAGAAGTATCAAAGAACATTATTCCACTTCGCTACAAGAACAAGATCAAAGACTCTTAAATCGTTGTTGATTCATAAAGAAGATAGGTTTTCAAACCAAACATAAAAAGTACAAAAGTTGGTCACATACCTATTAATATATCATTTCCAAACTAAAAAAAATGTTCTTTTCTTCCACATCGTTTACATTAGTGGATGAACCAGAAAAAATAGTATCATTTCGAAATTTCGAAAATCAACAAGATAATAGAATATTTGATCATGGCAAGTCCACCCATAACCCTTGACCTATCTCCTAGAGAGATAAATAACTCAAAAAGATGCATAAAATCCCTGGGAAGAATCAATAACCACACCTAGCCACTTAAGAATCTCATATCACATAGACAAAAATATCTCACAAGTTACAAATAAATGAGAAACTGACTATACCAATCTCCTACAAATAATAGAAGAAACCTCATATATAGATCAACTAAAATTCTACTCTTAACAAATAATCTCTAATATGGATCTTATCCTGCAGAAGTTGGCATGAAAAAATCACAACTTTAAAAAGAGTTCAGTTCACCCAGGTGATGAAGGTCATGTCCACATACCGGGAGGAGACAGTAGAAGGAATATTTAGCTCTAATAAGACATAAAAAGTCGAGACTACCGAAAACACCTCATCCCTAAGATATCGTCATCACCGCCTATTATTAATCAAGGAGAGTCATGTCCACATACGGGGAGGAGACAATAGTAGGAATATTTAGCTCTAGTAAGACAGAAAAAGTCGAGACTACCGAAAACACCTCATCCCTAAGATATCGTCATCACCACCTATCACTATTCAAGGAGAGTCGTTCCCTAAGAAAGAAGGTTGGCGCACTCATCTCATGTTCTTACACAAAAAGAGATCTCCACCACTTAAAATCTCAAACCAGAACACTATCCTCCCATAAACCTACTATTGTCACATGTTGATCCTATTACTCGGAGGTACTAAAGAGTCTAAGAAACCTAATCTTAAGGGAGGTGGACCAAACTCACAAATCAACCCAGAAAAAAGTGTGAAGAGTAATACCAACTCTTTTACTGATGTTATCCACAAGTCAATCAGAGTAATTGTTTGTTTTGAATCCAAAGAGAAACACTTATTTCCACCTTCCTCTAGAAGTATCATGGGATCCAGACTAGGAGAAATGATAGATAGATGTCTTTTCCTATCTTCCTTTTTTACTGGACCAAAATATGGATAGATCTATATGTTAATTGTTTTGATCACAGGTAGCGAAACCAAGAAAGAAAGGATTCGCAAGTAGAGCCTTTTTCCTTTCTATTTTTGAAATTTCTTCGCGAGTGGTGCCTTTTTTCTTTCTATTTTTGAAATTTCTTCGCCAATACCTGCTTTGAGTCTCTATTACCTTGATGGAATATTTCTTACACAAGATACAAAGTCATCAACCAATGGCATGAAGCAGTTCAAAACAATGTTTTGTTCTATCATTAAGCTACTTCCGCTGGCTACATCGACCTATCTTGAAGTGGTCAAGGAAGTATATATTTAGTAATCGCGCTTAGCCGCTCTTTACATTGTCCCACCATTTGGTGGTGTGCGGAGAAGACATATCCAGAGAAATACTGTGATAAGTATGTTATCCTTGGTGATGCTATTTGTATCCTTTATATCCTATCTTTAGTAAGCATCTTGTTGCTTCTTTTTTGCCCGCGCTTAAGAGTGCTTGGAATGATTAACCTATATCTTCAACTTCTGACCGTGTAGGCTTGTAAGCCTCATCTGTCCCAACTTTATTCTTCTAACTAAAGAAACACAGTAACCCGAAGACTTACCCATCAAAAGAGAAAACAACATGAACTTCATATCTAACCAATAGGATATCACATCAGAGACCAAAAGCACCCAAAATTAAATTAAAATTATGATGTGGTAGCAACCGATCAATCCAGAGTAATTAAAATAATGATTTACATGCTGTTTTTTTTAGAGTTGTACATTACCATTTGATAATTCTGAGACAATAACCGACTAAAAGTTGGATCATTTGTTAATTATTTTGGGAGGAATATATTTTTGTATATCAGTTGTTGTGCTACACGATGCATACTTTATGCCTCTGCAATACATGCCACAATCTTGCCAATGAGTGGGGGAAAATCAAAGTAAACCGTCAATTTGATCAAAAAAACTAATAGAGTTAAATTACTACAATCAATATATGTAACTTTCACTCTTCACATTCTTAAAGTTAAAAAACAAAAATATCGTATAATTGACTTACACTCTTCACATTCTTTAATAACAAAACTGACATGAGTATGATTTGTTTACTCAAACGCAAAAATGGCATATCACCTTTTATTTTCAAAAATAATTAATAAGAATCTTACAAAAATTGTGTGGGAACTTATTCATGTTGTCTGCACTAACTGCGATGCTAATTCCATGAAATTATTAGGTTCTTTCACATGATTTATCAGTGAATGCGTTCTGAAATGACCAGAGAATAAGTTCTGTTTTATGTTATATTGATGAATGATAAGACTTCTTTTATTGAGGCCATATTTTGAATAGCATAATTGAATAGTTATTTTATTTCTCCACTATGGGAGGAGGAGAGAAAGCTTCACACATTCGTGTGCCAATAAAAGGCCCTTAATGCGCAATTACCCTGCAACATCAAAGAAACAAATCAGAGTGAGGAAGCAACAATGGCTTCAGCTCAGTCTGTGAAACCCTCTACTACCATTGAAGCGTGCCAACCAAAAACCCAACACAGCTCAATCGGCCAGAAAATATCTGAGATGACTAACAAAGCTTTCAAAGGACACCATGCTCGGCATGGCAGTACTCAGAATCAAGTTCAAAGTTACAGCTCCCAAAGTCAGGTTGAATCAAATGGCCACAATGGCACCAAAACAGAAACTCATCACTATGGTCAGACTCAGACCCATCATGACAAGAAGCATGGTGTCACCAAAACCCATATCACAGTTTGTGTAGTTCAAGCAGAAATCACTGAAACCAGAGAGGGTCCTTCTCCTTATGGTGCAACTACAACATGCTTTGGAACTTCTGCTAAGAAAAACAGAGAGCTCAACAATAAGAGAGATATCAATTTGTTCCAGAGGATTAAGAATGGAATGTCCCGCCATAACGGTGAAGGAAACAGCAGCAGCAGTGACAGCGAAAGTGACAATGAGAAGAAATGCTCAAAGACTAAGCCAAAGGTGGGAGCAAGTGACGATGAGAAGAAATGTCCGAAAACAAAGCCAAAGGTAGGTGCAATTGACAATGAGAAGAAATGTCCAAAGACAATGCCAAAGGTAGGTGCACTTAAATAAACAAAAGTTCTCAGCACTAAATGTTTTACACTAAATGCACACATCTTGGAAATGAACAAGATTTAATTAGTTTTACTAATTTATCTGTTTTGTATTACATCGGCAGAATTGATGCACAGATCTAGAAGCTGCAAATAGATGCAACTGAGCAAAGTTTGTCTAATTAAATGAAAATCATCTTGTTAAATAAAGTGTCTTTGTAATTTTATTATGTCATTCTTGTACTCAATAATTGGGGCAAACAAATGCCCATATTTCACTTGTCTGTGTGTACCTTGTGATGAATAATAGATATTGAACTTTGCCTATTTTCATGGTATGTTCCATGGTAGGATCTTACATGCCTTTGTTACCAAGTCTAACATTAATATGTAAAGCTGCATTAAGTTAAACAAACCCATCCTCACCAAGTAGGTTTCTAATATTGTCATAGCAACAAATTCATGTCTACTCTACTTGCAAGGAAAAAACTTGACCAAATCACCAAAATAAAATTACAGCCCACTTGCAACAAAGCTAGATACAACAGGGTGTATATACAATATTACAAACCTTGCTACACTGTAGAATCAACAAAAGGGAAGGAGCATCAACATCAACCTTCAAGGGATTTAGAAACAAAAGCATCAATGGCCTTCATAGCAGCAACTTCGGCATCAGTCTGGGTGGAACTGTTTGCTTGTAGATGCTTCTTACCAATCTTAAACGAGTGATCGCCACCATCAATGACATGCAGTTCATTGAGCACTTTCATCTTCTTCCGCGTGGTCTCTAACTTATCAAGCGGACAGAGACCATCTTTGCTGCCCTGCTCAAGACGCACACAAGACTCGTGTTAAGAAAGACGTGGCATAAACCAAAAATTTACGAGTGCACTACAGAATACCATATTGAGAGACATTGAAAAGGATTCATGGTTCACCCAATAGAATGAAATTGGAGTGCTATGGTTGCAGAGCAATACTAAACTGCAAAGAAAAATTGAAAAGGATAACTACCTGGACAAACATTGTAGGAACTGTTAGCTGTAACAGTGGTTCATCTCTAACCGCACCATTGATTCCCTGAAACAGTTGCAACGAAATTGATGCGATTCATAGTTACAATTATATTATCTTAAAGTTGACCTAAAGTAGTAATGATAATCACTGTTTAACCAAAACGCCCTAAGAAAAACAATACACCAACTATGATTGATCATGTGCCAACCATTTATCAACAGAAAACTGAAAGTATCACAGGTGCAAATGATGGTGCCAGCCATGAAGAAATAAAAAGGAAAATATTCACAGAAGTAGCTTCGTACAGGTTTTAGAGCTCCACACGCATGCACTAAGGATAACAATGTCACCAATCATGTTGGCAAATTAAGATGGCTAGTAGAAGCCAAACTAACCATGGAAAATAAATGTTAATTAAAAATTTTAAAAATAATATAGATTACTGAGTAAACTTTAATTATCAACAACAGGGTAAAGTTGATGTTGAAATTCAATGGGTGTGGCTCATTTAGTAACACGTGCTAACCTTGTAAGTGACATGATCAAAGTTTGATTTTATTTTCTTCTATAAGAGATTGTGGTTTTGATTGTCAGAGCTTCAAGTTTGACAAGGTATCCCCCCAAAATATAAACAAATAGTTTGAATATTTCTTCAGTACCCCCCACCCAGAGTAATAAGGGAAAAAACATTCAATCAGTTTAATTTGTAGATTCGCATGAAATTATCAAAAAGAAGATCAAAATCAAACCCTTAATGGGTAGCCCAAGCATAGAACGGCAGAAACATTGATATCTTCCATGTTCGCCACCATGCATCCAACTCTACAATAAAATAAATACAAGATAAACCCCATTATAAATATCTTGCTATCGATCATATTTATTAGGACTTCCTTATGCCATGCTATCAATTGAAACTTAAAATAATAATAATAATAACAAAGCACCTTGAACCCATTGATTTGCCAGCCAGTATGAGAGGATGACCAGGGAATTTAGTTGCAGTTTCCTTCACAATATCTGAATGAAACTCCACCAATTTTTCAGCCTTAGGAGGAGCCCTCTTTTTCCCACCAGACATATCTGGAAAATGGCAAACCCGTCGGATTCATTTAAGTTAAAAAAAACATATCAAACCAATCACTATTTTAAAAAATAAACTGAACATCTTCCCAGCAAAATCTACAAATCATGGTTCAATTGGTTTAAATAGTTCTAACCAAGACAAAACTGCAATTGAACTTCTCAAAAAACCAAACCATATATAGAGTCATTACAATGTTCAACAAGTTGAACCGTTCATTCCGATTTTTATAATTTATAACATTGAAACAAATACAACCATCTCAAAGTTCACTAAAACTCAAATAGAGATCATTTTTTATACTAAAACAAATTCTAAATCTAGTTAATGAAAACGGCGAACAATTACAATCCCTAACCCTAAATCTAGATAATGAAAGCAGCAAACTTTTAAGTTTAAAAGCGTTATTGAATGTTAAACCAATGCAATGCAATGAATTGAATTGGAAACAAACTCACAAGGATAGTCAAACGTGACAACATCAGCAGCGTGTAGAGTTTCCATCAACATACTCTTCCATCTATCACAAAAAAAAAAATACAGTCAGATCAGTTTTCAGCAAAACAAAAAACCCTATAACAAGATTCAACACATTTTATATGTAATTTAAAAACAAGTAAAGAAAATGGAAAATGGAACCTTTGCATCCAATCAGAAGAGGAAGGAGCACCGGCACCATGAGCGAAGATAACCACCGGTGACATTTGCTTCGGCGACGTTGATGCTGCTTCAATCTTGTTGCCTTTGCTCTGACGACGTCGTTTTGCGGAAGGGGGTGAATCCATGCTTTGAGTTTCGTTTTGGAAATGGAAAAATCCCTAAAATGAAAATGAAAATGACCTTACTATTAGTGCTGATTTTCGCGCCAAATTTACGAGGATAGAGAGAGTGGAATTTAGTGATATCTCTCTCCTCTTGTTGTTTTGTGAAAGATCAAATTTATACCATTTGTTTACTGTATTAGTTTTATTTTCATTTTTGTATTTTATAATAAAACAAATTCAAATTTTAGTGTCTTTTTTAAAATATATTTTTAAAAAAAAAATTTTAATTGGTGATTGTTTATGAACAATGAAATAAAGGATAAATTAAATACAATTTATATTTAATATTAATTTTAAAAGATGTATTTTTATAATAAAATATTCAAATTAAATAAAGTTGATTTTTTTCTTATAATTTATAATTAAAAAGTAATTTCTTTATTATATGTTTAGATTTCTTAACTTTACTTTTTCTTAATTAAATTAATCTTTTTTATTGTTTTTTTAATATAAATGTTAACTTATATACAAATAATTTATGGTGTCGTATAATACTTAATTTGATAATACATAATTTTTTTTTTATTGATGGAGCTTGATTAATGTTATATTTGTAAAGGTTGTGTTGACTATAGGTTGCCTTTAGGATAGGCGAGGATCATGTGTCGTCCTAAAATCGTCCCGCCTCAAGGTTTCTCTATCGTTCAGTCATGAGAAAAGTGGGATAGGACGCTTCTTAGACAGAGAGAGAAGTTAGGGTCATTCATTGACTTGTGTTCCCCTTGAAAATAGGGATTCAACGATTCACCGTTGACTAGATGGGTGGTAATCTTTCCCAAGAAAACCATAGGCAATAAAGCATTTATAAATACCTTTTCCCATGGGAAGAAAATGAGATCTTAACTCACACAAATCACACCTTACACAGGCTTATACCTAAGCACACAATTCACATACAAAGTATAAGAAAATATATTTTGGAATGAATTGTTTTACGGTGATACACAACAGTGTATATATATATATATATATATATATATATATATATATATATATATATATATATATATATATATATATATATATATATATATATATTACATAATGAGAATTGAATAGGAAATGCTTGGAATAAGCCTAAACTTTAGCCAACTAGTTGTTACTGCTTGACAGAGTTATAAGCCTTTAAATACTAATAATAACCAAATAATTCTCCTTTAATATTCGATGACCTATTCAAATATTCTTTTATTGCTTGATTATTCACTTTGATTTTGTTGGTCCATTATGCCCCCTCAAGATGAAGGTCCCATCAATTACCTTTATCTTGGACATAAGTTTAGTGAACTTGGTTATGGGAAGTGGTCCAGTAAGTAAATCTGTCAGCTGATCCTTAGTAGACACGTGTGTTACGATGAGCTTGTTGGTTTGAACTTGTTCCCTGACAAAATGACAATCTAATGATATATGTTTCATTCTTGAATGAAGTGCAAGATTGGAACAAAGGTATGTGGCACCCACATTGTCACACAGTAGTCGTGGAGGTTCATGTATAGGTATTCTTAGCTCATGAAGTAAGTTTTGTAGTCACATGAGCTCAATGGTAGCGGTAGCAACTGCACGATATTTGGCCTCGATAGATGATTGTGCGACAGTTCTTTGCTTCCTTGAGAGCCACAGAATTGGGTTGCCTCCAAAGAAAATGATGTAAGTTGAGGTATATGTGCGATCATCATTGTTCACGCCCCAATCAGCATCAGAGTATGTTGTCAAATTGTTTGTGGTGGTTTTTCGTAGCATGGGACCATCATTAATGGTTTGTTTGATATACCGAAGGATGCGTTTCAAATGCTGCAAGTGAAGGGAGGTTAGTTTATGCATGAATTAGGACAACTTATTGATGCAATACGACAAGTCTGGACGAGTTAGATTAAGGTACTGAAATCCACCAATAATTCGTCAAAAATCAGTAGCATCGGTGGATGATGTACCATCGTGAAGTTGTAGCACAGCTATGGAAGAAAGTGGTGTGGGAGATGGTTTCGCCCCCTCTATGTCAAACTTTTGTAAGAGGTCACGAATGTACCAGTGTTGAGAAAGAAAAAATCCAGAGCTTGTTGGTATTATTTCAATACCCATAAAGTAGTGAGGTTGTCCCATATTTTTCAACGAAAATCGTTGAGATAGTGCCTTAATGAAGCTCTGAAGGAATATATAGTTGTTACCAGTGAGCAGAAATTCATCGACATAGACTATAAAATAAGCCTCAGTATCACCGAGTGATAAATGGACAAAGATGGATCACTTTTGCTTGTTTGGAATCCATATGCAATAGTAAAATCCTTCAGAGAGTCGTGCCATGCTCTTGGTGCTTGACGTAGGCCATAGATGGCCTTGTGAAGTTTACAAACATAGTTGGGGTGTGTTACGTCTTTCATACCTGGAGGTTAGTCCATGAAGACCTTTTCAGTAAGAGCCCCTTGTAAGAATGCATTGTGCATATCAAGTTGGTGCATTGACCACTGATGTGAGATTGCAAGGGTAAGAATAATCTTAATTGTTTGTGGTCGAACAACTGGTGCGAATGTCTCCTTGAAGTCAATGTCAGTACATTGTGTGAAACCATTGGCAACAAGATGTGCCTTGTAGCGAGCAATTGTACCATCACTATTTCTCTTAATACGGAATAACCATCTACATCCAACAATGGTTTTCCCTACCTTAGATGGTACAAGAGAGAATGTGCCACCTCTTATTAAAGCATTAAATTCATCGGCAATTGCCTTACGCCAATGGGCATGTTTCATTGCCTCACGAAAGTTTGAAGGTTCTAAATTCTCAGGTAGAGGATGTTTTAATGCAGTATACATCCTTTTTGGCTTGAATATATTATTCTTCCACTTTGTGATGATTTGGTTTGTTTTAGTGGTATGGGTTGTAGAGATATATTAGGAGTGACAATAGGTGTAGTAACAAGATTAGATGTATGAGTATCATTACCTGACATTGTATTTGAAGTCAAAAGATCTTCCTCTTCATGGGGCATAGCTTGTGACTCAATTGGTGCTTGTTGAAGGATAAGTATGATGGTATGAGGGGGGTTGTGGCATGTTGGGTATGGGTAGAGATGGTAGTGTTGTAGGTTTGACAAGTTAGTTATGTGGAAAAATGTGGTCAAAAAATTTGACATGCCAAGAGGTGTATATTTTTTGATTTGTTGGGTCAAGACATATATAACTGTATCGGGATTCTGCGTATCCTATAAATATGCATGGTTGAGACATGGATTAATGTTTATTTGAGACAAAAGGGCACAATAAAGGAAAACAAAGGCATCCAAAAGAATGAAGATATTAAGTTGTTGGATTTTTCTTGTGTAAGACTTGATATGGTGATTTCATGTTGAGGATAGGGGTTGGAAACCTATTGATTAGATACACTATTGTCTTAAATTCAAAGGACTAGTATTCGGGTGGTAAGTTTGACATATGCAATAAACCTTTTCCAGTTTCAACTACATCTATGTGTCTTCTCTCAGCTGGAGCATTAAGTTCAGGTGTATGTGGTGGTGTGGTGAGGTGAGACATGCCATGTATGTGGGGAAATGATTTTAGTTTGATGAATTCTCCTCCATTATCAGAGTGCAATGAAATAATTTTTTCTTTGAAGTAGTTTTCAACAAGATTTTTGAATGTGGGAAACAAAATAGAGACATTTGATTTATTTCTTAATGGATAGAGCCATACATATTTGGTGAAATGATCAACAAAAAGTAAATAATAAGAGAAACCATCTAAAGACTTGATGTGAGATAGACCTCATACATCAGTATATATAAGTTCTAATGGTTTTTGTATTTTGATACTGGAGATGGAAAAAGGTAATGTGTGACTCTTAACACTATTGCGTGATAGACAAGGTTGTTGTTGGCTCTTAATTTTGTGAGATGGTAGGAGATGTTTAAGTCTACGATTAGATAGATGCCATAATATGTGATGCCATGGTGGAGGATTGTAGGTAGTTGTGACGAGTGCATGTGGTAGAGATGATGGATGAGGCATGTGGTAGAGTCCATTGTTATGCTGCCCTTTTAGAAGAGGTTCTCTTGTCTTCAAATATGTTAATCCTATTATTTTATGATTGGCATTATGTTTGGTAAAACTAATATGGCTGGAAAATGTTGAATAAGAAGTTCCATATGTTAAATTAACATGGTATAGATTCTGGAAGAACATGTCAAACATGATGTCCTGACATGGTGGCACAAATAAATGTGGTTATAATAATAGACAGATGTCAAAGAAGATGTTGAAACATCTGCAAATGTCATGACAGAATTACTGTTATATGTTACAGACAGATGTCAAAGAAGATGTTGAAACATCTGCAAATGTCATGACAGAATTACTGTCATATGTTACAGACAGATGTCAAAGAAAATGTTGAAACATCTGCAACTGTCATGACAACATTACTATCATATGTTACAGCCAAATGTCAAAGAAAATGTTGAAACATCTGCAACTGTCATGACAACATTACTGTCATGTGTTACAGATAGATATCAAACAAGAAGTGTTGAACTTAGTTCAGGATGTCACACCAGATGTTGTGACATTGTCAAACAGAGTAACAGTTAATGAACTTAAGTCAAGATATCAGGATGTCACACCAGATGTTGTGACATTGTCAAACAGAGTAACACTTAAGTCAAGACATCAGGATGTCACACCAGATGTTGGGACATCGTAAACCTGCTACCAGACTTAAATGATGCGCAACAGAACTGAGTAAATTCAGGGGAATTTATCTGGAATTAATTGGAAAGAGATAAGCAATACAAGGCGCATCTTTAGGGAGATTAGTTATCTGAATTCAGTATAACAGAATAACTAACTCACCTTGAATCAAGGAGGTAACAAACTAACTAACCCTAATTCAAGGTGATGACAGTGGGATTTATCATATCTGAATTATGCAGAATATTCTACAAAATATTCTGATATCACAGGTGGAATTATTTTTTTAAAGATGCAGAATATTCTGGAGATATTATGCAATCATATGTGGCGTTGATTTAAAGGGTGTTGATTTAGAAGATCTTAAAGACTCAATTTAAATTGAAGACAAATATTGAAAAATATAGAGTTTCTATATTTAGAGATATTTTAGGAGTTTTTAGATTTGAAGATCTTTTGGTATATTTGTAGCAGATTTTTTCTGCATATTTGTAGCAGCTATTGTTGTGATTGTTTAGGCCCAAAATCTAGTTGGGAATAGGTTATAAAAGAAACCATGTAACCTAGTTTAGAATGAAGCCAATCAACCGAAAATGTAAACATTATTAGGGTTATGTTCTTGTGGCAGCCGTGCGTAACAAGGAACTCTATTGTGGCTGTTTCACCTGTGATTCTCGAAGCTTGTAAGCAAGAGAAGTATTGTACTTAATTGAAGCTGCTAAGCAAAGTTAAGTTGTTGTCATGGAAGTATGGATTCTATTTGTGAATTGTTGTATAAGTATGAAGTCGTCAATATCAGCAACTGAGAGTTGAGAACTGTGAGACATCACTGAGGTGATTGGAAGTGAGAATGAGTTTCTCATATTTAGGAGTTCCTAAGTAGAAGTTGCATTGGTAGTGATTAAGTGAGAAGACTGTAAACTGTAGGTGTTTGCTGAGAAGTCTTTGAATTGATACTACATAGTGGATTTCCTTCCTGGCTTGGTAGCCCCCAGAGTAGATCGATTTGATCAAACTGGGTTAACAATTCTGTTGTGTTCTTTATATCTTTTCTGTTTTATGTTTTATGCAGTACCTGAACTGAATGTCCTATCAGATGTCACAACATCCTGAAGTATGTTTGACTTTGATATATCAGAATTATTTAAGTACTGATATGTATGCCTTACCATGTTTATAAGTAACAGATAAGATGTCTCAACATCATATTCGACATCTAAGTCTGTCATACCAGAATTTCAAAATCCTTTATCAAGAAATGATCAGAAAAAATTCAATGGAAATTGGATTAGTGCGACATATAAATGAAATAGACAATAGTTTTTGAGTAATTTTAGGCACAAGTAAAACATTTGAGAGATGAAATGATTGAGAGGGTGTTCTTAAAATAATTTTACCAATATTGGAGATGGTGTGTCCAGATCCATCACCAACCAGAAGTTGATCTGGATCCGTGTAAGGTCGAGACAAATGCAAGTTGTCCAACTCATTTGTTATATGATGGGAAGCTCCCGAGTCTAAGATTCAATATGATGCTCCTGAAGGCATAATCCTAATATGAAGAGCAATATGAGATTGATTCTTTGGAGGGTAGCCATGCAATTTGTAGCAGACCTTGGTTGTATGGCCAGGTTTGTCACAGAATTGACACACTACACACTTCGTGAAGCCCAGTGATATTGATATGGGCATTGTGTGATTGTGGTATTGTTTTGGTGTTTTGTTGTAGAATTAGTTTCCTTTATGTGCAGTGCAGTAACAATGAGAGGAGTTTCTTGCACAGTTGTATCCCTCTTTAAATAACTTTCAAAATCAGAAAGGAGATCATGAAGATCATCAAATCTGATAGGATTTTCTCTGGTTCTTAGACAAGTAGTCACTTCACGATACTCAGAGCCAATGCCATTAAAAGTGTGAATGACAAGGTCCACATCGTCTGCTGGGGAGTTGATGATGGCTAATTCATCAGATAAAGCCTTGATACCATGGAGGTATTCATAAATATACTGTGATCCTTTTGTGAATAGAGAGAGTCTCACTTTTAGGTGCATAATTCTTGCACGAGTTTTGCTTACAAACATTTTAGTGAGAATGTCCCAAGCTTGTTTGGAGGTTTTGACGCTCCCCGACATGGTAATGATGCTTGGATCAACAAATGATATAATTGCATGCAGAATAGTTGATCTTGTCTTTTCCAGCGTTGTATGCTAGGTCAGTTTGGGTTGGACTGGCAGTGGTGCCATCAACATAGCCAATGAGATCTTACCCTACAAGGAGTGCGTTGAACTGCAGGTGCCAAGTAGGAAAATTGTTGTTGCTCAGTTTAACTGATGAGTGAGTGTTTAGGACAATAATAGAGTTGGCATTTAGGGTAATTGAAATTTCAGATGTTGTTGAGGAAGGCATGGTGAGATTTTAGATCGATTTTGCTGCAAAGCTTAATAAACTACTGATACCATATAAGTGAATATATTTTGGAATGAATTTGTTTACAGTGATACACAACATTATATATACATATATTACATAATGAGAATTGAATAGAAAATGCTTGGAATAAGCCTAAACTTTAGCCAACTAGTTATTACTGCTTAACACAGTTATAAGCCTCTAAATGCTAATAATAACCAAATAATTCTCCTTTAATATTTGATGACCAATTCAAATATTCTTTTATTGCTTGATTATTCACTTTGATTCTGTTGGTCCATTACAAAGCATTTCACCTCACATGAGCAGGTCCTGTAAACCACCATAAAATACCACCATATAAGGCTTCTTGTCGTTGTTGAAAAGCCTTAACCACCATACAATATAATATACCTATTAAGACCTATAAGTTCCCCTGCCTTTGCATGGGTAATACACACCTATTTTTTTAAAACCATTACAGTGTGTCCACCATACGGCCCCAATAAAACTAACACATGTCACACCTCTTTTACTCTAACTCCTTTCATTTTCCCTCGGAAGATGGCCGACGAGAATTTACATTTCAACACAAATACCATTCTCAGAGGTTTTGCTGGTGGAGGTAGCTTTAGCTCTTTCTGAAGGAAATATGCAAGACAAGTGCTTGCATCAAATGTAATATCTCTTGGTTTCCCTAGGGGCGTGCAATGGGAAATATGGTTAACATCTCTTTTTTCTGACGAGAACACCCTCAGAGTCAATCCTCACTATAATCCCCCTTTGGTCATCACGGTGCAACATGACGACTAGGATATCAAGTGAGTCTTGATAGATTTTAGTAGCTCCGCTAATGTCCTAGTCATGACACGAAAAACACCCGAGCGAACGAACGCTCGAAATTATGGTTATCGCGACCAAATTCGGGTTCAAAAGTTGATTATGCGAGGAGAATATATTAGCACCCCCAGACATCTATTGTACTCAATGGAAACCTTCTAGTTAGTTTTGTGAAAGTGTTTAGTTTAAGAATGTTTGAAGTTCTTTTGTTTATTAAAAGACATATTAAAAAAGAAATAAAAATGAAAGAATAGTTTTTTATTAAGGTGTTTGACAAGATGTTGAATATTTCTCCTACGTATCATTTGGTGCAATGAGGAATTCAAAGTTATGTAGTATGGGTGTAAAATATATGTGTGTTGGTTGTTTTTAGAGAATAGTGTTTAGGTCGCATTCGAGCGGTTAAATATATGCTTGTGTATGCTTGAACTAAAGAGGCTGAAGCGTCTGTTTGTATTTCGCATTAGAATGAATAAAATATTATTCTTTTATGAAAGAATTTATTTTGATTGCACAAGGACAAAATGAGTTTGATTGGTTGAGATTTATTTTAGGTGGAAGATAAGTGACTGGTTCCAGCAAAGAGCACACCCGACCTAAGATACTCGAGAAACAAATGAATATACATTCACCCACTCCCATTTTAACCAAATATTTTTAATTTTTTTTTCAGAAGATGAATAATCGGTTCAAGCAATGTATATATTATGCCTCAGATACCTAAGAAACAAACTAATATACATATGTCCACTCCCTTTTTGATCCAAATTTACTTATAAAAATATTTTTGCAGAAGACGAATATTCGGTTCGAGTAAAGTATACACTAAGCCTCTGATACTCAAGGAACAAACGAATATACATTCGCCCACTCCATTTTTAATTGGTTTTATTGAGAAAATGATTTTTTAAACACTTTTAAAAGTAATTGATTTAGTTGTGAAAAAGGTTTGATTTTTTATATTGAAAAAAAGGTTAATAATTTTTTTTTAAATTGGTTTTTAAATTTATTAATAAATTTTATCAATTTATCAAAATAAATCAATTAAGTTTGATTTTTTGCTTTATAAAAAAAAAAATTTATTTATTAATGATAATCGTAAAAGAAATGAGTTAAAATAAATTAATTAAAATAGCTAAAACAAATTAATTAAAAAGGGATGAAAATGTAGTTTGAGTGGTGAGGAGATAGCAAAAAGGAGGCCCAAAGATCTAAGCCTCAAAAGAAAAAATGGGGATAAAAACAAAATATTCTAGGTCACATGATTATGATTAAGTGGTCAGCTAAATGGATGTCTATGGTAAGCATTGTGGGGGATTCTGGTACTGTATATGACCCCTCCCTAAATTAAAACCAAATACCAATCGACTGGAGACATGTGTCCATTTATTTTTTTAAAATATAAATAAAAATACAACAACAGGACAAAGAGTACACTAAAGCAAAACAAACTAACATAAAAACCCATCTTCATCCTCTCCTCTTGTGGATCACTATCAACCCATATTTCTTCTTCATCTCAATTAACAAAATAAAAGATCACAAATAAAAAATCCATTACAACAATGAGAAAGCATGACAAGAGAATGAAGAAATAAACAAATTAACCCGAAGGCTAAATGGAGATGGTTGGTGGCATTCGGAAGTGGTGATCTGCGACTATGGGGTGTGCATGATTGGGGGAGATGTGCTAGGGTGGCGGGATCATTGCTCATTGATTAGTTTCTCCAATATCTTCTCAGGTAATGCTTTTTTCGTCCCTTTATCCTTTATCTTATGTTTTATCCTACCAAAATTATTCTCCTACTTATAATTTTTTTTCTTAGTTGTTAATGCACACAGTGAACCCAAAACCTTTCTTCAAGCTTATAAGCATGAATGTTGGCAGAAAGCCATGAAGGCTAAACATGATGCCTTGGATCTGAATAAAATATGGTTTATTGTAGATTTTCCTAGTGGTAAAAGTTCCATTAGTTGTAAATGAGTCTACAAAATCAAATACCAAGCAGATGATTCTATTGAACTACACAAAGCACGAGTTGTTGTCAAAGGATACACTTAGCTTGAAAGTATCGATTATTTTGATACAGTTAGCCTTGTTTCCAAATTAACCATAATTAGGGTTCTTTTGGCACTTGCTGCTGCAAAAGGCTAGTTTTTAGAGCAACTTGATGTGAACAATATGTGTTTACACAGTGATTTATGTGAAGAGGTCTATATGGCACCCCCTAGTTTATCCACTTCTAATTTTGATTTATCAAACAAAGTTTGCAGATTACAAAAATCCTTATATGACCTAAAACAAGCTAGTCGATAATGGAATCATAAACTCTCTTTCACACACACACACTTTTATCTCTTGGGTACAAACAATGTCCAGCTGACCATTTTTTCTTCACTTAGTTCAGTGACACTTTTTTCACAATTTTATTAGTATATGTTGATGATATTGTGTCAGCAGGAAATACTATAATAATAGTAATATTATATTTTTTTCATAAATATATTATATTTTTAATTTCATTTTATTACATTTAATAAAAGAAAAAATAAATATTTTAATCTTATCAAAAACTTGCATATAACAAATTAGAGTACCTGTTTACCAACAAATTAGTTGAATTAAAAAATATATATAAGATAAATATTTATGACCCACTTTCTAGAATAAAAAAAATAGTAATTTATGAAATATTGTCTTATGCATTAATTTTATAGTATATTTAACTGAGTCTAATATAAAAGGATGGTGAAAAATAAAATGCGATAACATTTATTTTTATAAAATTATACTACAATTTTTTTTATATAATTTAACTTCGTTCAACCCTATGTAATATCTATAAATATATCTTTAATTCATAGACTAAATTAATAATATTAGTTTACTCTAAAAAAATATTAACAATATTTAAAAATATTAAAATAAATTATATTATAAATTTGAACGGATTGGATAAAATAGTTCAACTAGGACTAAAATTGAGTTTAATCGAGTTCGCGTCAACGATAAATATTTATACACTTTCTAGAATAAATAGTAATTTATGAAATATTGTCTTATGCATTAATTTTATAGTATATTTAACTGAGTCTAATATAAAAGGATGGTGAAAAATAAAATGCGATAACATTTATTTTTATAAAATTATACTACAATTTTTTTATATAATTTAACTTCTTTCAACCCTATGTAATATCTATAAATATATCTTTATTTTTATAAAATTATACTACAATTTTTTTATATAATTTAACTTCTTTCAACCCTATGTAATATCTATAAATATATCTTTAATTCATAGACTAAATTAACAATATTAGTTTACTCTAAAACAATATTAACAATATTAAAAAATATTAAAATAAATTATATTATAAATTTGAACGGATTGGATAGAATAGTTCAACTTGGACTAAAATTGAGTTTAATCGAGTTCGCGTCAACGATAAATATTTATACACTTTCTAGAATAAAAAAAAATAGTAATTTATGAAATATTGTCTTATGCATTAATTTTATAGTATATTTAACTGAGTCTAATATAAAAGGATGGTGAAAAATAAAATGCGATAACATTTATTTTTATAAAATTATACTACAATTTTTTTATATAATTTAACTTCTTTCAACCCTATGTAATATCTATAAATATATCTTTATTTTTATAAAATTATACTACAATTTGTTTATATAATTTAACTTCTTTCAACCCTATGTAATATCTATAAATATATCTTTAATTCATAGACTAAATTAACAATATTAGTTTACTCTAAAAAAATATTAACAATATTAAAAAATATTAAAATAAATTATATTATAAATTTGAACGGATTGGGTAGAATAGTTCAACTAAGACTAAAAATGAGTTGAATCGAGTTGAATTCACGTCAACTCGACTTGACTCGATAATAATTGATTCAATTTGAAATTCGATTCGAGTTTGACACGAACTTTTAAAAAAACAAAATTCAAACTCAACTCGTTTTAAGTTAATAAACAATTTGATTCAACTTCTTAAATTTATTTCGTTAAATTCAAATTATTTATTTAGAACTTATAAGTTCTTTTTTTTATATTTAACTTTTCTTTTTATATATTTGACATTTTAAATTAATATATATTTTTAAAATATATATTAAAATAAAATAAAAGTCATAATATTAGAAGAAAATAGAGTATTAAGATTTATAGCAAGTCTTTAAATATATATATATATATATATATATATATATATATATATATATATATATATATATATATATATATATATATATATATATATATATATATATATATATATATATATATAAAGTTTAACTCATAAACCTGAATCAAATTATATATGACTTAAATTTAACTCATTTAATTAACGATTTAATTTTTTTTCATATTCAGCTAATTTGTTTCATGAATCAAATTCAATAATTTAGTTATGGAATCGAAATTTGAATTATATTCAAGTTGGTTCGATTAATTGTCATTCTTAAATTCAACTATTAAAAATTTGAATTCTCAATAGCAAGATTTGTAGCCAATTAAATGCTTGTTAGATTGAATAACCCTTTGATTAGAACATTTCTCATATTTCTTATTTGGCGATAAGATTTCATTTTATAAAACTTAATAATTCTATTAAAAAATATGTTTTAATTTTATTAATATGATTTAATCGGTATAATTATTTTTTTAAACATAACAAAATGTTTAATTAAAATATTTAAAAAAACTTACAAAAATATATTTTTTTATTTATTCTAAAGAACTAAATATTAATTGATTCCTAAAGATTGAAATATTTACTAACAAATTAGTTATTGTTGTGTCTTTTCATTCCTAAAAATATATAATTTAATAGAAAAGTATTTATTTATTTATTTAAAACATACACCAAATAACATTATAACAATACTGAAAGAATTAATTTTATTTACTTGTTCAAAAGATATAATATTTTTTGAAAATATTTCAATTGAACATGTATGTGTATTTTAAAAGAAATATTAATATTGATTAAATAAAAATCTTAATTATAGCCCCAATTAAATGCAACATTTGGAAGCTAAGAAACAATATTATGTTCAACGAAGTTGTTTGTAATATCGACGATTTATTCTACTATATTGTTTTTATCTCTTGGAGATGGCTAGAGTTAGGTCGTAGGAATTGTAGATTATATGATTGGATGAAATATCCGTCTGACTTCCTGTAATTTTTAGGATTTATCTTTTTGTTTTTGATTGGTTTTTTGTATCGGGTTCGAGAATCCCCGTTTTCCCTTTTAATACAAATCGCTTATAAAAAAAATGCAGAACAGAGAGAAGCACTAACTGAACAAGTTATAGAAGATGAAATTGTAGCAACTCTTAAAGGAATTGGAAATGATAAGTCACCAGGGGTGGATGGTTTTGGAGCATACTTCTTCAAGAGGGCTTGGCAAATAATTAAAGGTGGTGTAGTGAAGGCGATCCAAGATTATTTGTAAATAATAGAATGTATAAGGCTGTCAATTGTTCAATTATCACACTGATTCCTAAGCACAATGGAACCAAAGGGGTGAAAGATTACAGACCAATCGCGTGTTGCAACACTCTTTGCAAAATCATTTCTAAATTGTTGACAAATAGATTGACTAAGGTGTTGGGATCAATAGTAGGAGACAACCAAACAACATTTGTAAAAGGTCAAAACATCCATAATCATATACTCCTCACTTATGAGATAATCAAAGGATATGAAAGGAAAACCAACTCTCCTAGATGCTTAATGCATATGAATATTCGGAAAGTGTATGATACGATGGATTGGAATTCATTGGAACGTATTCTGAATGAAGTAGGGTGTCCGAGAGAATTTACAAATTGCCTTATGATTGATGTAACTACGATATCCTATAGATCCAATATAAATGGTCATTATACGGAGGTTACAAAGGCAATGAGAGAGCTACGGCAAGGTAACCCCATATCACCAATATTTTTTTCATAGTAATGGAGTGTTTGAATCGTTACCTCAACAAGATGCAGAAGGATAGTAATTTTAATTATCACCCTAAATGTGAGAAGTTGAAAATTACCAATTTGTGTTTCACTAACGATCTTTTGATGTTTTCTCGAGGAGACAAGATTTTTGTTAAAATGATGATGAAGCCTTCAGAAATTTCTCAAAAGCAACAGGGCTGGAGGTTAATCGACATAAATGTATATTATATTGTGCGGGTATTAATGAGGAAATTCATTGATAAATCCTTCAAGTGAAGGGGTTCCAAGAGGGACATTTTCCCTTTAAATACTTATGGGTACCAGTAATAGGTAAAAAAAACTCTCTACTTGCCATTATATGCCACTGGTGGATATAATAGTGTGCAAAATTAAACATTGGACTACAAGGATGTTAACTATGCAAGTAGGCTACAACTTATTAATAATGTGAGGTTTGCATTAACTAATTATCGGTTACAATTTTTGTGAGAACAATATTTAGTTATGCTCAATATCTTTATGTTTTGATGATAACAACGAAGTATTTAAGCGAAGACAATTTTGATACTCTAACGTTTGTTATTATGTAAGAATAACAAACAGATTCTAACTCTGAGGGAGTTCTTGTAAACTGAAGGTTCTGATAAGATAATATCCGCTTATGCGTAAATTGGAAGCATGACTACTCAAGTGTCAACTCATCAAAAAGATATTGAGAATACTGATGTTGTTGTTGCAACGTTTTCTATGATTCTGACTCTGATGAGTAAGACTCTGATACGACAATATTCTGAAGACCAAGTGCTGAAGACTCTGAAGACTTGAGGTTCTGAAGACAGAATGATCTGAAGACCAAGTGCGGAAAGACTCTGAATACTTGAAGTAATGAAGAACAAGGGTTTCAAAGACAAGTGCTGAAGTTCTGAAGAGTGAATACTTGAGATTCTGAAGAACCCACCATTCTTATCTCAACTCATGCTTCAATATAATTATCAAATAGAAGTCCATGAATTTCTGAAGATAAGAATCATGATCAAGAGACATCCTTTTATCAAATCATGCTTCAATACATCTCTTAACCAAAAGTCTATAATATTATGATAAATAGGATCAAGTGTTACTCTTCTCTCTACTCATGCTTCAAACATCTATCAACTAGAATCCTCTGAAGTTTTGAAGAAAATAAGTAACAGTAAAGAAATTTAATTTATCTCTGCTCATGCTTCACACATTTATCAACCAGAAGCCACTGAAGATCAGAAGATAAGAATTAACGAATAAGAGGGAATAATACAATAGTACAAAGACACTTTGTTCCACTACTCCACTAACCTGATTCGACAATACAAGAAGGACGATTGTGTGTACTATTTTTCACCCTCAGTAACGGCATTCCTTTGGCCAGTTGTGATGCAACAAATATATTTCTCAAGCGCCTATATAAGGATTGTCAAGTGAAGAAGAAAAATAGAGAACACTATCATATCTTTTATACAAGACTACAAAGCTCAAACGTTCAAACTTCATTTGTAGTATCAAGTTTCAAAAGCTCTTAATTTGTGTTTACACTTGCTTATTTCAAAAGCACTTCTTTGTAAACAAACTTTTTAGAAAACTATTGTTTGCATTCCCTAAAGGACCTAGTGTAGGTCAGGAGCTTTAGGAAGACTAAGACTACGGGTCTTAGTGGTTGTTAGTCACAGAGTTGTTGTACAAATATAATCTGTTGAGATTATAGTGGATTAAGTCCTTGTTGAAGGCAAAATTACCTTGGCGGATGAACTGGAGGTAGCTTGTGGTTGACAAGTGAACCATGATAAATTCTTGTGTTCTTTCTTTCGCTATTCTTTTATTTGATTGTGTTTGTTCTTATATCGATTATTTTTCAAAACACCATTCACCCCATTTCTTGTGTTTTCTCACACCTTCAAGTTTCCCTGTCCCTAAAAGTGTAATTCAAAAAATAGAATCTATTTGTCGGATTTTCCTATGGACATGAGGCTATGAAGGAAGTAGGAAGGCACCTATTGCATGGAAGAAAGTATGTAAACCCAAATGTCATGTTGGGTTGAATATAATTGACATAGAGGTTTGGAATAAAACTAATATGACCCGACTTCTTTGGAACTTAAGTGGCAAAGCTGATTCACTTTGGGTTAAATGGATACAAGCTTACTATGTGAAGAATAATAATTTGATGGGTATTCCCATCAAGCCTATCGATACATGGATCATAAAATCCATTTTAAGCCAAAGAGAGGAGATTAATAAGTTGGATGATTGGGAAGATATTATGAAGTGGGATAGGTTCAAAATGAAAAAAGTCTACAACATGATTCAAGAAAATGACCAAAAGGTTGAATGGATGGATTTGGTGTATAAAAATAATGCAAGACCACAAGCACGATTTATTGTATGGCTCGCTTGTCATGGAAGGTTGTCCACAAAGGATAGACTTTTCAAATTTTGAATGTTGGATAATATGGATTGTTGTTTCTGTACATGGGCTGAATCGATTAACCATCTAGTCTTTGAATACAACCATATGAAAGAGGTTTGGATGGAGGTACTGACATGGATCCAGGTTTCACATACACCTGAAGGATGTCATGATGAATTAAAATGGATTATTCAACAAACAAAAGAAAAAGGGGTTCGAGCGAATGTCATTAAAATGGCAGTGACAGAAACTTTATACGAATTATAGAAGCTGAGGAATAATAAAAGTTTTGGAAATGAAGTGGATACCACGAACATAGGGAAAAGAATTATAGATATCATTATTTATAGAGGTTGGAATAATTAGAAGCTTAGGAAGTATATAACTATCCTAATGATGGATTCTTGATAGGTATGAAGTTTCTTACGGTCTCCTAGTTTATAATTCTATGTTGCTAGATCCAAATTGGGTCGCTTTTGTGTACAATTTTTTTTGAATTAATCAAAGTATATTCATTAAAAAAAATATCTTAATTATATTTTTATAAGTTAAATTATACCAACAAATAAAAAATTATATTCATATTTATTTGGCTGCAAAATTGGCCATTGAAAAATGAGTATAACATGTTAATTCAAGATTAAATCACCCATTTATTTATATTTATATATTTACATAAATAAGCTATTAATATTTATAAATTAATAATTAAAAAAAAATTGACAGTATAAAGAAATTTTATACGATCAGTAAATTATAATCGTTAGATGTTATAATAAATTTAACTTTTATTTTAAAAACTTATAAAATATAATAAGTAAATAATAATAATGAATTGATAATACATAACAATTAATTTCAAAAACAAATAGATCAATATTTTTCTTTTGGGCCCAGTGACACAAATTTCTAGTTCCACCGGCCTATAGCA
Organism: Lathyrus aphaca; assembly: GCA_963966055.1. Taxonomy (NCBI): domain Eukaryota; kingdom Viridiplantae; phylum Streptophyta; class Magnoliopsida; order Fabales; family Fabaceae; genus Lathyrus; species Lathyrus aphaca. The sequence continues at coordinate 27,961,987 of OZ014521.1, read as the reverse complement.
ACAAAATATTTGTTATAGATGAGTTTTACTCATTGGACAACCACGGTTGGACTATATTTACACGCAAACTATTCTGCTACATTTGTTAAAGTATCTCTCAGTGGGGTAAACATTGTAACAAAAATTCATATATTTTTAATAATAATAATAATAATCAATCAATCACAAAACTAAGCAGAAAAAAAATCAAGAGAAAATAAAATACCAATCAAAGTTTTTCATATCCATCCATACAAAAAACTCGCAATGACAAATTGAACTCATACAACTAATGCATAAATAAGCAATTATTTTAAAATAAAAAAGTTCTTCCTCCAAAACAACTCTTGGATCTCTTTCTTGAACATCCTAAGTTATTATTATTTCATTTTTCTCCACAACTCTCACTCCATTTGCTGATCTAAGCACATTGGCCTGTTTAACAGAATAACAAATTATTAATTTATTATTAATTAAGACAAGAAAAAAAAAATATCATATGACAAAATCATACTACATTACTTGTTCCTCGGTTATTTCCACTATGAAAGCATCAACAATAGCCAAAGATGTTAACTTGTTGTAACTTCCTGCATCTAAGTTTCTTGCCAAAACCTCATCATGCTTTCTACTAAGGTACAAATCAAGCTCAATTGCTCCAATCCCAGTTCTAAACATAACACACACACACAAAAAAAACATAAATGTTCAAATTAATCAGCAATGTTTAAGAATGTTTATGCAATGTTAATCGAACGAGGACATACCGATTATTTTGAAGTCGGTCGTATTCACGATCATAGTTCATGAAGACACAGTATTCACTTCTTGTGCTTCCCATTGAGAATGTTTTTTCTTTCTTTCTTGTTAATTTGATTGAGAATGATATTTGTAATTGGTGTGTTCTGCTCCACTAGCTATAGCTATTTATACAACAAAAGGTTTCATGACAATAATAGAGAAGAATAATGATTGGTCCACATTGGTTTCATTTCATGTTTTCTTTTCTTTCTTTTGAACAAAATTAAAAAATAAAAAAAAAAGTCTAAAAAAATTATTTTAGTCAACTATTTTTTGTAATTATTTAAATTCGAACTCAAGATTTGTTAATTTTTAGACTACTTTGTCTAGAAAAAAGAAATATTTAAAGAAAATGGATTTTATGTTCTATAAGGAAAGAACGGAACATAGTTCGAGAAGATTTGATAAACAGTTGGCGGAATTTCGAATCTGCGACTCTTCGTGCATTTAACATGTGATTTCGCCAATAGTATTTTTAAGAAGAAATAAAAATTGCTTTCATAATGCAGATCCAGATTTGAGCCTAGAAAGGTAAGTGTTACAGTTTCAAAAATCATTGAAGTGTGTATGGACCATATTTTTTGTTGAATAGAACAGAATTAGTACACTATGATGCAGTAACAAAAACAATCACATGGTTAGTTTCTCACTGTCCATTGTTTGTCAATTTTACACATAGATAAAGGGTTCATCTTATCCATGTTCGCAGAGTCAGTCACATTAGTAGTTGTTGAATAAAAATCAGATGGTATTGATTCTAAATTTAATTATTTTGATTTTATTTTTTTAAAGAAAAACATCTATTTGAATTTTATATTGTCAGATATCGATAACGGCTACTGATGCGGATGGCCGCGAAAACCCTAATACAAGGAATATATGAACACAGACAGATTTGTGGGTGGCTTAATTTGTGTTACAAGTTTTAATATCAAGATTATAGGCCTTAAAATTGATCAACTGGACTAAACAGATACTAAAACAATTTTATATATATATATATATATATATATATATATATATATATATATATATATATATATATATATATATATATATATATATATATATATATATATATATTCTAAAAGAGAAAACTCTTTATTTACCAATAGATAAAAAGTATATTTTAAGGTTTTTTCTTCTTGAATTTTGGAAGCCCTTAAACAAAGATTTTGACCACCTTATGTTTGGCTTTCCTTAAATATATACCCTTGTGTTAGCCTCGCATCTTCGAGGAATCTACCTGACACCTCCCACTCATATTTTGCATTCTCTTATTTTTTCAATATTCTTATTTCACCTCTGGTTTTATTATTTATATAAAAAATTTCATTTTGAATAAAAACAAATTTCTTCAAAATAACAAAATTTCCGGTAGTCAAATTTGAAATTTCCAGTACCTTTTTTCGCCAACGAAATCTCCGGTAGTTATAACTACAAATTACCGGTAAATAATACCAGGTATTCTAAAATTACCGGTAAAAAATACCGGTAATTTAAATAAAAAAACGACATTAACTCCCACGCATATACCAGGAATTCCAAATGCCCGGTATACTGGAAATTTCAGTTTTACATGAAATTTTCGGTAACATGTCAGGGTCTTCAAAAAAACTTGCCATTTACGCTCCAGAACCGTCAGGATCGTCTACCTACTTGTGTAGCGATTACACTCAGTTCTTCACTACAGACAAAATACGTATTATCCTTAGACAAAATATTAATTTGTTTGATTTCATGTTTTGTGTTATTATAACTTTGTATATTTTTCATCGACAGATTTTTGAGAGCTGAGCCGACGTATTAGTTCGGACATAGAATATTGGAAAGAAACATGGTATTATTGTTGTCACAATTCGTTCTGATAGTGCAACTGGCAAGCGAGGAAGGAAGGATAAATTGATAATGAGTTGTGAGAGAGGAGGAAATTATAAAATGAAAAAGTCTGAAACTAGTTATTCATCGGAGAAGGATGGTCTCCCTAGTATGAAAGTGAAATGTCCCTTCCGTCTGAGGTCTTCACCAAGTGGTATTGGTTGGAGGGTGAACGTTATGTGTGGGTTTCACAATCATAGAATAAGTCAAGATTTATCAGGGCATGACATATTGGACTATCTAAAACCTCAAGAGAGGCAATTTGTGAATGACATGATGAAGTATAACATGCCTTTGAGACACATAGTTTCCGCGTTGAAAGACAAAGATCCAGAAAACCTCACGAGTGTCGAGCAAGTATATAAATCTAGATCTACGTACCATGAAAGCAAGAGAGGTTCATTGACGGAAATTCAAATGTTGTTGAGTCTTATTCAAAAAGAAAAGTACATGTGTTGGACAAGAAACAAGGAAAACTCGAATGTAATTGCTGATATTTTCTGGACACATCTTGATTCAGTGAAGCTGTTGAATATGTTTCATTTGGTTTTGGTTTTTAATTGCACATACAAGACCAATAGGTACCGGTTACCGCTGCTTGAGATTGTTGGCGTAACGTCAACAAAGTTGGTGTTTTCGGTAGGCTTTGCCTACTTGGAACACGAAAGGGGGAGAATTTCAAATGGGCAATGAGGAAGCTGAAAGAGTTGTTTTTTTTATGAAAAATTGCTATCAAATGTTGTTGTGACAGACAAAGAACTTGCCTTGATGAATTCATTTGAAGATGTGTTTCCTAATTCAACACATTTGTTATGTGTGTTACACATTTTCAAGAACGTTAGCATGAAATGTAAGGAATATGTTAAATCAGAAAGACATGAACATGTCATGGAGCTGTGGAACAACATCATGTATGCTAATAGAGAGTGAATATCTCATACACCTGAAGCACTTTGAGACAGTTTGTGTTGATATACCTTTGTTTGTTAACTATGTGAAAGTAACATGGTTGACACCATATAAAGAAAGGTTTGTTTCTGCATGGACAAACAAAGTTACTCATATGGGAAATACAACAACAAACAAGTAAACTGACATCTTTTTTCATTTAATTAATTAAAATAATTGATGTCTAATTGTGCTTTATTTATTGTGGTTTAGGGTGGAGTCTGCGCAATGAAGACTAAAAAATATGTTGTCACATAGTTGGGGAGATTTGTGCCGCAATTGAGATGCTATTAACACTATATTGAAGTTGTAGTTAGGCTCAATTAGAGCATCGTTTGAAAAGAGTACTGTGAATATTGAGCACCAGTATAACACTTCATTCTACACTAACTTGCATGGTTTTGTGTCAAGGCAATGTATACAACAGATAGGGAAAGAGCTAGAACTGGTCAAATTTGTTGGTATAAACAAGGATAAGTGTGGTTGATTTATTAGAACTACACATGGTTTACCCTGTGCGTGTCAACTTTCTAGCTTTCAGATACACGGTGTGTCTATTCCATTTGAAGAAATTCATGTTTTCTGGAAGAAATTATACATTCAAGAGCATATTGACGGACCAGAGGATAATGGATCAAAGATGGATTTTGACGCAGAATGTGAGGATTAGAAGACATAGTTCAATTCTTTGGATATTGTAGGTTAGAGGGTGTTGAAGAAGAAAATCAGAGAATAACTTATCCAACCACGTCTTCTATGCGTCCACCACCGATGAAGTACAAGCCGAAGCGAGGAGTTAAAATGAGCAGAAAGGGTGAAGAGAATGATGTGCATCGTGAACCCTCACAGTGGGAGTATGATGCCGCTTCGCAGGGGAGTCAGACTACTGATAGATCATGTATAAAACCAATAGTAAGTCAGAACTCTCGTCAACCGTCCACTGTATCTTCTAAGCACAAATAGTTGTCTCAGTTTCCTTGATTCAAGCATTCATACATTGATGACATAATTGATGTGGATGACGATGAATATTGTGGTTTTTGGGATGTTGCAGCATTACTTGGATGGGGTGAAGAGTCTTGGGCATTGATTCAGACTCAGTTGGATGCTCAAATTTATCAACAACCAAAATTATTTTCCAAGTTGTTTTATGACACCGTGGATGTGGTTCGAAGTTCCTTAAAAGTAACACATTTGGGTGCATAGGGTAGAGATAAATGGATGTCGATTCCTGATATGGGTTATATATCCTATTACAAACTGATACATTTTGGTTTTTGTCTCCCTTTCAATGACACTTAACGAAACCTTCTTCCCTCTGACCATAACTATATCTATGTTTACAAGTAGGCATAAAATGATTGTTGTTGGATTTGTAAACAACAATCATTGGGTACAGGTAAAACTAAAACCTGATAGTCCTTTACCTCCAGTCACAACTCTGTGGAGAGAGAACTGTACTGAAGAGGCAAGAGCCTGAGGAACAACATATGCAAGACAAATTAGACACTGGGAGGAAGAAATTAGGAAGTCAAAGTAGTTTTATATGTTATTGTTGATCATACACTATAAGGGAAGAGAAATGGAAAATACTGGTTTTCCAATCATTTTTCAAGTTCTGAAGAGCTACCAAGAATTTCAATTTATCTGAAATTCCTGGTATACGGGGTTTTTCAAATCCCCGATAAGACCAATTTGTTTTGGAATTTCTAAAATACCGGTATCTTATACCGGTAATTTGAAAATACTCAGTATTATCTACCGGTATTTTATAAATTCTCGGTACAATAAAAAAATCTGAAAAACACTTAACAAACAGTGAAATATCCGATACAAGTTTGAAATATTCGGTATTCGCCTGGAAATTTCAAAAAACTGACGTAAATTGGCATAGATAAAATGGTCATTTTGCCTCTAATGGGGGGTGCCATGTATGATTATGGGGGAGACAAGAAGATTCCTCTGCACCTTCTACTACGAGAAATATTCTGTTAAACTATTATTTTTATATTTTATATAAAATTTCTTTCATTGAAACATATACATTCATAAAATTATATAATTCCTGATTTTTATATGAATGATAGTATTATAATTAGAATTCATTTTTAATATGATTTAAAATTTTGAATATTTAGCACATCCATTTCATAATTGAATTATAAATTAATATTATTTATGTGATAAGAAAGCTTAAATTATAATACTTTAATGTGTTAGGTAAATAAATCGGCTCTCTTATAAATCTAATATTACATTCATTTATAGGTAACGTGTGACTTAACCATTCACACTTGCACCCAACATTCTTCCCCCATAAGTATGAGTCTCCCACATCCTCTAACAGGATCTAACACCAGATCCAGCTCCCGCCCTCCCACAAAATCGAATCTCTAATACCACTATTACGGAGTTCGAGAGAGTCGGGAGCACCAATTAGACTAATGTTCCAGAATCACAAGAGACATACACCACCTCTCAATCCAAAACCACCTTGATTGAAAATAATACATAAGCTTTCATTGTCTTCACTGACAATCATAGTCTTGAAACTATCATACTTCACCTAAATAAGAGTATATTTATCTTAAAGGTAAACCACTTCAAGAATTTTCCCATGTCAAAAACCAAGTTGAAACTTTATGGTGCAACTACCATGTTGGTCGGAAACTCTTCAACCATCACCATAATCTCACAACACACTTTACATTAATGTTCATATGTTAATCCGCTAGCAATAAATCGTTCTTTTCCATGATAACGGAAATGTCATGAGGACACACTTCTCAATTTTCAAAGAAGATCATCCTTTCTCATAGTGTGAGAAAAATTGCCAGCATTTGACTCAAAACCCTTATTTGACGTTGCCCCATAAGGATACTTATACTTTATTTGTCTAAGCTTTTCACATTTCCAACATCTCATACCCGTTTCATTATTTTTCTTCACATACAACCTCCCTCTAGCAACCAAAAATGAGTTTGATGAAGTATTCTCTTATCCCTTCAATTTTTTTCTTCAGAAATAATCTTACTAGTAACTTCTTGAAAGCTCAAAGTTTCATTCTCATATATTAAAATAGGTTTAATATGCTCATAAAAAGATGGAAGGGATCATATGAGTCTCAAAGTTTTATCTTCATCATCAATCTTGACTCCAATAGTTTCTAATTCAATTTAGAACACTTAAATGATCAAATAGTTTCGTATGTCCATCCATACGCAAGCTATGAAACTGCTCCTTCAACAATAAATGATTCAATACACTATTTCATTGATATAACCCTTCAATATTCTTCGAAAGCTCTTTGTCTGGCGACGTACAAGAACATTTGCAAGAATATTCTTAGCCAAAGACATGCAGATTGTACTCGAAACTCTCATATCTAGTTCCTCCCATTTCTCGTTGTCCATGTTGGAAATATTTCCTTTCAATGCCTTGTGTAATCCTAATTATATAAAAACATATTTGACTTGAATTTTCCACAAGTCAAAATTAATTCTTCCATCAAATTTCTCTGGGTCAATCTTCATTGCACCTGAAAATTTTGACATTTCAACCAAAACCTTTCCTGCAGCAAAACAATATTTTCCCAATCAACAGAGTATAAATTATTTTTTCTGATGTGGAAGATCAGCCTAAACTGCAACCACAGAACATAGTAAAATTTCTCCTAAGAGTTTGATTTCATCTTAGGGTGTGAGTTGCTATTTTTGGCTTTTCTTATGGTATCATTTGGTTTTTATATATAATATTTAGTTTTTTAGTTTTAACATGGTTAACATATAATTATCATTAGAAATGCTTAGGATTTAATTCAAAGTATTATAATTATTTATATTACTTAGAGATTATTAGTATAATAGATTATTAGGATAAATCGGTCATATTTGTTATTATTATTTAAATAATTAAGTAATTATAATTATAATTATTATTTTAGAATTATTAACATCACTATTTAAGTTATTTAGGTGAAATATTTAGGTTATTATTATTATTATTATTATTATTATTATTATTATTATTATTAATAATAATAATAATAATAATAATAATAATAATAATAATAATAAGTACTTAGAAATTAGTTGGTATTTTGATACGATTAACATTATAGTTTACTAGCGTCCAAACAGGCACTCCCGTGTCCGTTTGTCCGTTTTTTTAAGGTGCATCGCATGAAAATATTAACAGTGTCACACAACAGACGCATTGTGACATAACTTTATTTACCTAACGCATTGTGTACTATATAATATTCGCAAATTGAATTTTATTATGAATACTAAAAGACGCATTGTGACATAACTTTATTTACCCAATTTTTTTCAATCAGATCAATAATGTGAGTGAAATAATCTAGAGGTTGGAAAGAGGTAGTACGGAAAAAGAAACAATTTACATAAAAACTAAATTTTGTGTATTTTCAAAACCATAAGAAGATATAGATCTATTAATAAAAAATAATATTTGTCAAAGTTTATTAAGCAAATAAACATAAACATTAACAGAGACATAAGTGACATTGTTGCTTGATAGGAATGTCAACTATGGAATTGAAATAAAAAATATATCTCGTTTCACGGCAAAACAAATGGAGTAAATTCTGTTAGTCAACAATTAGTTTAATCTAGAGAGTACACGCCAAATCTGATATTGCAAAAGTATAGTTAAACGATTAAACATAATAGGTATTTTGCTGTCACAAACCCATATATTTATCTATTATATTTAATCGTTCAACTATATTTTTGCAATATGTTTAAATGTTGAACACATGTGAGTGAAAATGACTTTGATATATCATTAGACAATAAAAAAACAAAAAGAGACCATTAAAATTAAAATACAATAATTTATCTCGCTGTCTCCCACACTGGAACAAAAATAAAAGAAAAACATATTTTTACACTAATGCACTAATGTGAAGATGATTCATTAATCCAACACACTATACTTTAATAAATAATTTATTCGACCCACCACTTTATCTAATATAACACAATAATTTTTAAAAAATAAATATATCATATGATATTTATACAGTAAATAAAAACATCAAAACTGAATTAACTCAAAATAAAATAAAAGCATCACTCGACCATTTTATCCAAATAGCAATCAAAATTTGAAAGTAAAAGATAATAAAAAATATTAAAAAATTACTCTTAACTTGATATAACATATCACTACAAACCAAAAATAAATTAAATAACATAATTTAATGTCATGACTCATGATTTATAAAATATAAAATTAATTAATATTAGTAAATATTAGAGGTAAGAAGTGTCAATGTTGAAGATATCAAGTTGCAAACCAATATTTTGAAAATAAAATAGGGGAAGATTCTAACATGTGGGAGCCAAAGACCAAAGATAACAATTATTCTGTCTAAGATGAATTGATCTAAAATGTTTAGAAGTGTCTATTATACAAAATGAGTGATAATTGAAATCTATATCAAATGAGCAATAAAAAAATATCAAATGAGCTATAAGAAATATGAATTTCTAAAGTCATAGAAGACGAAGGACTTTGCTGATATAAATGAACTTGCTGATATTTGTAAAGTTAATAAAAACTGCATTGTCATTTCATTGTCTGGAAAAAGTTTCATAATTTCCATGTGCATGCGAAGGAGTAGTATAGTAATCTGTCATCGTCCAATTATAAAAGAAAACTTTAAAACAATTAAAAAAATTACAAAAGAAAAGTTTGAAACATTTTGAAACGAATCAAAACTCAATATCCGTAGATGGAGAAACAATAACCCCATAAATGCATTTCATAAACCTTGATACATCAATCTCATTCCAATAGTTGCGAAAATTTAAATTGGATTTATAAAATAAATGACTTCAACATTTTTCTTTCAAGATACACAAAATGATAGAGTGGATATTTTGGTCGTTACGTAATAATAACTTCTAGGCACTTCTTAGAAATCTCTTTATTCAGTTTTTAAAAATATTGTATGTTTAAGTTGAATGAGTAGACATTTACTTATTTCTTAGTATAACTATCAAATAAATATCAAAAGTATATTTAGACAATACAATTATGACTATCAAATAAATATCAAAAGTATATTTAGACAATACAATTATGACTATATATGTATATCCTTAGAGGTACACCTAGATGTTAAAGTAACAAATCCATAATCTATCCGTTTGTCTTCTGTGCCACCATATCTCTATAAAAACATGTCAAAATAAAGAATGATCAAATAAATTTCTACGTCATACGTCTTGCTCGATTCTACCGGTCTCAATTTAGAAGCTTGTATTAAATTTTTGGAAGACTGCAATAAATAGTTGAGTCACTAAATCCAATATTAAGAACATACCTTTTTCTATTGTTAATTCTTCAAAAACTAAATAAAATATAAGCATAAAATCCAATATTAAGAACATACATTTTTTTTTATATTGTTAATTCTTCAAAAATCACTACTAAAAATAAGATATTTGATTAAATGATTTTATATCAGGCATTTATTATAACTGGTGTAAAAAATAACACGGTGGCAATTTCGTAAATAATAAAAGAATTTGTTATAAGGGATTTTACATCGGGTATTGGTTAAAACCGATGTAAAAAATAACGCGGTGGCAGTATTGTAAATAATAAAAAATTCATATAAAGCCTTTTACATCGGTTTTGCTAAAAACCGATTTAAAAAACCATATAAGAAAAAATTCAAAAATTTATATCAGGACCTATTACATCATTTAATACAATAACCGATTTAAAAAACTATATAAAAAAAATATTTGAAAATTATATATTGACCTATTACATCGGTGCATGCAACAACCGATTTAAAAAACTATATGAAAAAATTCAAAAATTTCTTAATAACCTATTACATCGGTTTATATAATAATCGATTTAAAAAACTGTATAAAAAAATCGAAAATTATATATTGACCTATTACATCGGTTAATACAATAACCGATTTAAAAAACTGTATAAAAAATCGAAAATTATTAAAAATAATGTTTTTAAATATATTAAGGGCTATTACATCAGGTTTTAATGGGTCAACCCATCCACCAATGTGAAATCCAATCCAAAAATAAGGAAAACCCTAAACAGAAAAACATAAACCGCATTTGTTGTACATTTTCTTCCAAACTCTGCATCTTCGACGACGACGACTACACACCTCTTCATCCGCCGCCACCGCCAGACACACTAACCATCCGCCGTCCCACCCTCCACCGACGACGACTACACTAACCCTCTGCCGTCCCACCATCCACCGACGACGACTACATTAACCCTCCGCAACCGACGCCGCCTTCCACCGCACACATGCAGCCGACGCCGACGCCCCCTCCACCGCACACGAACGCAACCCTCCACCGCAACGCACACGATGCCGACACCGCCCTCCACCTCCTCCGTCGACCAAACCCTCCATCGACGCTGACGGCGCACCAAACTAAGGTTTTCTACTTCTTGTTACTACCTTGTTACTGTTATAATTTGTTTTTGTTTGTTTGGTACCTCTTGAACAATGAGATGTAATTTTGTTGTTTGAAGGTGCACACATACTACTGCTTAATTTTTCTTTCTTTAATTTCATATATTTGAAACAGTGATTTTTCTTTCTTTAATTTCAATATATATATATATATATATATATATAAATTTTTCTTTGTTTAATTTCAATATAAGTATTCACTAATAATGTCATACAAAAGTAATTCCATATTTTATGTGGCTTTATATGGATTTTTTTCCTTCTAAATTAGTGCTTTAGGGGTTCATCAAGCGGTACATGACATTAGAAGAAAGCCTACATAGTTTCGACCCAAAGTAAATGGTGTAAATTATAATTATAAATTTAATTTTATCATATAAGTATTCACTAATAATGTCATATATTCGTTTGTAGACAAGGAAACAAAATAACTCTAATGATTGTGGGTACCATGTGATGAAAAATATGTTGGATATTGTCTCTACAAAGATAACCGATAATTGGATGACGGTAATAAAAATAACTTTACTTTGTTATTTACTTTGCATTTTGCAACTTAATGTGAATTTTCAAAAATAACTCTATATTGTTATTTATGTGTTGTAGGTATTTAATGACCCAACAGAATTAACAGAAGATGATTTGTATGATTTGCGACTCCGTTGGGCAATATGTTTCTTTGAGTTATATAAAATTTAAGCTTTATCTGGTAAGATATATAGAATTGTCTGATTTGATCCTATTGACTTTGGTGTTGTCTGTTGGTTAATTGGTGTTAATATTTATTGTCAGGAAATTTGATTTTGGTGTTTTCTACCGAAGTTATAACTCATATTCTTGTGGATTGTAAGTTGGTATTCAAGTGGGGGGAAATGACTTATGAATGGTTGAATGTGTATTTTTTATTGTTGTTGTAGTAGTTCATCGTGTAAACCTCCTAATAATTTAGTACATTTGTGTGTATCCTATATTAGTACTTTTGTGTGTATCCTCCTTATAATTATAGAATTTTGAAGAATATATGTGTATACTAGATATTTGGTGTAATGAATATCGGTGAGAAATATATGAAAACAGCGACCTAAATGTGGTCTATGTGATGTTGGGAAACTATGGAAAAATAGAGACATAATTATTATCTGTGTGATGTAGGAAAAATTAGGTACCAAAAAAATTACAGGGAATTGCTAAAAAATAGTCATATTATATAAAATTACTACAGTACTTTTTACATCGGTCAAAGAAAAAACCGATGTAAAATCTCACTTTTTACATCGGGCGAATGAAGAAACTGATGTAAAATGTTTATATGGCATACTTTTTACATCGGTCCAAAACTCAACCGATGTAAAAACCCCACCTGTGGCGCATATTTAAAAAAAAATTACATACTTTTTACATCGGGCCAAAACTCAACCGATGTAAATTCCCCACCTGGCGCATATTTTAAAAAATTTTACACACCTTTTACATCGGTTTTAAGAAAGAACCGATTTAAAAACCCCACCTTTTACATCGGTTTTGTGATACAACCGATGTAAAAACTACCTTTTACATAAAAAAATAAAATTATATATTTTTTCACATCAGACTTAAAAATTAACCGATGTGGTTGGCATATTTTTTATATCAGTTCTAAAACCGATGTAAAATGTCTTTGATTTATTACATCGCCTGCCTTTACAACGGACTTAGAACCGATGTAAAAAGTCATTTTCGCCCGATGTAAAAAGTCATTTTTGCACTAGTGAATTAAAAAGAAAATATAAGCATAAAAACCCTATAATAAAACTAAAACCTTAAAATATAACAAATAATTAAGCAGTAGAAAAAGTCGAAATGGTTTGACATTGTGTTATGTTTTTCTACCCCACTATCAAAGCACAAATGAAAATTTACAAAAATAATGATGCAGACCATTCAAATTTATTCCCAGAATATCGAGTGTAGATTTCTTCTCCGTAGCTTTTTCATTTGATAAAAAAATAATTGCTATGTTGTTAACCGTAATTAAGAGACATATTAAAAGAGAAAGAAGAATACCATAATTAAAAAGAGAAACTGCAAGTTGAATTAAAATAATAGTTTTTGACGGTTATGTTAAGTTGTATTGCATTGCAGTTACATAATGTATGCATTTTTGGAATATTGTAATTAAGTAAGGGTAATTTTGGTATACAAAAAGAGTTAGACCAAAAGCAGCATTCCCCTTTATATATAGTATAGATTAGGTCATGGTCAAATTTTATTATTTAGCAAAGTTATTGTTATTTTCTAATTATTGAACATTATTATTCAATATTATTTGTTCAGTTACTTTTTGGGATGAACCTGGTCAAACTTTGTGACTAGGTCAAGCCAAGTCCAACGTTCCACCTTACAGACACCCTAGCACGCGTAGGAATTGATATGAAAATGCATCAAACAAAATTAAATAAATAAGTCAATAAAAACTTTCTATTATTTCATATACATTTGATAAAAAAAATGTACACATAAAATCGGTCTAAGTAACATAGTTGTTACACTTGCATCACAAACCCTAAAAGAAAATCAAATCAACAATTACATCAAATTATTCCTAAAATACAATCAATCAATTAAAGTTCTAAACCTAATTCTAACCTATAAATAATCTAAGAATAATTCATAGAAAGGGACGAAAAAAGAATCTAAAAAAACCCTAAAGCTGCTGCAAATCTGAAACCTACACTAAAGCTCTTGAAATTTGATACTCATGGTTTTACATTGAAACCCTAAGCATCTGAGCTAAAGCCTCAATCAGAACCCGCATCCACAAATAAATAAAGAACCAAAATTAGAATGAGAAATAAATAACGATCAAGGAAAGGAAAGAAAGTCATAAAAGTAAGAAGATCTTTCCTTTACCGGAGAAAGCCTCATCTCCGAAGGTTGACCATCCATTTTTCCTTATGCATTACTTGCTCTGAATGTTTGAATATCATGTATGTTTGTGATTATTTGTGTACGATTTAAATGAGTTTTGGGGGTTTACAAAATAGCTTGGGAAATTTAGGGTTTATATAGATCTATTCGATTATTGTGTTTGAGGGATGGATTTGGGTTCAAAATAAAGAGATATATGGTTTAGAGAAAATTTAAAAGGATTTGGAAGAATGTATGGTTAGTTTTGGGTTTGATGGGGTTAGGGTTCAGAGGTGGATGATGAATATTCATCATGTTCATGATGAACATGATGAAGTTCTCGGTTCTGAGTTGAGGAAAGGGTTGGGGTTCTTAGGATTTGGATCGGAGTTCTTAGGATTAAGGTTGGGGTTTGTGTGTTTAGGATAAGGTTCTTCTAGGCTTCTTAGGGTTCTTGGGGTTTGGATAAATATTTGAAGATCCCGGTTGAACTTCAACTGGTGATCTGGGTTTCAGGATAGTTTAGGGGACAATTTGAACACTGAATCTTGGGGAGGGGGGGGGGGGGGGTAAACAAAAATAATTACAGGGGGTAACTTTGACCCTTATGGAACAAAAGACATAGAATTTTAACATTTTAAAGGGGAATTTTTTAAAAAAATTACAGGGGGATAAATCGAATTTCACCTACATTACATAGGATGTTGTATATTTAACCATATTGTTTATACTTTGTGCTAATTAGGTCAATTTTATTATTTTTATATCCGCTTGAAACAAATTCCATTTTTATAGTTAAATATTCAAATAAAAATGACAAAAGAATAATAATTATACATATATATCACATCCTATTTTCTAAAATAAATTAGGGATAATAGTCATTTTCACCCTGCCATATAGGCATTATTCGAAAAAAATCCCCTATAAAAAAATTTGTAAAAAATACCCTAACATTTCCAAAAAAATTCATGTAAGACCTTTACCACGACACATCACCCAAAATATTGACGTGACATCAATTTTTTTTTTTTAAATATGAATTGCCACATGGGTTAATGACTGCGTGGAGTGACCAAAATACCCCTAAGTGAAAAAACATAATCTTTGCGAGAGATGAAACATTTCATCGTTCTCAATTCCAACCCTAACAATTAGGGTTCTTTGCAAGCGTTTGAAAAGTGTCCAGGATCCTGCTTCTAAACTTTAGCCTACTAAAGCGATTCCTACAAGCAGGATTCTTGACACTTTTTCAAACGCTTGTAAATAACCCTAATTGTCAGAGTTGACATTGAGAACGATGAAATGTTTCATTTCTCACAAAGATTATGTTTTTTTTCACTTATGGGTATTTTGGTCACTCCACTCGATCATTAACCCCATGTGGCAATTCAGATTTAAAAAAAAAGAATAACAATTGATGTCACATCAATATTTTGGGTGATGTGGCGTGGTAAAGGTCTTACATGATTTTTTTTGAAAATATTAGGGTATTTTTTGCAAAAAAAAATTATAGGATTTTTTTTTTAATTCCGAATAACACATATATGACAGGGGTGAAAATGATTATTAACCCAATAAATTAAAAATATAGTATTTTTTTTTCAAATGAAACTGATATATTGAGACTTTTTTCCAACAAATTTTTCTCCGCCACCAATGCGTTGAGATCTTTTCAAAATTAAAACAATAAGCATACAATACTTTTCTAGATGAACTACGTTGCTCGGATCCCTTATAGCGTTAGAGGATATGTAAGCACAAAGTTGTAACACTCGGGAGAGTACAACGATAAAAACTTATGTTTTGTCCCCCTTCATGATTCAATATTTTTTCTTAAAAATAACTTAATAGTTCTCACTTGTAAATGAATAAAATAAGACATTAAGTAGAAAATAATTAACAAGCAAACATTCCTTAGATAAATAAAAGTGACAGAAAAAAATTACACGAGTTACTTTGACATTTAGGGGACAAAAGACATAAAAATTTAACATTTCAAGGGGGATTCAATTTTTCTTACAGGGGGATAAACCGAATTTCACCTATATTACATTACATGAGATGTTGTATATTTAACCCTATTTTTTATACTTTGTGCAAATTAGGTCAATTTAATATTTCTATATCCACTTGAAATAAATTTCCTTTTTGTAGTTAAATATTAAAATAAAAATGACGAAAGAATAATACTTATATATCACATCCTATTCTCTAAAATAAATTAAAAATATAGTTTTTTCCCCAAATGAAACTGATATATTGAGACTTTTTTCCAATAAATTTTTCTCCGCTTCCGATGTGTTGAGATCTTTTCAAAATTAAAAATAATAAACACACAACAATTTTCTAGACGAACTACGATACTCTGATCCCTTATAACACTTGAGGGTACGTAAATTAATAGTTGTAACACTCTTGGAAAGTACAATAATAAAAACTTTTTTTTGTCCCCCTTCTTGATTCAATATTTTTTTCTTAAAAATAACTTAATAGCCTCCTTTGTAAATGAATAAAATAAGGCATTAAGTAGAAAATAATTAACAAGCAAACATTCCTTAGATAAATAAAAGTAACACTAGAACCATTGGAAGATCTCATTGAGTATAATGGAGATGAAGCGTGTCTAACACCTTCCTCTCACTTAATCGGCTCCCGAACCCTAGTTTCTCACCCTTAATTCTTAGATTTTATCATTATTTCTCTATTCCTTAGGAGCAAATAAAAGATGATGGTGACTCAATAATTTTACTAACCGCGTCAGACACAACAAACTTTTGGTTGATCATTGTTCTTGGATTAAATCTCTGAGAAACTATATTATTGGTATAAATAGATCACGTTGACAATATCATGACATTAGGATTTGGAGGTCACTTTTCAAGTTTCACTTTGGCAACAAAAGTTAACCATGGAAGGTTGACTTTTTATTGACCATTCTCTTTTGAGGTCTTGCATGGTTAGTTGTTTGGCTATTTCTTTTTTGGATTCAAGACATAATATTGTAAATTCAAAGTTCAAGTTCAAATACAAATTTGAAATTCGAGGGAAAAATCATTTTTCTTGGAAATCAAGTCACATTACATTCAAAAGGGTCAATCTTCATTACAAACATTCAAAATTTCATTACAAATGGTATGTTTGTTTCATGGATACAAAATATATTCCTAGGAACTTAAGGTTGAAAATAAAAATATCCATGTTTGTTAAAAGAGAATACAAAATTATACACAGGAAAAAATTATACCTAGGAAATAATTTTCCCCATGTTTAATGGCTTTCTAATTCCCTTTTATAAGTGTGAGAATCTTTTATTCATGGCGGTTACCATTAAAAATAGTTGGTTATCTCTATTGTTACACACTATTTTTTTTATAATATTATTTTTTATTTATAATAATAATATATTATTAATTAAAGAAAATTAAAAAATAAAAGATTTCTGGGATTTTAAGATACTATCAAAACACTTTTTATAAAAATTTATTCCTTGGAATATTATGCCTGAGATTAATTTTTTATACCGTGAAACAAACGCCCCCAAAAATCAAAGTACAAATTACATAAGAAAAATCCCATTTGACCTTAAGTTAACTTTTGGTCAAACAGTTGACCAAAGTCAAATTGATTCATAATCCTATTTTTTACTTCATCCTCAAGGTTCTCCCATCCTTGTGCCTCCAAGGTCTTCAAAACTTCATGATTCCCGATGTCTTCCAAAACTTCCACCTTGATATGCCATGACTTGCTAAACCTTTTTATGTCCAAAATTCCTAGCCTTCAAGATGCTATGTCAAGCCAAGTATACATTAGCTCTACAGCCAGTGGCGGAGACAGGGGGGTGCATAGGAAGGTCATGGCCCCCCTTTAATTCTATTTATAAAAAAAAAAATCATATATTAGAAAATACAAAAATAGCCCTGTTTTAAATTAAAATGTTTTTTTCATCTTTCATTATTCATTACCGTTCAGTTTTGTTTAGGAAATTAGGTTACGATAAAAATTGATTGAAATTGCAAAAACAGAAAATCGTCAAAATCAAACCGTTCATCGTTGTCGGTGCCGTTGAAAATTGGAACAACTCTTGCAATCTTCTTTGTTCCAAAAGGTCTATTTCTTCCTTTTTGTATTGTTGTTTATGTTTTTAGGGATTTTATCTTCTTCTTCCTTTAAGAGTGTTAAGAGGGGTAGTACTAGTGATTATACATTTTCTTAATTTATGGATGTTAGATTTATGATTTAGGAATGTTTAGATTTATGATTTGTAGAAAACTTGGCATTCGGCAACAATGGAGAAATAATATAACCACAATGTCAGTGTCAGTAAACATATTGTTTCTATGGAGAAATTTAATGAGATTGAATTTAATAATATTTTTATAAATTATAATATTGACATTGTTTCTATATGACTACATTGTTTATATATGACTACAACAAGTATTGTATGTTAATGAATGGGAAAATAGAAAATTTGATTTTCAATTTTACATTCTTACTTGAAAATTAACTTTTATGCTTTATTATGTTTTATTTTTTTCAGTTGAAAACTAAAGATGAATAATAGAAAAATTGATTCTTTTTTCAAGAGGAAAGCATGTGAAATTGAAAGAGAAGAGAGAGATGAAGAAATTATAATCTCGACATCAGAACCTGATACAATTCTTGAGAATCCAATAACTGAAGAACCTCATGGCTTTGAAATTTTTTTGGAACGTGATCCTGGAAAGCGTCCCCCGATTTGGCAATATCCACCAAATCAAGTGGATGCAATACAACGAGCATATCTAAAATGTGGTCCATATCAAATTCATTTAGAAAATTATCCTTTATCCGGTTATGAGGATCATCCAAGAAGGTTTCAATATACTTGGTTTAGCATATTTCCATCATGGTTAGAATATTCACCATCTGAAGATGCTGCATATTGCTTACCATGTTACCTTTTTAGCAAAAAACCTAGTGGACGTCCCGGATCACATGTCTTCATTTCTATAGGTTTCAGAAATTGGAAGAAAGTTAGGAATGGAAAGAAATATTCATTTCTTAAACACATAGGAAATGATCCTTGCTCACCATACAAGAATGCAATGCAAGCTTGTCAAGACTTGTTGAATCAAGATGGTCATATTAGAAATGTTATTCAAGTGCAAAGTTCAAGTCAAAGAATGAATAACCGGCTACGTCTCAAGACTTCAATTGACACTGTGCGTTGGTTAACACTTCAAGCTTGTGCTTTTAGGGGTCATGACGAAACTAGCAATTCAAGAAATCAAGGAAACTTTCTTGAGTTGTTAAAACTATTAGCATCTTACAATGATGAAATTGCAAAAGTTGTTTTAGAAAATGCTCCACAAAATTGTAAGTATACTTCACATCAAATTCAAAAAGAACTCTTGCAAATTCTTTCTAGTAGGGTGAAAAAACATATTCGTGAGGAAATTGGTGATTCCAAATTTTGTATCGTTGTGGATGAAGCTCGTGATGAGTCAAAAAAGGAACAAATGGCTCTTGTATTAAGATTTGTTGATAAAGTTGGTTTGATACAAGAGAGATTTTTTGATGTGGCACATGTTAAAGATACCACATATTTAACTCTTAAGGAAGCAATATGTGATATACTTTCTCGACATATAACCTTGATGTTTCTAACATTCGCGGCCAAGAGTATGATGGTGCTAGCAACATGAGAGGAGAATGAAATGGTTTACAAGCACTTTTTATGAAGGATTGTCCTTATGCATACTTGTTCATTGTTTTGCTCATCGATTGCAACTCACATTGGTTACATCATCAAGAGAGGTAAAATAAATTCATCAATTCTTTGAGAAGCTTGTTTTTGTTGTCAATGTTGTTTGTTCTTCTACGAAGCGCCATGATGAGTTACAAGCGGCCCAATTAGAAGAAATTGCATATTTATTAGAGATTAATGAGATTGTAACTAGTAAAGGTGCAAATCAAGTTGGTACTTTGAGACGAGCGGGAGATACTCGTTGGGGATCACATTAAAATTCTAATTGTAGCTTGATAAACATGTATGAAGCAACTTGTTCAGTTTTAAAAAAAATTGCAAAGGAAAGAGGAAGTTATGCTACATGCGGGGATGCTGATAGTTCTTATAATTACTTGAAGGAATTTGATTTTATATTTATATTGCACTTGATGAAAGAAATTATGGGGATAACAAATATGCTTTGTCAAGCCTTACAAAAATAAAATCAAGATGTAGTTAATGCTATGCACTTGGTTCGCTCAACAAAGGGTTTGATTCAAGACTTGAGAGAAAATGGTTGAGATATATTGTTTACTAAAGTGAGATCATTTTGCGAAAAACATAGTATTGAGATTCCTGATCTTAATGATATTCATTCAACAACAAGATTTGGACAATCCCGTCTTGAAGAGAATCAAGTTACAATTCAACATTACTTTAAAGTTGAAATCTTTTTCAGTACCATTGACAAACAATTACAAGAGTTGAATAACAGATTTAGTGAGCAAGCAATGGATTTGTTAACACTTTCTTGTGCCTTGTCTCCCAAGGATGGATATAAAGCTTTTAACATTGATACTATTTGTTCTCTTGTTGAGAAATATTATCCTATGGATTTTAGTGATCAAGAGAAGAATAATTTGAAATGTCAACTCCAACATTTTCTTTTTATTGCTCGCAAAGAATCAGATTTGAATAATTTATCCACTATTCAAGAACTATGTTCATGTTTGGTTGCAACTGGACAGGCCGAAATTTACTTTTTGATTTACAGAGTACTCCGTCTTATCATGACTCTTCCGGTTTCTACGGCCACAACTGAGAGGTCTTTTTCAGCAATGAAAATTATCAAGACTAAGTTGAGAAACAAGATGAATGCTGGTTTTCTAGGAGATAGCATGACAATATATATTGAAAGGGAGATTAGTGCAAGCATTAGTTCTGAGTCTATTATTGATGATTTCAAGTCACTTGGAATGGGTAAAGCGTTATTTTAAGGTATTTTAAAATTATGTTGTTTAATTTTTTGATATTCAACTTTATATTTATGTTAACTTAAATATTTTATATAAAATATTATTTTTATTTTTATTTATAATCTTTATTTCACATTAGTGGCCATCCCTTTATTTTTTATCCGGCTTCGGCACTGTCTGCAGCAATGAGATTAAGTTAGCACCACACACAACACTTGGCCTACACTTTATATATAAACAAACCTAGTCATGATCATCCAACACACATCTAACAAGATTCATCATCATTCATCAACATTTACTAGCATCACTATGAAATATTAATCAATTCTAAAACCTGCTAGCAAAACTAACCTAAGATTTAGTTCAACCTAACCCTTCCTAACCCATTCATTAACAGTTCTAACAAGTTGTCATAAGCATAACAGTCCCAATTAACACAATCATAATTCCACAATTCCATGGTAATCCAGTTAACCTAACAGTTGAATCACTAACTGTCAAATATCAAACCTATTCATACTAACAGATTCTTCATGTAAGTCTCAAGTAATTAACAGTTTAACATTTCTAACCAAACTAAGTAGTTTTCATGCTAATTATCCTAACTGATCTCTAACCAAGGCACTAACTCAGTTCAGTTAACATACGAACCCACACAACTAACACTGTCAATTGCCAATCCAACTAACCAACTCCATCCTTATTAACAGTTCAAACACGCCACGTTAGATCAGTTAACATAACCCTAACCTCTAACTGTCACAGTCAACAACTTGATTAGCTGTTTTTTTCTAACTATCACTAACAGTTAATTAACTAATAATACAAACTTAACCTCTAATTTTCTAACTTCTAGCATCAATTAGTTTTCTAACTGAACACACTAATTAAGCTCAAACCATTCTAACGGTGAAGCAACCATTAACTAACTAACCTAAATTAACAACTAACAGCCTACCTAACACTAACATAACTAACTGATCACCCTAATTCAATTCACCAACTGTCAAAATTAACTAACTTCAATTCCCTAACAACTCTAATTCAGTTCACTACAATCTTAACAGTTCAATTCATAACATCAAACTAACCTAAATGTCCAAAATTCAAACTAACCAACTGTTACTAACAGTGTTAACACCCTATATAAACTTACTCATTGAATCTACTAACCCTAACAGCTGAATCTACTAAGAAGAAGGAAAAAACATTTCAAGAGGTGATTATGGGTTACTCTGCCGCTTCCGGTGCGGCGGAGCAATTTCTTGGCCGTGGTAGGATGAAGTGGGAGTGAATCCGACTCCCTTCCACTCTTTGCCCTCACACACCCATGGGCCTCCCAAACGATAAGCCCAAAGGCTTTACTGTTACACTCCCCATATTTCTGACACACACACCCTCCTGAATTCAACCATGGCAAATGAGCTTAGTTACATGGCCCTGCGCCCATTGGTAACTAGACATCTTTTCTTCTAAATACACCTGTGGCAGGCGTGAGTTGTTTATTTAATCAATTATTGTTCTTTTATTTTATTTTAATTCTTTTGGTCACACATTTAAATACATCTAAAAATACATAAAGATACACATTAAGAATAGTATAATCTTTAGGCTAGATTTTAATTAGGGTTAGTTTTTTAATTGAGTTTAATTGTTATTTTTATTTTAGCCTCCTTTAATGATTAATTAGAGATTAGGATTAACATTGGTTAATTTCAATTTTTCATGCCATTATCTCTTTCATGATTTTATGTGCTAGATTGTGTGATCCTTTTCATGATCCATTATTGGTGGATTAGTTGATCAATTTCAGTTTTGATCGATTTATTACATTTTATGATTTAGACTTGTCTTAGACTTTTCATGAACCATTTGTATGTTCTCCAGATTTGGCCAAGACGTCTTCTGCTCGGATATATATGTGCTCGACGTACCCCTATCCCGATCAGGGTTGTCCGTCAAACGGTTAGTTTTTGGCACTTACCTATTTTCGGGGGATCCGCGATCCAGGCCCAAAATAGGAACCGTTAGCCACGCACCGGGGGCTCTCTATATAAACCCTCTCACTTGAGAGAGTCAGGTATTGAATATTCACTCTCTAAACACTTTACTTGTACTTGCTCACTCTCTTGCCCGTTCTTACTTTGAAATCGGAGTACCTTGTAGGTACACCCCGTACTCTCCTCAACGACCGAGCAAATACTTTAAGGGTCACGTCAGCATCAGCAACCGTTGGAGATTCTGATCATTGTTACAATCAGTGGCGCCGTCTGTGGGAACAATGTTGCCCCGTTTTCTCATTTCCAGATCATGAAAATTGAAATATCACCGTCCAATCTCTCTCAGTGGCTCACAAAGATGACTCCGTCAATGCTCGAGTCTTCTCGAACATCCCCATTAAGCAACGAGAGAGCGACAAAACCAACCCTCCCCTCGGGGAGCCTGATCGTTTCTAAGACGGGCGTACTGCCTCCCCGTCACCGGAACCATCCATGCAGCCTGAGATCACGCCCGCTGATCTCCCTTTAATTCTCATCCCTGAAGGGACGAACCGACACTCGCAACTTTGGTCGAAATGACCAATAACATTAACCTCATCCTCTTGCGCCAGGGCGAAAGACTGGATGTTATGGAAGAGGCGAGACACACCAGGTCCCCTCCTTCTACGAGGAGCCCTCGTAAATCCTGCAGCAGATCACCCAGTCCAAAGAAGGACCACCACCACATAGAAGTCGTTGGGTCTATCAAGAAGAGGACTCGTTCGTCTCCTCGACGAAACAAATCCCCACAAACAAAGAAAACTCGAAGGAATCTACAACCAGGAGTACGACCGTCTCCGGAGGGCGCAAAAAATCGTTCAAGATCTCCTCCTCTTCGTCGAGACAAGGACGATCGCTCCCGTTCCACCTCCCCGTTGTCTAGTGACGAGGATGAGCCTCGTGGCCCCCTCTCTGAGGAGATCATGTCTATTAGGCTTCTAAAACGGCTTGAGAAGCCCCCACCCCTAGGAACCTATGATGGAACAACGAACCTAGACGAGCATATCGAGAACATCGATACTCTGCTGGACTACAAAGGCGTCCGATGAGCAATTAAGTGTCGTCTCTTCCCTACGACATTGAGGAAATAAGCTATGTCTTGGTACAAGAGTTTTCCCCACGAATCCATCACATCTTGGAGGCAACTTGGGAGAACATTCTCTCGACATTTCACCACTTCTCGACGTCATCTGAAGACGGAGGCCTCCTTGGAAGCAATCATCCAAGGCAAATAAGAACCTTTACGCGCTTACATCAAGAGGTTTAACAAAGAAGTCGTCCAAGTGTCGACCACTGATGATATAAAGAAAGAGCGAGGACTCCGCCCCCAAATTGATTTCAAGAGAGCTGTAGGCATTGAGACACCCGCTACACTCGACGCCTTTCTCCTCAAGGCACAAACGTATATTTAATACAAGGAAAAGGAGAAAGTCATCACTGCCCGTGACACTAGGCGTAATGAAGACGCCAAACCTTCTAAGCATGACGACTCTTTGACATCCCGTCGGGGATACAAAAAACGAAAGGAAGATCACTCCCGTGAACCGCGAGAGCATAAGGGCCCGATCGGGAGGTTCCACGACTACACGCCCCTCACAGTGACACAGGAAAAGATCCTTTCTGAGTGTGCAAACTCTGAGTTCCGCCAGGCTGGTGTAAGGTTCCCTAAACAGCAACCGAACAAGCCAAACACGGACAAGACAAAATACTATCGTTTTCATAAGTCCCACGGGCATAATACCGAGGATTGCTGATAAGTGTAAATTGTAGCTATTTTTGTATAAACGTTTTGTTGCACTTATCGATACTTTTTGTTGTAATCGTTCGAATAAACCTCACTTTGTATGTAAATGTGTATACTTAGTGTATAATAAATATTTAGTGTATTTGTGTATCATTTGATAGTTTTCTACTCATTTTGTAGGTATTGAGGTGTATTTGGAGCATGAGCAATAAAGTGTCGAAGACACGGCTTCAAACACCCGATTTTGAGCAAGGCATCGGCGAATAAGGATCAAAATGAGGATTATAAAAACCACCAATTTGGTTGATTTTTATTCATTGTTAGATAGGAAATTGAATAAGATTTCCAACATTTCGAACCGGGCGCAAATCAGAGTTACAGTTCAAAAGATATGAAGAAAACAATTTTGGTTGCTCACTGAGCGAGCTCAGGGCGAGGTTTCCAGCAGGTTTCTCGGTGAGCGAGCCAGAGCTCGCTGAGCAAGCTGATAAGACGGTTTAACAATTTTTTAGGACTCGCTGAGCGAGCCATGCGATCTTGACAACTTATAAAAGAAAAAAACATATTTTTTAGGGATGGTTTGGGTAGTTTTTGCTCTCACTCCATCAAACTTCATTTCTTCATAGATTTAGCTTAGAAAACATCAATGAAGCTTACAATCAGATGATCCGGAGTCGAATCTCTCATCGATTGGTGTTGACAAACCAAGAAATG
The DNA here is from genome assembly GCA_963966055.1 of Lathyrus aphaca. Classification (NCBI taxonomy): domain Eukaryota; kingdom Viridiplantae; phylum Streptophyta; class Magnoliopsida; order Fabales; family Fabaceae; genus Lathyrus; species Lathyrus aphaca. The sequence continues at coordinate 27,936,527 of OZ014521.1, read as the reverse complement.
CTTGGTTCTTCTTCTTTTCTTTTCTTTGTAATCTCTATTTATGGGTTTTGTATGTGTATTTACTTTGATCTTATGTATATTTGTTGATCATGGTGTTATATTAAACTTGCTTTACGAATCTTTATCGATGTTCTCCTTGATTTTTGCTTTATGCGTGGGGTTTGGGTTGTGTTAGAGATAAACATCACAAATTTTGATTAGGAATGATTATCTGTTAGTTTCTGGATGCTAGAGATAGATTTAGATCTAATAATCTTTATGGGTGTCAGATCTTAATGCTTCTATGTCGGTTGTGTTGGGCGTGAGAGTGTCGATGTGAGTGATATGGATGTCTTCTGTAACTTGAGTCGGTGCGAGAGTGGAAACGAGAGTAATACGGTTGTTCTCTCAACTCAGTGTGTTAGAGATGGACACTATGTGAGCGATGCCAGATGATATTGATGAGTTTTGTATGTTGAGTATAACTGGTCGATAAGTTTAAGTTTGTGACAAGTAGATTATATGCATGCCTGATAAGTTTCTTCTCTATGAAAAATGAATTCTTTTTATGTTAATATTTACTTTTTTGTTTCTCTGTCTCAACCCATTCAAACCAAGCTTAAAAACTTAGAGTTATCAAACGGCAGTTCAGTAGCACCGATCTCTGTGGAGATGATAAATTCCCAGAAAAATACTTCCAAAACTTTTATTGCTTGCCGCTGTACCGCATTCCAAAAAAATGGCGCCGTTGTCGGGGATCGGTGTTTTTATTGGATCACATTGTGATAATTTCGATGTTTTTGAGTTTTGCACATAATGTCTATATTGTTCATACTTTATTCCTTGTTTTTCTTTGATACATTTATACTTGTCAATATATACTTGTTATGTTTAATGTTTGTTCAAGTGTTTGGTTAAGACACTTGCTTTTGGTTTGCGCGGTGACCCATCACCATGGCATGACGGGAGGAAGTTACTAGATAAGCACAATAAAGGCGTCGAGCTTACGACGTAAAACAAGCATGTTTTATTGTTTTTGGTCTGTTATTACTTTTGCATTATAGCATAGGTAGTGTGGTGAACATTCATTAAACAAGTTGTACTCGTATTGTTCGTAAAATTCTCAAATCTTCACTTCACAACTTGTTTAATTCATTTTCACCCGGTCTTTCTGGACCAATTTTTGTATTTGAGTTTGTGTAAGTGTTAAGTGGAGGCCTACACCAGAACCCTGTTGTTATACTGTTTTTTTTCCTGGTTCTGGTGTAGCTCGTTGAGCGAGCATACCCTCGCTGAGCGAGCCCTGCTGTGCTGAGCCAATAAATTCTTTTAATTGTTCACTTGGCTTTCCTTTTTCCACTTCCACCAAGGCCTTATATATTAGTAATTATTAGTAATTTTTCTAATTCTTTTGTTGATTGTTTGGACTCAAATTTTGGCTCGATAACTTGAAGTCGCATTTGGTGATTACCGACCCACCTGAAACTTCCAATCGTTGTTGAGTACCGACCCACCAATCATCAACTTCTCATACCAGCTTATGAGAACCCAACCACACCTTCCGTGCTTCAAAATATTCCATCACCTGAAAGATCCTCTCAATCTCCTTGATCCACTCTTGAGCCTCATCTGGGTAATGCTTTCCCTTAAAAGTAGGGGATTGTTCTTCCGGAACTCATCATTCTCGCTGTTACCAGCATTCAATGGATTCTTCATAGCTTGAGCCATAGCCTGCATAGTGGCAACAAGTGCAACATCATTCCTTCCAGCCATTCTCAACTGCTAAGTAACAACAACAAGAAACAACAATCAAAACACCTATACAGAACACAACCGACTATTACAGACCATAACTACGACAACGACAACAACTCAACGACTTGGTCGGACATGCCAACCTGCTCTGATACCAATTGTAACACGCCGAATATTCTCCATCATTTTTAATAAATAAAATACAACAATCAGAGTAAAATTTCATCCTCAATTTGAGATGCTACTTTCAACTACTCAAAACATGCTCTTAAAGGTTTGATACATAACATGAAATGGAAAATTTGTTTGAATTAAGCAGCGTAAAAATTAAATGGTAATGTCATCATTAAAATAGAAACAATTTAAAAACTTGCAAAACAACACCAACATGTCTTAAACATAACTATTAAACTAGAATAATCAAAACGACACTCTCGACTCCCATGTTACGTATCAGAGCGGACGCCACGACCACGACTACTCCTGAGTATCTACATGTTACCAACATAGGGGAAACATTCAACCAGAAGGGGTGAGATACTTAAATCAATTAAAGTAGGAAAATGATATAAATATAAGGCATATATCACATAAGTACAATAACAACATACTTATCATAACAAGAATCACAATCCAACTACATGTCTACAACAAACACATCAATAATATATACATCTACATCATACATATCAACGACAATGCATGCAAATGAGACTCAACCATAGACTCAATGCATGTGGTACCAATAATCGATCCCTATTTCATGATCCAGTTCCCGTCGAAACTCTCGACCCCTTTTCCATGGTTCAGTGCAACCCCTCTTTCATGATTACAACTTCGACCCCTATTTCATGGTCTAGTGTGACCCTTATTTCATGATCACACCCTACACCGTGATTGGACACAATCACCTCACCAACAACGACAATATGAAACAACAACGACATTATGCAACAACAACAACAATATTTCATGCATATTCATTTTCATAATAACGATTTAAGATCAACAACACATACACAACTAAACATATAGAATGTATTCACAACATTCACACAACAACTTTCAATCTTAACAAAATGTACATACAACCTCTATAAATCTAATCAAAATGCATCAACAACATACCAACCCTCCTAACATATAAAGCACAATTTTTCATGAATTTTAATGAATTAAAAATATAATTTCTCACTCCCAGGTCTCACTAAGTGAGAAAGCTACTGCCTCGAAGAGGCAGAAATTTTCAACAACTCGTTAAGCGAGCAGCCCCTCGCTAAGCGGGCCTAGAGAAACCAACAGAAAAACCCTACGATTTTATCACTCCTCTCTTGCGATTCTCACCCTAAAATAGTGTATAATATTAGTCCCAGCCAGTATTTTCCACCAGAACATTCACAATTAACATCACTAACACAAACATACATATCAAACCTCATAACTTCTCAATTTCATATCACATTCATCAGTTTATTAATCATCAAATCCCACTAATATACCATAGGACATATACCCTAACATTCATATCACATTACCCTTAAAAGATGAAAGAGATCCCACCCTTACCTTAATTCGATGAAAAATCCCTTCCTTCTTCACAAATTTCTTGCTTCTAGCCTTTATCCTCTTCTCTCTTCTTTACGCTCTTCCAACTCTCACAATCAGTTTCTACGAGAATTGATTTTCCTTTTTCAAAATTCTCAACCTAACCCTTGGACCCCTACTATGGAATCCCCATCTTGCCCTCACTAATTTTTCGTCTAATTACCGTACTACCATTCCACTTAATATTTCAAATATTAACTCCAATATAGTATAAATTATCTAAACTTATATTAATTAAAATAATATTATCCCTTCACTCGACACACCACTGTCGCTCCCCGAATTTCCATCCTGGTACAAACGCGAAAGTGACACGGAAAAGAATAGAGTCGCCAGCCAGGCATTTTTATCCCGAAGAAAGGGAATGGTAATGCTGCACAAACCAGAAGAAAGAAGAGGAAGGACACAGGTCCTACGAACCAAAGAGACTGAGTTCGGGAGTCGGTTACGACCTGGGAAGGTATTAGCACCCAGATCGTCCGCCGTACCCGACGGAATCCACGCTTGCAAAGAAAACTGTTTCAAAGGGTTAGGGTATGAAAGCTGCTGCAAAAGAAAATAAAATGAACTGGATAAAAGAACTGAGAAAGAAACTGGATGAGAAAATAAAGAGAAAAATGTAGGGAAAATAAAGATTGTGCTCGAACGGGCCCTACCCCGCTGCCTACGTACCTCATCAGGATAATGAGGATCAGAGACGCCGTAGTTCCCCTAACTAGGGGTAACAAGGAAATTGCTTGTGAATTAAAGCTTGAACTGCCTATGCCATTGCTCAGGTGTTGCAGACTCGGACGACGAGTGCGTAACTGTCTTGCGAAGTGACAAGTAGGAGCAAGTTCACATACGGAGTGAATGAGATGAGAAAAGAATTCCCGAAGGAAAGACGCTTATTGTTTGTTTGGTGTTTTTTAGAAGCTTTTATGAGTGAAAGTTTGCATAGGTAAGTGTACCTAAGTCTTACTCAATGGGATGTGTACATCTCACATCATCCCGAAATGGAATGCGCAAGAGGCACACCTATCTATGGAGGAAATCCCCAAAGCTAGTCCCACAAGTGAAGGCTTAAGCACACTGGCCTATTACCATTATTAAGTATTTTTGTGGTTTTTTGGTTAAAAAGTGTTTTTTTTAGCTTTTCTTTGTGAGGTACTCATGCTATGATCTATCCACCACGAGTGATAACTCACACCTCGCCCAGAAACGGAACGCGTGCAAGTATCTCATAGCAAAGTTCCATGTCACATGAAAAGTACTCAACCTTTATTAAGTGAATTAGAATTGAGTTTGAAGATGAGAAGAGAAAACACCAAAGGATCACAAAAGGTAAAATTCTAAAAGGGGACTAAAGAATCCTAAGTGTTAACATGCATGGATGTCCTAAGGTTAGTGAGGTTTCTATCCTAATGAAGAAAGTAGAGAAGAAGAAGATAGAAGAAGAGATGAGACTTGGAGATGTGGAACTCAACTCCCACACCTCACACTTACCATAGCCCCTGCAAGGTTAATAACATGTATACAAGTGAAATGAAAATGAAAAAAATCACATGCCATCATCATACAACCAGAAGTGAAATGATATGAACAAATGCACAATGCAAATGCAACTCAAAGGAATGAGATATGAAGTTTATAAGTCAAAATGATGCAACATGAACACATATGAAAACAAATGCACACTTAAGGAGGATGCAAAGCAACAATGCATAAAAATGGACTAAATGCACACAATCAGAACCAAAACAAGATGAAGAAGGGCTTAAGAAGCCAAAAAGATGAAGAGAATGGACACACAATATCAAACAATTACAAAATGGGAGTGAAAGAAGTGAAGAAGTAAGATGAAAACACTTAAGAAAAGAAAGGACACAAAAGGGAAGCAAACACAAGAATTACTAAGACTCAAACCCTAATCTAGGACCAGGAAGGTACCCATACCCCAAAGGAACCCCAAATGAGAAGAATAAGTTGGCACAAGTGCCCTTCTAAGCTTATAAGAGAGCTAATGGACCAAAAGAAGCAAAATGGGACAAGGTTCAAAGTAAAATTCAAATCAAATCAACCAAGAATCTAAAAATTCCACAACTCAAGTAAAATGATCTTAAAACATGGTATATCAATGAGCCAAAAGGGTTTGGAAAAATTCAGAAGCAAACTAGGTCAAATGGAGGCTTAAACACAAGCTAGGGTTACAAACTTCCATCACAAGTCAAAGGACCAAGACCCAAGGAATAAATTTATAAAAATCAGGGGAAAAATCACATGAGAAGTACATCATCTTAGGATTCCAAAGCAAAAATAATGGGAACAAAATTCAAAATAATGAACTCTATGGAAATTAGACAAGGCAGTGTACTCAAAATGAACTTAAAAAGAAGCTAATTGAAAAGAAGAATTAATTGTGACACGTGGAAATGGAAAATAAAAAATATGGAAAAATAAAAGACACTTCAAAGATGACTCATGATTTTTTTGGGAATTTTTTAATAATGGGAAGTATTTTAATTAAATAGAAACTAAACTGAAATAAAAGAAAAATAAAGTGAAAAAGAAATTAAAATGAAATGGAGATGGGGTGCAGGAAGCAAGGGTTTCACGTTCAAAATGTTTGGGCCCAATGTGAGGGGGGTGCGCATAGCTTTCTGAAGCCCACCCAATTGCGCTGGCTTATGACTTGTATGGTGGAAATTCAGTGAAAATAATTGGAAAATAACCTGACCTTTGGATCAATCAGACGCACATGGATGGGAACCTCATTAAATGATGTGGCACAAAGGAAAAATGTGAATGGCTGGTGCATAATAGCTACGGTGTGCTGCATCACAACACGAATTAAAATGAAATAAAAACATGTGACTGAGAGTGTGGATATTTAGGGCTAGGTGGCATCAAGTTGGATGTACGATGGAGGGATCTAACGGCCAGGACTCATCTTCTCCAATGCAAACCCTAGTTCATCACAAACCCAGTTTCCGGTGACCGGAGCTAGGGCTCCGGCACCGGAATTCATACCAGAGACCTAAACAACCATATTGATAAATAAAAACTGCCCAGATTCACTAAATCAACCTCACTGAATCCAAATATGAGCTCAAAAACCTCTAAAACTCAAAGAATCTAAGGGATCGAAGCAAAACAAAGTTGACCAACAAAACTGAAATCCAGATAACTTTCACTACAATGCATCAATTTCAAATCTAAAAGTTGCAGCATGATCAGTGAACTTCACACATCATAAAACACATCACTAATTTCATTTTTAGATCTTGAGATTTGGATCCATACCTGAGGTGAAGATCTTGATTCAGTGAGATATAAGACCAAATAATGGATGCAATGCACTCCTCTTTCACCCTAGATGCAAAATAAATGCATCTAAGGTCTTGAATGAAGCTGAATCTTGAGATTTGATCACACCTGCCCTGAAATGGCAAGGTTGCTAAACTTGAAGGAAAGCTTGAATGAATGGTTGCTTAATGATCCTTAGCTTGCCTAGAACAAGGATCCAGAATTTGTTTTGAGATTGAGAGCTTGTATCAAGAGAAATGAGAGAAAATGCAAATGTTGCATAAACTTGAGAATGAGAGAATGAGAGAGAGATGCACAATTCTGAAACCATAGCTGCTTATATGTGATCTCACAAACCCTTGCTGAAAGAATTGTGTGATTTGCACGTGTAGATCATGAGGTATGTGTGATTTTGCAAATTTTGCAAAATGTGAGATAAGCATGCCACCCTCATGCCTTGCTTGCATTCTCAGCCCATGTGCAATGCTTTTCCAACCCTTGATCAAAATGTAATCAATTTTGGCCCTTAGATCAAGTCATCACACACTTCTCATGATTTTTGCAAATTAACCCATTATGAGGAAACTTCCTTATTATGCACGAAATTGGGAGTTTCTTTGGAGCAAATTAATCACAATGCAATGCATTTTATCATTGAAACAAAATTGAACCAATACCAAGTCATGAAAACAAGTTTTGAAGCTTCTTGCATTTGGTGCATGCATGAAAAGTTGAATTTGCCCTAAAATACATGAAACTTTCGAAGAGGCTAGAGGAAAAACCATAAATCCCCTGAAAAAGTACTTGTACTTTTTGAAAATGGGAGCCCTTAATCTCCAACTTTCATGTTTGACTTTGGTCCATTTGAAGAATTTTTGATCATGTTAAGGCCATTTGAAAATTAGGGCAAAAGTTGCCAAATTTGGAAAACCTCACAAACCAACTTTGTACCATTTTTGCAAAACCCTTCAAATCACCATGATTCTTGAACTTTGATCAATACAAACCTCTTATAACATTGTAATGACCCCTCTTGGCCAAAAAATTTGGGTTAGACCCCTTGAAATCAAACAGTTGACTTTTTAAGGGCACAATTGACTTTTTACTTCATCTGCAAGCAACTGAGGCATTCTTTGACTTCCATATGGAATTTTCTCATGAAAATTGACACCTAGGATCCTCTTGACATATAGAAGACTTTGCCCAAATGAAATGGCCAAAGTTGTGAGATTTTGGTGCTTGAATCTCAAACCCTAGTTTAGGTGCCTTGTATAGGAGCTTTGCCTTGTCCTGAGATCTCTGATGATCATGCAATCTTCTGAGCTTTTGCCAATGGACTTGAACTTGTAAATGAAGTGTAGACTCACCATAGGACTTGTACAAAACCATTGGGACCCTTGTCATGGCTTATGGTGCCTCAATAACCTCCACAGATGACCATATGCTTGATGCTAGGACATGAAGAATGTTATGCCTCATCTTTCCATGATATGATGCTAAGAAAATGATATGTTCATGATGAATATGATGTGATATGATGCTTAAAATGAATAGGGCAAATTTGGGGTGTTACAACCACCAAACTTCACAATTCACACCACACACAACAATTTTCTAATTATTTAAATTAAATAAATAAATAAATAAATCGGGGCGTTACAACCAAGTTTCTGGTGTCATAGCTAAATCTTATCAACCTTGGATATCAATCATGTTGAGTGATGAATTTTTCTTTGATATATCCACATATAACATTTCTCTTTTGATCTTGAACCCTTCATTAGCACCTCTTGATCTTTGTTGGAGACAATACACTCAGACTTTTCAAAGTTCACATTAAAACCCTAATCACATAATTGACTTATTCTAATCAAGTTAACATGTAATCCTTCAACAAACAGTACATGATAAAGAAAAGGAAAACCTGGACTAACCAGTTTGCCTATGGTTTTGATTCTTTCTCTAGCTTTATCACCAAAGGTGACATAACTGTTAGAGTATGGCTTCAACTCTTCAAGATAACTCTTTTCACCAGTCATGTACCTTGAACATCCACTATCAAAATACCAATCTTCTCTTGATGAAAATCTAAGAGTGGTATGAGGAATGAGTCAAGAGACAATTTCCATGACCTTCCACGCCTTTTTAGCTTGATTTCTCTTCCATTTCTTCCTTTTGGGCCTTGGAATACTATAAGACTAAGAATATCCATTCAATCTATGTCAAAAAGGTATTATATGACCATATTTATAAAAATGGTGACACCTCTAACATGAGTTCTTGTTCTCTTTATTGTGAGGGTACACATCTTAAGCATGATGATGGGACATGTGGTCTTTCATCAGAAACTCAGTTTTCTTCTTAGGAGCAACAAACTTCTTGGTGGGAATTTTGACCTTGTTATTCATGGAATTATGGTCAAACCCTATAGCCTTCTTCTCCCTAATCTATATGATCTCATCTAACATATTGTAACCAATGTTCAACATACATACATATTTTTCCATATTGTCAAGTTTAGACTTTAATAATGTGAATTCCTCTTCTAGATCTATAATGGTAGAGCCAAGATACTACTTTTCCTTGAGTAGATAACTTAAGGACTTCTTTTTTTCTCTTCACTAAATCAATATTCCTTTCACTCAATGAGCAACTCTCTAAAAGTTTCAACTAACTCTTCTGCTAAACTATCTTCCTCACTAGACTCACTACAAAAGTCATATTTTCCGATGAAAACCATCACCTTATTAGCTATCACTTCTTCACTCTCATCATCATATTCATACCAAGAGATTGATAATCCTTTTTTTGCTCTTGTTCAGGGGCCTGATATCTGAGACCTTGTTTGGGACATTTGTCCTCCAACTTCTATCCAACCATCTTAAAGTTTGATTAAAATTTCTCCCAACAAGGTCTATATGTTTTGAAAATCCTTCTGAACCTTGATATTCATCCCCTTCAGTGTTCAACACAAAAGCTATACTCTTGTTCTTATTTTCAGATCTATCATTCAAAGCCATCTCAAAGGTTTGTAAAGAACCAATGAGTTCATAGACTTTGATGCTACCAAGGTATTGGGCTTCTTCAATAGTTGTGACCTTCATATCATACTTCTTTTGAAGATACCTTAGGATTTTTGTCCATATTTTATTTAGACATCTTCTCTCATGAAGCAAAGGAAGTATTGGCAATGTCATGAAATCTGATGTTGAAGTCTAAGATAAATTCATCATCATTAATCCTTAGATTCTCAAACTTTGTAGTGAGGGGCTACAACCTTGACATTCCAACCTTGTATGTGCCTTTATATGCGATTTTGAAGACCTCTTAAGCATCTTTGGTTTCAGTACATGTGTTGATCAACCTAAACATGTTCTTGTTCACACCATTGAAAATAGAGTTCAAGGCTTTGGAATTTCCAAGAGTTTCATTATCTTCAGCGTCAGACCACACAACTTCTGGATTTAAGCTTGATGTACCATCTTGAGAAATAATCACAAGGTGTTTTCAACCTTTTATCATAACATTCCATGTTTTTTTGTTTGTTTATTTGAGAAAATCAACTATATTAGCTTTCCAATAACCATAGTTGGTGCTATCCAAAATAGATGAACTATTGGAAGACCCTCAATCCTTAGTGTGATCCATTTAAACAAAAATTATCTTACCTATAGCTCACCAAAACAGAACAGGGTGCCTGCTCTGATTCCAATTGAAATTTTGTTCTTAAGGGACAAATATTGGACCCAATGCTTAAGCATGGGTGTTCAACATCTTACACCAAAATTAACACACAATTGATAAACAAGATTAAGCAGGAAAAAATAAAGGAACACACAAAATTATTAACCCAGTTCGGTGAAACCACACCTACGTCTGAGGGCACTCTACCCTAGAAAGGACATTTAATATCTTTAATTAGTACAATTAGTCTTATAGGAACAACAACCTCATGTTGTTCAATGCCTCTTCCTAATCCTAGTGATTTTCTATTTAGGTCCCCCCTAAATATGAGAACTTCTCTCACTTTCTTTCAATCACTAATCCCAAATGATTGTTCCTTCACTAAAAAACTTATAGAATGTTGAATTACAACTTAAATAAACAAACGAACAATATGCCTTATGATATGAATGAGGGTGCTAGCGTGGTGTACAAGAAACACAAACAAATGACTCAAATAAGACCCTAACACTAGGTATCTTCAATATTTGCTTCTTATCTTCAAAGATGGAATTAAGTCACCTTAAATAACAATGATTCTTTTGGGCTTTTTCCAATGGGCATAAGCAGTTTTGATCTCGTCTAGAAAAATAAAAGATTTAGTTGGATTTGATTTGTTCCACAAAATTCTCCAAGAAAATATATGATTTGTTTTTAAATTCAAATTTAAATCTCCATTTAAATTCGATTTTATCACGTCTAATTTAACCAAACAAATTAACATAAATGCATTGCAAAAATATAACAAAAAATCTGCAACAAATATGATTGAACCAACAAAAAAATAATGCGTATAAAAATACAACATAGGCTTTCTGGCAAGATCTAGATATTGCACACATGCTGGGACATTTGTTCCCACATGTGTTCTTTCTTCACAACACCATTGCGCACATGTTGGGACATATGTTCCCACATGTGTTATGTTCCCACATGTGTTATGTTCCCACATGTGTTATTTCTTCACTAAACAACTTGAACCTACAATGTTGTTTTTTTCATTATGCAGCCAATCCAAAAAGGAAAAACACATCTTTAACGCCTAAAAATTGAAAATATTTGTGTTAATATCCACACCCATAAAAGACTGCAAAAAAATGGGGGGAGGAGCTGACATATTAGAAGATGCGGGCCTAAAACCTCAGCCCCTCCCGTAAAAAATTAAGGAAAAACAAGTACTCCCAACGGGTCAGGCCTATTTTTCCACCCCTAATTATGAGATATCTCGTTGGCACACATAAGATGGGTGTATAATAACCTAAAAGGACATATTATTTCTTAGTTGAATACTTTGAATATAAATTTATTTGGTTCAAATTAGATCGAAAGAGTAACAGTGGCACGTATCACTTACTTGACAACTCACTTGTCTTATGGCATAACAAGAAACAAGAAAACCTAGCGATATCCATAACTGAGGGAGAATACATTATTACGGGTAGTTGTTGCGCACAAATTATCTAGATGATGCGTAAACTAAGTTATTATGGAGCTAAGCTTGGTGTTATCCCTATAAAGTGCGACAACACTAGCGCCATAAACCTCACGAAGAATCTAGTACTTAACTCTCGGACAAAACTAATTGAGGTTAAACAACAATTTATTAGGGATCATGTTGAAAAAAAGGATTGAGTCATTGAGTATGTGCCGTCATACAATCAACTCGCGTATAATTTTACAAAACTTCTTCCAAAAGAAAATTTATTTTTCATAAGAATCGAGTTAGGTATATTAAAACAATCATGCGTGGATTAATATATGCTAAAATGTCTTTTCCCTTTCCCTATGTGAATTACATTATCTATGTGCATGCTTGCCATATTTGTCTATCAATTTATTTTTCTGCCTTTTTTATAATTCCAAAAGGGTAATATATACTATTAGGGGAAGTATGGTATAATCTTTATATTTGTCATGGGAAGTTTAACTACTCCAAGTTTTATCACCCTTGTTTCTTGGATTTTCCATCTCCCCGAGATAAGTGTTGTCATCATAAAAAAAGAAGGAGAATGTATATTTTCATGCTTGCAAGTATATGATTTGCAATGATCTATATGGTTTTGATGTTGACAAAGCCTTTAAGAGAATTATTGACTAGTCTTGTTGATCAAGGCTTGTGGGTTCAAATGATATAATCTTCTGATATGTTGATCAAAGCTTATCGGTTTAATTGATATCATCTTCTAATATGTTGATCAAGTGATATGTTTGATGTTTTTATCAAGTTATGGTGCTTGAAGATCAAATATGGATTTATGTGCTTACAGTTATCTCTGATGATGTTTATCATCCTAAAGATATCTCAAGCCTCATCAGAGAGAAGATTCAAGATTTCATGAAGTGCTAAAGTCCAAAGGTAATGTAGCAAGGATCTTGAAGCTTCAATATTGTGAAAGAGAGGAAATGTGAAAGCTCATTTGGTCAGTCATGTGCATAGTGTAGTGTTTGAGGGTCGAAAGTATTATAAAATGGTAGAGTAAATAATAAGTTACTAAGTCAGCTCTCACTAAGGGTGTTTGCAAAATTATTTGGTTCAGTTTCGAGATAATCTAATGCCCAAACCAATAAAAAATATATGGTTTGGTTTGGATTGGATTTGTAGATTTTTGCGATAAAGCCTAATTCGAACCAAACCGAAAAATAACGGGTTGGTTTGGGTTCGATTGATCGGATACATTAGAAACAAATGTGCAAAAAATATTTTTAAATAATATCTAATTTATATCAATTAATTTTAAATAATAATATAAAATTCCTAATTTTTTTCATTTCTCCATATAGGTTGTGAATGTCATAAAAGGCTTTTCATTTCTTTCTTCTTGAAGTTTACTATCTTATACTAGTTTATATGATAATTATGATATAAATTATATGAATTAACATGGTTGGTTCGGGTAGACGGTCTAACAAGTAGAAATTTGGAATCTGATGCCCGAAACAATTAACATCGCATTTCATTGGTTTGGTTCGATTTTTGCTCGAACTAAAAAAATGTCCAACGCAAATACCATGGTTTGGTTTGGATTTTGGGTTGGTTCATATTTTCCCGAACCAATGAACACCCTTAGTCTCACACACTCACAAAATATTTTTGAGGACCCTCTATTTTTGATAAAATCACCCAAAAAAATGTTTCTTACATATAGATAATTGATTACGAGTCCAAATAACCAATTATGAGTGAAAATTATACTAAATAATTGATTATCCAATATGCTTAATTGATTATCTCAATTGTCACACATCATAATCGATTAATATGGTTAATAGTTGATTATAAACAACGCAATTTGAAAACTTTCCATTTTTGAACCACATAAATGATTATTGGATATGCATAATTCATTCTTCTCTCATTTTAACCCATCTCTCTCTCTCTAATTCTTTTCTTCACTAAAAGTTGCCTTAATGCTATTGTGAGTGAACATATGTGAGGTTTTAGTTGTACTGATGTTCGACTATTTTATCAAGAGTGTGATTCTCTTGAAGTCTCTCTTGGATGGTTTTTTAGGCTGTTCTTACAAAACCCGTGTTTGGTTTCTGAGATTAGCCGATAAAAATATCATTCTTGGTTTGTGAGTTTAGCTTATGAAATGCTCCACTATTAGTTTGAGGGACTAACCTTATAAAATATCTCAATCGACTGCAATAAGGTTCGTGGGCATAACTTGATAAAATCTCATTAAATATTATTAGTGGAACTCTCAAGAAGTTTGTTTCATGGGGAGAGGATTAACCCAAAATCTTGGTCGAACCTCTCTCTCTCTCTCTCTCTCTCTCTCTATATATATATATATATATATATATATATATATATATATTATTTTTGTTATCGATCAATGAGCGTGAAAATAGTTGCATGTAGATAACTTCTTATTCTTCTTTCTCCGGTGCTCCAAGTATTCCCCATATCTCATGAAATTCAATTAGATGAGTTTATAAAACCTCATTATCTAAACCATAAAAAAGGTTATCATAAATAGTTTGAGGCAACCTAATCTTCATCTTGGTCTACTTACCATTTCTTTGAGGTCTATTAATGTGATATATCCTTCTTGAATGCTATAGCAAGGCATTCCACCAATGTTGTTATTGCTCACATTATTGTTGTTGTCACCATTGGCACCTTTATTATTGATGTTTTGTTCATCTACCATGGTGCTTTCAAGTATGAAAATGTCTAAAGAAATAGATACAAAAGTACCTTTTTTGTTTCTCCTTATGCTTAGCTACTTCTTTCTTTTTTGTTAAATCAATATTATTTTAAATTTTCTTTCCTAGAAACAAGTTTATGTTAATTCAACAGAGAAAATTGCAGCGGAGAAGAAGAAGAAAATTAAATTAAATGAGATAATTTAAATAAATAGAGTTAGAGAAAGTGCACCTGGGATTTATATAGGTTTGACCTACCACTTGTCATACTCTTATTTCCAAAAATTCTTTTTAACGGTTCTATTAAGAAAAAGTGTTAAGTTTTAAGGATATGCCCACAAACATTTTACAATAATGAAATATTTTACATAGACTAGTCCCCAAACCAAAGAGGGATTTTATGCGGTTGAACTCACAAAATAAATAGATATTCTAACTGGATGATCTCAAGAACCAAATAAATATTTTTATCGGCTAAACTCAATAACCCGACAAAAATTTTCACATGTTGAGCTCAAGAATCAAACAAGGATATTTCTCGAGAGAATAACATTATTGGATAAGAAAAATTTCAACACTCCACAAATACAACACAATTAGTCTTCTAGATTTTTCTCTCTCGCATAAACAAAGTTTACCAATCTAACCAAACAAGCTAGCAACATTGTGGATTAAACAAATAGGGCTATATACAAATATAAATCAATGTGCAAAATAACTTTAACTAATTTTTTTGACATGCTTATAGTATCTAACAGCCAATCCCCGACAACAATGTTATTTTAATGAAGTGTCAAAAGTAAGTATTTTTATATCATATACATGAGGACATATGTGATAAACATCTTTTCTGCAATCATTATAATTTAGGTAAACAAAGTGTTTTTATAATTGGTTTTGATATGTACGACGATAATTATTGAAAGTGATAAAATAAAGATGAAATTTAACACTTGATTAAATTATATTGGGATTACACTACATAAATTGTAACCAATTGTATTCAAACTATATATATATATATATATATATATATATATATATATATATATATATATATATATATATATATATATATATATATATATATATATATATATATATATATATATATATATCCATTAAAATTCAATATTATCAAGTGTCACTAAATGAGTATTATTTATTTTTAAATAATATTTTGAGATCACTCGTATTGTTTAATCGAAGATTTCTCAGTTAAATTAATCAATAAAATTGCATCACATATAGACAATGTATGTGAATGTTAAACCTAAATATAACTCTAGATTTTAGTGTTTAATAGATTAATATTCTTTATTTATATCCAAAAGATATTATTCAATAACTAGTAAAATCCATAAATGAATTTATAATCGATCATGTTATATCATGCATTAAACTCAATAACACACGTAAATGTGAATCATCAAGAATAATATATTAGAATTTTGATCAATAGCACATAATTCCAACAAGAGAGAGGTTAGCTATGCATTTTCATGGTAGCAATTCATAAGAACTATATTAAGGGAATCAACATTGTAATGATCTCTCAAACGAAAGTTGATATCCACGTCGAAACTACCTCTAACATTTTCTATGACAAATAATCATGAAACTACTCTCACAAGTCCCTTTGTCCCTATATTACAATTCTCATATAACAAAGTTCCAAGCTCCTCCAAATGAAACACAATTGGCTTATTTTTATATTTCATTTCTATTTTCAATTCGTCAATCGAAGGATTGACTGATAAGCGAATTATTTTCCATTAGCACAAAGAAACTTGTTTTTTTGCCTAGGATTCGCTAATCAAAGATTTAAATGATTTTAAAATATTATTCATTTGGTGTTCAAAAAAACCCTCTAAGCCTTCTTACATTTGTTAATCGAAACATTGATCGATTAGCAAATCTTCCAAATTTCACAAGGGTTTGCTTCTATCTTGTTTTCATTGACTGAACAATGGCTTGCTAAGAAGATTTGACTTAGAATCTTTGATTCCTTGCTATTCATACATAGATCTTTGATCCTTTTGAATTTTCTTTCTATTCATGATTCATGTTGCATATAAAAAAATAAGGAATCATTTCCCATATTTAAGGCTATGCATAAATTATAAGTTTTTGTTATTACTTCGTGGTTAATTAAGGGAATTGAGTAGAGTTTATACCAATCACTAGAACAAAAAACATCTTTTACGTTGGTTGAAAAAGAGGTCTTACCTCGGTTTCATATACAAAATAACGATGAGCGTCATGAAAAGTGCATATCTTACCTCTCGGTTAAAAAAAATCGGCGGGTATTGTGTAAGGTCATGGGTTCAATCCCTATGGAGACCTTTTTGGAATTATGAAACAGAAAAAACACATGTCCCCTCGATTTTGACATTTCACTTACGGGTATACCACTTTTTTACCTCAGTTTTCTCATAAAACTGACAGGTAAAACTATTTTGACTTTTTTAAATCTAATGTAGATTGTTTATTTCACTAAATCCTATACTGAACATATAACTTCTCAAAATTGGTTAGAAAAATAACTATATGAACAATTGTGTTATATTTTAAGAACAAATTACATTAATTAATGATTTTGAAGCATCCTATAACTCATCACTTGTCTCACATTCTTTCATGGTTAAAATATCTTCAATGTTTCAAGTTCTTTATTTAACACTTACTTTTATGCTAATTCATTCTTGAATGCATAAAATTTGATGTTTTGAAAAATGAACAAATATGGAAGAAAGTTGAACAAAAATTATAAGTATTGGGGAGATTTTAACCATATAAAACACGAGATAAACGATAAGTTGTAAAATGCTAGAAAACCATTAATCAGTGTAAGATATGTTTCTAATACAATATAATTTTTCATATGATTATTTTCAAAATCAATTTAATATGACATATGTTCAAAGAGGGGATAGTGAAACAAACAATTAACATTAGATATGATAATCTCAACTCGACGAAACATGATAAAAGTTGCACAAAGAATCACAAAAACATAATCTCAATATCAATATAAATTTCAAACTCAAACACAATAACAACTAAACTAAAACATATAGATTTAATAAACTAAGCTAAAAACAACAACTTACGTTAAACAACATCATAAAAAATAATCAATAACATCAATAAACAACCTATAGGATTTAGGGTCTTAACAATAACAATAATGACGACAATAAGGAAAACAATATCAATAAATCTATAACATAAATATGTTTAATTAGCAAAAATAACAACAATGACAATAACAACATGGAAAACAACATCAATAAACCTATAACATAAATATGTTTAATTAGCAACAACAATAACAACTAGATTAAACCTCTAGGGTTTATGGTTTCAACAACAAGAACAACAACATCAACAACGTACGACATCAATAAACCTATAACATAACTATGTTTAAACAACACAAACAACAAGAGAAAACGTGTAGGGTTTCATATCTCAACCACAACACAACAACAACAACAATATGAGTAGTGATATTTGACGTAAAATAAAATGATTTGGATCTCTGAAGAAGAAACGAGAGTCCTAAACAGATAACATCTTTGTATTGAAGATGATATGTGTTTTTGATTCTCGTGGTTTAAGACTCTTTTGTTAAGGAATATTCGTTAGGGTTCTACTTGTGTTGTTTAGACAAGTGAAACTGAATGCTACAAGTTATATATATATATATATATATATATATATATATATATATATATATATATATATATATATATATATATACACACACACACACCAAAGAAATATATTCACCTCGGTTGGAAAGAAAATAGAGGTGAAAAGTTGTGTATTTTTATATTAAAAATAAAATATTCAAGAAGGTGCCATTTTTAATGAGATAAAAACATAATCTAAAGTTGTTGGGATTCGAAGCATGTACACTTAATAATTTTACCCCTCAGTTTTCGAAATAGCCAACATAATATAGTGTATATTTAAAATAAAAAATATGATGTGTCCAGGAATTTTACCTCTGTTTTTCGATATGTGAAGTGAAATCATTGTCATAAAAAGTAATTTTTCTAGTAGCCCGTTTTTAAATGAAATAAATAATTATAAAAAAAAAATATGTAATAGGTGAAATTGAAAAAAATCCTCGAGGCACGCACCCACCAGTAAACTAGCACCACATCACTATGAATACGTCATCAAAGTCATAATGGTAGTTATGGTTCTTAGACAGTAATTTTGGAGCACATATCCATATGTCATAAACATATGAATCATAAGTCCGTATAGAAGGAGGGAAGGACCAAAATCATTAAAGTCCAATCACATTCTGACACACAGAAAACAAAGAACACAAAAAGTCAAGAAATGTTAAAAGGTTCTAGAAAGTTAATTCTCGTTGAAAGCTCAACAATGTTAAGTATACCTCGCGTGTAGGAAGACAACCATAACTACAAGCCATGTTCCGATTACAAGAAACTAGTCTTGAAGAACTACTACGATGGTCTAGACCAATGTTCATCCTATAAAGGCCAAATAAGGAAAACTACCAAGAAAAAATAAAGGTACAAATGCTCTACGAAGCAACAGAGATCACCATATCAGGACAAAGAGAGATTTGAATATGCATATGTCCCTCGAGACATGTGTCTCTTAATATAAGGTTTTAGAGATTTAAACCCTAGAATTCCAATATAAAGCATAAACCAAGTCATAAAATCAAAATAAATATTTTTCTAATTCCGAATACCTCTCAATTTTAGTTTCATTAACTTTAATGTCATAGTGTTTGCATTTATCCCTCACCTCTCTAATGCTTCAGTGTTAAAGAACAATAAAGCTCACTGAAGTTCACCATAAATTTAAATTCACCGCTCTTTTATGAATCACATTATACTTCTTAAAGATCAACAAGTTTATAACAAAATTGAATAAAGAGAAATTTATTTTAATGAATATAATTTTATTTAATTAATTAATTATTTTTTAATTAAATTAAATCAATATATTTATTTAATTTATAATTAATTGTTTTTTTATTATATATTGTTTTCTCTAATTTTAAATATGAGATAAAGTTCTATCAACAAATTTTGATGTAGTTAGATTAAATAAATTAATCCATATTAACTAAAAAAGAATTATATATTTTTTTTTTATAAAAATACTTTATTTTAAAAAAAAAATACAATCAAAGCAATCTCAAAGAGATCCAGCTATCGAATGAGACTAGAAAGACAACTACAATCCAACCTAGGCCAATAACAATTTACCAATGGCATCCCTAAGTTTTGGTTTGGTCCAGCATCTATTGATCACATTCTCAACAATTCTTTTTCCTATCCCATTTAAAGTGTTTTCTTTTTTGAAACACATCCCATTTCTGCATCTTCAATGCTCATAGATAGTCTCAGTGAGAGCATATTTAAGAATAACATTCTTTTGACTCATCGCATTGATCTTTTTCAGGATCCAAGTGATTTCATCCTTCCATCCACTAGGCATATGGTCAATGTGCAGCTATAGCAGGATTTCTTTCCAAACATGTTGCAAAGTATGCCATCAAAAAAAAGATGATCCTGAGTTTCAGTCTCATTATAGTAACAGCAGGAATCCTCAGCAATCATCCCCATTTTCTTCAATCTGGCCATTATAACCAACCTATTGTGGCACACCATCCCGAGGGTATTAAGGGATTTTGGTTTGGAAACATTATTGAAGAAGAGCTTCCTCTATTGGACATCATCACCAATATTCAGATTTGCATACATATCCCTGGTCTTGAATTTACCTCTACCAACACTTTCTTTCCAAGATGTTTTGTCCACAACAATAGGCCTTATCTTCATGATGCTCTTCACAATGCAAGAGACATTTTTTTCCAGCTCCATAGTCATCACATCTGCATTCTTCACATAGTAACAGTGAATCCAACGAATCCATAAACTATCAGTCTTGCTGCATATATTCCAAAGGAGTTTAGCCATACAAACAAGATTCCACAAGGTGCAGTTGATGATGTTTAAACCTCTTTTTTTCCTAGGAGAGCAAACCTTATGCCAAGCTATGGGGGACTTTCTTGTGATTTTATCTGACCTTGTCCAGAGAAAGGTCTTACACACTACTTCAATTCTAGCTAAGACTTTCTTGGGAAGAGGCAGGAACTACAACCAGAAGTTAGTCAAAGAGAAAATCACATTGTATATAAGCTGAGTTCTACCAGCCATAAACAACAATCTTGCACTCCAATGAGTAACTCTAGCCAATATCTTGTCTACCAGGGGCATATAGAAGTTGATGTTAAGCTTTTTGCTAGTAAGAGGTATCCCAAGGTACCTGAATGGAAGCAGACCTTCTGCAAACTGAGTGAGCTCTAGAGTGTTATGTTTAACATCATTATCCACATTGCCAAAGTAGCTCCTACACTTTACAAGATTAATTTGAAGACCAGTAGACTGAGAGAAATTGTTCAAACCTTCTAACAGTAATTCAATAGATTTCTTGTCTCCTCTAGAGAACAAGAGGATATCATCAGCAAAAATGAGGTTTATCAAATCCATTTTTTCACATTTGGAATGATAATTGTAGTTGGGAACAATTCTTAGTTTGTGGATGACCCTGTGAAAATACTTCATAACTAACACAAAGAGGAGGGGAGACAGAGGGTCCCTTTATCTCAACCCTCTATTTGCAGGTGTAGCGGTAAAATCATGAGTGTAAGCTATTGATTAACTTCACTCAAGGTACACAGAGTCCCACCGCGCTTTTATTTATTTCCAAAAGGGAAAAGGAAAAAGAACGAACAAAACCTAATGAATCTAAAAGCAAAAGCTAAAAGAAACAAACAGAGAACGGGTAAGGGGATTGGTTACAAATCGGGAAGGTTTTACGCACCCGACTTATCCGTGGTACTCCACGGGAACCCTTTGAAATATTTACTGTATTTTTGGCTTGAAATGGTTTGCTTGACAAAATATTGAAGAGATGAGAAGAAGAATGTTTTTTAAGATTTTTGTGTTTGATGAGGTTTTAACGCCTCATGCCTACGTACCCACAAAGTGCAATGCGAGATCAAAACCTCGTAGTTCGTGGTACAAATTGTGAAAAGGAAAATGAGTTGAATTGATTTTAAAATGTAAAGATAAGTCTTCATTCCTTAGTGAATAATTCCGCTAGAAAGAATGAATCATATCTAAACATAAAAAAGGTTAAAGGAAACGTGCACGAGGGCACAAAAACAATTGAATGAGTTGTGAATGTTTTAAAGTTTTTGAGAAGAAAGTTTCGATATGCTTATGTGGTTTAGCATTTATTTAAGGAAATGAAATGAAAAGGTAAAAGCACATGACCGAAGTCAAGGTTTGATTGAGAACAATGTTTGGAGTTTGAAAACAAAGAAAGTTTTGAAAAGAGGAAGGAGATTTGAAAATTTAAGAAGATGGGAAGAGATGAAGGGACTATCCTAGGACTTGAAAATAAAAGCTAAAGTAAGAACGATCAAACCATATGGCAAGCATTCTTTGAAGCAATTGGATTTCCATCTTCATGAACAAGATGAACTTAATCGGGACTAAAATCTTCAATCCATAACAACTTAAGCAAAGGGAGAGATCCTAAAATCTAAGTCCAAACTCCAATGCTAAGGATAGTAACCATAGTCCGAAATTAAAGTCACCAATCTTTTTTAATGTTCAATCCTTTATTAATGTTTTGTGCCCAAGTGGACAAAAGAAAAAAAAACACAAGCAACAATATAAACATAAACAATATGACGAATGATATAAAAGCATAATAAGAGAGATAAAGAGCGAGAGATTGAAATAAAGAGGATAAGGTGCGAGAGATTAAATTAAAATGTTAGTATAGTAATAGTATAATAATATTTACATAATAATGGTATGGTGAGCTTAATCAACCACAACCAAAAAAAAGAAAGTAACCACAATCGAAGGCAACCGGATCCGCTTAGCATCTTACACTATAGCGATTAATCAAGGCAAACCGAACCGAATTCAATGAAATTTGAAAGGCGATTGGGAGACCCAAAGCACCTACGCATCAAAAATTCACAAGTCTCGATTCTTGATGCAATATGATTAACCACTTTGGGATTACGCGATCAACAAAAGATCCGGTCCACGAAAGTGCAAGTACCCAATTAGATTTTTTATTACGAAGTCGGGACACATTTAGGTCTATGTTAAGCAATCGCCGAGTAATTTACGAAGTAATTACCCTACAAATGAGGCCGGTCACCACCAATTAAGGTGTATAATATTGGTGCTAATGTATGCGAGATAAACGATATATAAATCGTTATCCGAACGCGATACCGCACAAAACTAAAGATGAATACCAAATTGAGTCATAATTATGGTATTCTTCCATCCTTAAGTTCAATCACTCATCTTGGTGGATTCAAGCATGAAAATGTATCACTAATGCAAAGTACCTTAAATGAATTGAATAATCCACTTAAAGGTAGTTTTGAATTAATGAACATTAACTACTCTAATCTACACCCAAAGTCCATTGAAATTAAGGAGGAATTATTCCCAAAAATAATTCCCAAGGTAAAAATAAAAAGGGAGGAAGAAGAAGAAGAAAGAGGAACCAAAAAGGGGCTTGAAACAAGCCAAAAACACCATTCTGACTTGTGTTAACCGGTTAACCAATTGGTTAACCGGTTAACGCAAGCAGATTTTGACTAATCTGCGCTGTTTTTAAACTGGTTAACCGGTTAACCAAATGGTTAACCGGTTAACCAAATGGTTAACCGGTTAACGCTGTACCAGAAGCTGAAAAATGCAGAAAATTCAGCATGATCCATTTTGAAACCTTTTCTCAAACATTGGATGATCATGATCTGAATTTGCACGAATTTTAAAACCAAAATACAGTGGAATCCCTGCAATCAAACAACAAATAAAGATCCAAATGATCTAGAAACAAGAGCACCAAAGATCTACATCTTGAATGTTGATGGTGAATACGAGTTTATGGAGGAAGATGATTTACCAAAAGCTTTTCTTCAAATTGAACCAACACAAGCTTAGATCTACTGAAATTTATGAGCAAAAGAATGAAAGAATGAAGGTTTAGCTCAAGTTAATCAAGAATTCAATGTGAATTCTTGATAACTTCAAAAGAAAGAAAGATGAGCTTTGGAGAATTTTGGTGTTGGGGAGTAATTTTGCAAGAGGTTTTGTGGCTATCAAAAGCTTGTGGAATGAATGAAATTGAGGTCCTATTTAAAGGCCTTAGGTATGGAAATTTGGTGGAATGGAGCTTGCTTTGGTAATTTGAATTTAGGCTTGGTAATTGAAATTTTGGTGGGAAATGGAAAAGAGTGGTGATTAGTGAGGGTTTTTGGTAGGAAATGATCAAAATGATGTAGAAAATCAGAAACCAATGGATCTAGAATATTCCAATTAAATCAATGATCTAAGGGTGCTGAATTTGAATAAAAAAAATTCAAATTTTGCACTCGTTAACCGGTTAACCATTTGGTTAACCGGTTAACCAAGCTGAATTTGAATTTTTTGTTCAAAAATAGCTGCTTGGTTGTTTCGGCCCGATTCTTGTGTACGTCGAAGAAATAAACACGGGAACCTTGGAGATCCTTTGAATGAATCAATTAACTTGGGAAATCCTTGCTCTGATAATTTTGGATTATTTGCGGATCGTCTTCGACTTCTGTGAAATTTACTCGAGCTGCAGGACTGATATTTTTTGGCATTTTTATATGGTTCCTCTTCCTGAAAAAAAAAAGTTAGCAAAAGGAAACAAAATATTTTTGGATTTTGATTAATGGTTAGTAAACACAATCAAATAAAACAAATAAAGACAACGGTGATCCCCCGCGAGGCATAATCCTAACCCAAGAAGAACCGTGCAACCAGTGCGATCTTGTTTGTATGCAAAAATGCAGATGAAATGCAAAGAAATCTTAGGGTCAAAAATTAGGGTATGACAGCAGGCAACACCTGAGATATGAAGGTGCGTAAAACACAAGGAAGGGGGGTTGGAATTGGGTTTTCTTAACAACTTAAATTTAACTTCTATGACAAGTTGATTTATCCTGGTTCGTTTGAACTCAAACTACATCCAGTCCACCCGCCAAGGTGATTTTGCCTCTATCACTGAGGTCTTAATCCACTATTCAATAATTGAATACACACACTGACCTACAGTCAATGTCCTCTTGAGTCTTCTGACTGAAACTAGTCACTCAAGGGATTTAACTTAACTTTTACAATAATAATAATATAATAACTATTTTGCTTCTAATAAAGCTATAATCACAATGTGATTTGTTACAAGAAAGTTTAGCACAAATGTATAAGTTATATCTCGTGGAAGCAGTGTCTCAAATCTTCAATTTGATTCCTTTATATACTGCTTGAATATTGTAGCCGTTGGAGACATCTTGAGCTAATTTTGGATATAAGTTAATACCATAAACTCCTTCCATAACAAGAGATACTTGTCTTCACCATTAATTGATATATTCTTTAATTAATGCCTTTATTATGAGAATCATCATCTTCTAGACGTAAATCAGAGAGAATAAAGTCTTGATACGCAACTAATAAATCATGTCTTTAAATGATGGATTCTTCATTAAATGTATCTTCTATATAGGGCATAATATATCTTCTAATAAAGCACGTCTTCTTTAAATAACTTCCTCTTTTATACATATAACAAAGAGAGTTATTAGAACTTCTATTCTTGCATAATAATAATAATTGTTATCATCAAAACTCTTAGAGGTTTAGAACCATAATTATTCTAACAATCTCCCCCTTTTTGATGATGACAAAACATTTATTTAGGTTGTAAGAATAGAGTTTAATAGGATTAGAAGAACTCCCTTTGATTAAATTAATTCAGATATTTCTATTAGAGGTTCCTTCAGAAGTTTTATCCTTCAGAAGTTTTATCAGCCTTAGCTCCCCCTGAGTTGGTTACTTGACCTGTTTTTATTTTAGAATCACAACTCAAACAATTTTATTAGAATATATATGTTAGAGGTAAATATTGATAACTGCTATAGATCAAGATCTTCTACGTTTCTCCCCCTTTTTGTCATAATCAGAAAGTAAAAATGCAGAAGGAAAAACAAATAATTGAGGAAGCAAAGTGAAATAAGTTTTCATTAAACTGAGGCAAAGCCAAAAAGAAAACAACCAATAGAACTTAAACAGATATGATAAACAGAAGATAAAACAGAAAATCAGGGAAGGGGATTCATCTTAGTAACTAATGCTTCCAGAAGAGACTTGATTTCAGAAGAAGATTCCACTTGCTTGCCAATCATAGTCTTCAGTTCAACATTAGTTTCATCCTGTTTATCCAACCTTTGCTTGACCATCTCATTTTCCTTTTTCAATTCTTCTAAGGTCTTCAACACAATAGAGATTGGTAGAGATTCTTCAGCTTCTGTAGCAGCTTGATTTTCAGAATATTCTTCAGTTGCTGGTGGTGGAGCAGAATCAACATCCTGAGCTTCACCAGAAGGAACTAAAACCATCTGAAGTCTAGAGTATGATTCCAGAGGTTCTGATTCTGTCCAGGGTTTGTTATCCAGAAGAAATGGCTTGTTCTTTTCAATGTTTGAAACTACTGCTTTGAGGTACTCACAGAAGTTATGATGAGCAATGTCATAGTAGATGTCCTTTAGCCTTTTGGTCTCAACATTGAACCATTTTCTGAATGTGGCCCAAAGAAAATCAGAAGTTGCTGGATCAGGAAGCTCTGAGCAAGCAACTTTCAGATCCTCTAACTTGATTTTCATTTCTGCTTCAAAAGCAAGCAACAATGCAGCAATGTCTGTTTTGGTTGGTTTTGGTTTTGGTGCTGGAATGGCAGTTTTATTTGAGACAGAGGATAGTTTATGGAGAGCTTCTATATTGATGGATATTCTGAGAGGATTTTCTGGTTCAGATTCTCCTGGAGGTGTGTCTGGGATGGTTATGAATGTTGGTGAGTTTGGTGGGGTTGATTCATAGGAAGACAGGGAGCTTTCTCTAATGGGTGAGAGGTTAAAAGTTAGGCCATCAGTATTCAGAGGATGGAAACTGCTAGGTGGTTTGTTTCAAAAGTTAGAGAAGATGGAATTTGTTGGGATTCAGGGGGTTCGAATGCTTCAATATCAGAAAGAACATGTTGAAGGGCAATATGTGTTTCAGCGGATGGGGAACGGTCTATATCAGATAGAGGTGTTGTATCAATTTGTATATCAAAGTCTGATAGAGTTTGTGGTTGATGAGGTTCATTTTCAGGTGGATATAGTGAAGATAATATGGAGGATACAACAAAAGTTGTAGGTATCACAGAGGGAATAGGGTCAGAAGGTGGAATGGGTTCAGAAGATGGGGTTGGTTCAGAGGGAGTTGGGTCAGAAGGAATTGGATCAGAAGGTATTGGGTCAGAAGGTGCTTCAGACATTACCACTGTTACTGCTTCTACCACAGAAATGAAATCAGAGGTAGAGGAAGAAGTGTTACCTGTTTTTCTGGTAGTTTTAGGAGCCTTCTGAGAAGTTCCTTCTCTAGCTTTCCTTTTCTTGCTCCTTACTGATGCAGCATCTGGAGCTGGTTGATTGAGTTATGCTGCTTTGAACATGGGATCCACACCATCTTGCTTGCAGGAATCTAAATATCTGACCACAACCTCTGGAGGTGTGTCAACAGAAAAGAGTGGGAAGTTCTGTAGAGGAATCTTCCTTGTGGTTATAACCTCTCTGGAGTAGAGGATTGGGTCCTTCTTGATAGAGGTTATGAACTTCATCTTCTTGAGATTCTTAGCATTTAGAGGTTTTCCAACACCAGGTTCTAGAAGCTCTATCTGCTTAGCTTCAATCAGATAATCCACCAATTTGTTCTCATTGAGGATATCAGAGATTAAGCGTCCTAGAGGTATCCAGTACCTCTTGGTCTTTTCTCCCTCTCTTGTTTATTTCACACTGTTTTTCAGATGATTAAATAAAGAGTGGGCTAGGTTAACCTTCTTCTGCTTAGCAATGAAGTAAAGCAAGAACTGTTGATCCATGTTGATGTAATCAGGGGAGTTGGTTGCTTTTCTGTGGCAGATGCTACCAAGGATGATCTTAGCCCATATTCTAAGATGATCCTTCAGATCCTTGATCTTGTTAGAAGGTTGCCCATTAGTGAAAATTTCCTTTGCTATCAGTTTTGTGTCTGATAGTTTGTCCATTTCACTGCACTTGATCCCATTTCCATCAGATTCAATGAGCCTAGCAATGTGGTCTTCTGAGATAATGATTCTCTTCCCCAGAACATATGAAGTGACGTGAGAGTTTGAAGCGCTTGCAAACACCCAAAATTCTTTAACCAGCTTGGGGAAGACTGGTCCCATAAGACGGTCAAAATATTTTTCCCAGCCTTGAGCTTTGACGGCGGGAAGCAAATCAAAACCATTGTCTTTCAAGCTATCAAAATCCACAAATAGTTCACACAGGACTTCAAGTTTGTCAATTGGTGTGAGAAGAGTCTTTATAGGTGAAACATATAGCACATCTGATGAGTCCTTTTGTTGTTGAGAGGTGGAAGACATGGTTACTAAGATGAGTTTTTAGGGTTTAGGGTTTAAAAAAAAAATTCAGAGAAGAAGAATACGTGAAGGTAAAAAGTTTGACAGTAAGATAGCAATGAAGGTAAAAGAGACAAGTGAGGGTAAAAAGGTGTTTATATAGGAAAAAATATCATTTAATATTACGAGAAATTAGTGGGAAAAAATTAATTTAAAAACATAATGATGGAATGGAATAAATGCAGCAGACAAAGGGGAAGGCGTAAAGATCTTGGAACAGTTACCAAAAAGATATTTGCCTTTATTGTGTCAAGTCAGCCTTTTCAGTTTCCCAGAATTTGAACAGATGTCCTTCTGTAGAGGACAGTTGTCCAATTGCATGTTCTGTCACTCTTAAGAGTTTGGACACTTGTTCTGATTCTGATAGGATTCCATAGAACTTTGTTGACACGTGTTGATGTAAAGATTTGCATGTAATTCTTTTGAACAAAAGTTCTTAGAATTAAACAGTTAGGAAAAAAAATCTTCTGAAAGAATAAAACAGAGGATTAAGTTCAGAACTTCTGAGAGTTAAAGACATACAATTAAAGCATTTTCATTCTGGACATAATTTCATACTAAGGTTGGTTAGAATGAAATTAAATCTATCTTCAGGAAGGGGTTTTGTAAAAATATCAGCCCATTGATGATTTGTGTCTATGAATTTTAACATTAAGATTCCCTTCTGAGTATAGTCTCTAATGAAATGATGTTTAACTTCTATGTGTTTAGCTCTAGAATGTAAAATTGGATTTTTAGAGAGACTGATAACAGAAGTATTATCACAGAGGATGGGAATGTTACTCTCATAAATGTTGAAATCCTCAAGCTGATTTTTCATCCAGAGCATCTGAGTACTGCATCCAACTGCTGCAATGTATTCAGCTTCTGCAGTTGATAATGCTATGGTTGACTGCCTTTTGCTAGACCAAGAAATTAGATTATCTCCCAAAAATTGACAACTTCCAGAAGTACTTTTTCTTTCTGTTCTGTCTCAAGCAAAATCAGCATCACAGTATCCTACAAGTTTGTAATCTTTGGATCTTCTGTAGTATAAACCAAGATTAGTAGTACCTTTCAGATACCTAAAAATTCTCTTAACTGCTGTTAAGTGAGTTTCTCTAGGATCTGATTGGAATCTAGCACATAAACATACACTGTAGAGAATATTTGGTCTAGAAGCAGTTAGATAGAGGAGAGAGCCAATCATACCTCTGTAGATTTTCTGATCTACTTTCTTACTTACCTCTTCTTTCTCCAGAATACATGTAGGATGCATAGGAGTTTTAGAGATGGTACTTTCTGATAAATCAAATTTCTTCAGAAGTTCTTTGACATATTTGCTTTGATGAATATATGTTCCTTCTGATGTTTGATTGATTTGGATTCCCAGAAAGAACTTTAATTCTCCCATCATGCTCATTTCAAATTCTTCCTGCATAGACTTAGCAAACTCCTTTCCCAAAGCACTTTTAGTAGAACCAAATATTATATCGTCTACATAAATTTGGCATATCAGAATGTCATTTTTAATGTTTTTACTGAAGAGTGTTGTATCCACTTTCCCTCTGATGAAATCATTTTCCAGAAGAAAATTACTTAGTTTTTCATACCAAGCTCTGGGAGCTTGCTTCAGACCATATAAAGATTTTTTGAGTTTGAAAACATGTTCTGGAAATTTTGTATTTTCAAAACCAGGGGGTTGGTGTACATACACTTCTTCATCAATATAACCATTTAAAAATGCACTCTTGACATCCATTTGATATATAATGATATTATGGTTTACAACAAATGAAATTAGAAGTCTAATAGATTCTAACCTAGCGACTGAGGCATAGGTTTCTGTGTAGTCAATTCCTTCTTGTTGACTATAACCTTGTGCAACCAGTCGTGCTTTATTTCTGACAACTTCTCCTTGCTCATTTAGCTTGTTTCTGAATACCCACTTGGTGCCAATGATGTTGAATCCTCTGGGCCTAGGAACTAGATCCCATGCATCATTTCTGGTGAATTGATTAAGTTCATCTTCCATAGCCAAAATCCAATCATTTTCTGAGAGAGCTTCTTCTACAGAAGTTGGTTCAATCAGGGAGACTAGTCCCATTAGAGATTCTTCAGAGTTTCTGAATGATGATCTTGTTCTGATTGGTTCATCCTTCTTTCCCAAGATTTTATCTTCTGGGTGATTCAGCTTGCTTCTGGATAGTCTCTTCTGAGTGGGTTCTTCAGAGCTTGTTGGAGTGATTGTCTTGTTTTGTTCTGATTGTTCTTCAGATGTTCTGTTTGTAGAGATTTCAACTTCTATATCTGCAAGAGATTCATTCTTCTTTGGTTTTTCAGAACCAAGCTTATCATCAAATCTGACATAAATAGACTCCATGACTATACGTGTTTCTGTGTTGTATACTCTGTATCCCTTTGATCGTTCAGAGTATCCTAACATATAACACTTCTGTGCCTTAGAATCAAATTTATTCAGAGGATCATTAGTATTCATAATAAAACACTTGCATCCAAAAGGATGAAAATATGAAATGTTGGGCTTTCTGTTCTTCCACAATTCATAAGGAGTCTTTTCAAGAATAGGTCTTATGGAGATTCTATTTTGAATATAGCATGATGTATTTACTGCTTCTGCCCAAAAATGTTTAACCATGTTAGTCTCATTGATCATGGTTCTGGCCATCTCTTGCAATGTTCTATTCTTACGTTCTACAACCCCATTTTTTTGTGGAGTTCTAGGACAAGAAAAATCATGAGAGATGCCATTTTCATTAAAAAATGATTCTAATTTTTTTGTTTTCAAATTCTCCACCATGATCACTTCTGACTTTAATAATTTTAAATTCTTTTTCATTTTGAACTTGTTTGCAGAAGTTAGAGAATACAACAATTGACTCATCCTTGTGTCTAAGGAACTTTACCCATGTCCATCTGCTGAAGTCATCTACGATCACCAATCCATACTTCTTGCCACTGACTGAAGCAATTTTCACTGGTCCAAACAAGTCAATGTGCAGAAGTTCTAGTGGTCTAGAGGAAGATACAACATTGTTAGCTTTAAAGGCAGGTTTTGAAAATTTTCCTTTCTGACATGCTTCACACAGAGCTTCTGAGTTGAACTTCAAGTTTGGAAGTCCTCTGACCAGATTGAGTTTGTTAAGATGAGATAATCTTCTCATATTAACATGTCCCAATCTTCTGTGCCAGACTCATTGCTCAGTTTCCACATACATTAGACATTTTACATTCTGATTTTTTAATTCAGAAAGTTTTATTTTATATATGTTGTTCTTTCTTTTTCCACTGAAGAGGATTGTTCCATCTTTCTAACTAATAGCTTTACAGAACTTTTGATTAAAGATTATGTCATAGCCATTATCACTTAATTGACTTATGGATAACAGATTATGCATTAATCCTTCTACAAAATAGAACATTAGAGATAGAGGGAAGATTTCCATTACCAATAGTTCCAGAGCCAATTATTTTTCCTTTTTGGTTGCCTCCAAAACCTACGTGGCCTCCATCTTTTAATTCAAGACTTTGGAACATATGCTTTCTTCCCGTCATGTGTCGTGAGCATCCAGAGTCCAGGTACCATGATTGGTGTTTCAGTTTTGCTGTTAAAGACATCTGCAACATACACAATTTTATCTTTGGGTACCCATATTTTTCTGGGTCCTTGTTTGTTTGTTTTCACAATCTTCTGATTTATTTTAGGTTTCAAATTAGAACTTGTGGAACAAGATGACTCACTAGTATATATTAAGTCATGGTTATGACCATAGGTAAAATGAGAACTTAGAGGAGTATTAGTTTTTATGACAACGTCATCAATCTTTTTAAACTTCAGAGTTTCCTTTTCTTTAGTTTTCACATAGCCTATGCCTCTTCTATCATTTCTGCTAACTCCATAGATCATAGATGCAATTTTGCTTCTATCTATGCTTTTAGTTAGAAAATTTTGAAAACTATAGTCATATTGCTTTATGATACTATCAGAATTGAGTAGATCTTCTAATTCAGATTCCTTTTGAGCTTTAAGTTTTTCAAGAGAGTTTTTGCATTCAAAAATATTTTCTTTCAGCTCAGAGTTTTCTGTTTTTTGTTTTCTAACTTCTTCTAATTCAGATACCAGACTTTGTTTCATGTCTTTGTATTTGAATTGAAGCTTCTGATATTTTTCAAGAATTTCTGAGAGGCTAGCTTCTAATTGAGATCTAGAAAGTTTAGAGAATACCTCTTCTGTATCTGAGTCTGATTCTGATTCTGATGAGTGGTCATCTTCTGGTATTTTTTCCATTAGTGCAATGTTAGCATGTTCATCTTCTGAATCTGACTCGACTTCAGATGATTCAGAATCATCCCATGTTGCCATGAGACTCTTTTTCTTTTCTCTGTTGAATTTGTTTCTGGGTTTCTCTTTCTGGAGTTTTGGACATTCACTCTTGTAATGTCCTGGTTCTTTGCATTCATAGCACACAACTTCTTTGCTTCTGGATTTCCTGTGACCAGATGTTGCTTCAGAGTGATTGCTTGTTCTTCTGGTATTTCTGAACTTCTTTTGACGATGCTTCAGAGTTGTTGGACTCTTCTGGATAGAAGAGATAATTCATCTTCTTCTGATGAGCATCCATAACTTTCTTCTTCTTCTGCCTGTAAAGCTTTAGAAACAAATTTGTTAGATTTAAGAGCTACAGACTTACCTTTCTTCTGGGGTTCATTTTCTTCTAGTTCTATCTCATGACTTCTCAGGGAGCTGATCAGTTCTTCTAAAGATATTTCGTTCAGATTTTTTGATAACTTTAGAGCAGTGACCATGGGCCTCCAAGCCTTTGGCAAGCTTCTGATGATCTTCTTTACGTGATCTGCTGTTGAGTAGCCTTTGTCCAGAACTTTCAGTCCAGCTACCAGAATTTGGAACCTTGAGAACATTTTTTCAATTGTCTCATCTTCTTCCATTTTGAATGCTTCATACTTCTGGATGAGGGCCAGAGCTTTAGTCTCCTTGACTTGAGTGTTGCCTTCATGTGTCATTCTCAGGGAATCAAACATGTGTTTGACTGAGTCTCTGTTAGTAATTTTCTCATATTCTGTATATGAGATAGCACTCAGAAGTATGGTTCTAGCTTTGTGATGATTTCTGAATTCCTTCTTCTGTTGAGCTGTCATATTTTTTCTTTCAATCTTCTGACCATCTGCTCCAACATGATGAGTGTATCCATCTGTCACCATGTCCCAAAGATCTCCATCCAGAGCTAGAAAGAAACTTTCCAGAACATCCTTCCAGTAGTCAAAGTTGTCACCATTGAACACTGGAGGTTTTTCATTGATCTTGTCATTTTGGTAGTCATTGTTGTTGTTGCCAGCGTCTGCCATGTGTTTTAACTTCTGGATCTTTAACTGACACGGTTAAGTGTATTTCTCAGAACCTAGCGCTTTGATGCCAATTGAAGGTGCGTAAAACACAAGGATGGGGGGTTGGAATTAGTTTTTCCTAACAACTTAAATTTAACTTCTATGACAAGTTGATTTATCCTGGTTCGTTTGAACTCAAACTACATCTAGTCCACCCGCCAAGGTGATTTTGCCTCTATCACTGAGGTCTTAATCCACTATTCAATAATTGAATACACACACTGACCTACAGTCAATGTCCTCTTGAGTCTTCTGACTGAAACTAGTCACTCAAGGGATTTAACTTAACTTTTACAATAATAATAATATAATAACTATTTTGCTTCTAATAAAGCTATAATCACAATGTGATTTGTTACAAGAAAGTTTAGCACAAATGTATAAGTTATATCTCGTGGAAGCAGTGTCTCAAATCTTCAATTTGATTCCTTTATATACTGCTTGAATATTGTAGCCGTTGGAGACATCTTGAGCTAATTTTGGATATAAGTTAATACCATAAACTCCTTCCATAACAAGAGATACTTGTCTTCACCATTAATTGATATATTCTTTAATTAATGCCTTTATTATGAAAATCATCATCTTCTAGACGTAAATCAGAGAGAATAAAGTCTTGATACGCAGCTAATAAATCATGTCTTTAAATGATGGATTCTTCATTAAATGTATCTTCTATATAGGGCACAATGTATCTTCTAATAAAGCACGTCTTCTTTAAATAACTTCCTCTTCTATACATATAACAAAGAGAGTTATTAGAACTTCTATTCTTGCATAATAATAATAATTGTTATCATCAAAACTCTTAGAGGTTTAGAACCATAATTGTTCTAACAAGATAAGGATCCATTGATTTGAAATCTGTAAGAGACAACTCTGACTGTAATCATAATCCATTTGATAAATTGCTGAGGAAAGCTAAATTCGTTCAGAATTGACTCCAGGGCATTCCAATCTATTGTGTCATGTGCTTTCTGCAGATCTAGCTGGGGCATGTATCTAGGGGCACCATGTTTTGCATTGGACCCTCTAATAAGCTCATAAGCCATCAAGATGTGATCATGAATCTTCATACCTGGTATGAAAGCAGCTTGACTGGCATTGATAAGACTACCAATCACTTTTCCGAATCTGTTGGTCAGAATCCTTGAGATTAACTTGTAAACCACTGAGCAGCATGAGATAGGTCTAAAATCTTTATTCTTATGGCTGTGGTGACCTTAGGATTCATGGTAAATATAATACAATTGATAGCTTTATAGAGCTTACCTATATCAAAGAAATCCTTTATAGCAGAGTTAATATCAGTTTTGAGAAGGTCCCAAGAGACCTTAAAAAACTTGACATTATACCCATCCACCCCAGGAGATGAGCCATCTTTCATCTTCTTCAGACTTAGATGGATTTCCTGATCAGAAATAGAATAAAAAAAAGAATTATATTTGATGTTGAAGATAATACTTCAATTTTAAATATAAATGTATGATAATTTAAAATATAAATAAAACTCAATTGAATTTATTATTAAATATAAATGTATGATAATTTAAAATATAAATAAAACTCAATTGAATTTATTATATTAAGAGTTAAATAAGGTAATTGTGTTAATTGAGTTAAATGAGTATCATATATTAATAATTATATTTATTTGTTTTATGTGTTAACGTAAACAATCAACCACTTAAAAAAATTAAATATACTACCATTGATTATATCATTCAAAATAAACTCTTCACTTAATTTTGATTTTATTTTTCAATAACCTTTTTTGAAGTCCATTTAATATATATTAAAAATTTGTCTTTTAATAATTATTGGTATTTACCATGATGGAAATCATTTTTCTAAATACTCATACGGTAGGAAAAATAAACAAAAAAACTTCTCAAAACAAATTCTTTAATATTAAACTTTTTTCCTACAATGGTTATAATAAATAAATGAAAAAAAAAACTTAAAATGATAACTTTAAAAAAATGTTTTTTTTGTACAAACTGTAACAAGTGTCTCTTAATATGGCGGATATAAGTATATAACTGTTTTAAATCAAATTTTTTTTAAATATAGATGGAAGTAGTTGTATTGTATATTTGTTGCTACGTGTCGAAATGTTAGTAATATAGAGGATGAGATGATATGAGAGAGCACGTGCATGTGAGGAAGTAGGGTCGCAGGGAATTAAAGCATCACATGGAAGGGCCCACATGACATTGGGAAGTGACACGAGGAGTCACATGGTGATGTAGTAAATGGCTGTATATGATAGGGCCACGATTATTGTGTCTCCTGAAATTTCGGCCATCAAATTACCGTTGATCGCGATCAGACACAAGTCGGTGTCAACTACCATCAACTTTCTGGAGTGGGACCCACTGATTAGCGTTAATTACGGAAAATAACGGCTAGGATTCACCAACATGAAAATTAGTATCAGACATTCTTATACTAGTATTTTGATTCTGCAAAGTAAAATAACAAGCCCTTCACATTTTATTATAAAAAGAGATTAATTTCTAAAGTATATCATTAATTGGGTGTATGTTTGAAAAAAAACACTTTATATAAATATAATTAATTTTAAAATATATTATTTTAACTTACTATATAAATAAATAAATAAGAATTTAATTAGAATGTCTGACAGCGTAAAACAGTTTTACACTGTAAGTGAGTCATAGCAGTTAGATATTGGAACAACTTTGAATTTTATTTTAAAAACAAATAAAATAATACAAACGGATAATGACAATAAATTGACAATATAAATTTTTTTATGTCAGTATAATTAAATTCAATAAATAAACATTTAAAAAGTTTTATAATTATTTATGTTACGGAAGAAAGACAGAGACAAATATTGTGTAAAAAGTTTTCAAATGATATCATGTGATTTTTAATTTAAATATTTAAACCATGTTAATATTTTATTAAATATTTTAATATTATTTTTGTAATAAAGTAGATTTGTATTTTGTTATGCTCAAAAATAATGAAAACAACGTTGATATCAAAGAGATAATGGGAAAACTACCGAGTCATGTAGCAACATTCAAAATTCATTCAGAGTTGGCAAACCAAATGTATATAGATGAGTGGTTTTAGAGGATGAAATGCAAGTTGTTGGATATTATAGATGATTGATAAGAGATGATATTTGTAAATATTTTGACACTCAAATCAGTAAACGAAGATGAAGTGAGAAGTATTGGAGTAGAAGTTGTACATTCTTAAGCTTTACGTATTTGTTTCAATGCGATCAGGGTTATATGTGGTGATATGGGCATTATCAACCTCTCAGCTATTTGTTATTGTCCGAGGTATTGTCTCTTTATTGATCTCATATGGGTCATTTAGGAATAGTTTGAGGGTTTATTTCAATATTTGAATGGACTTAACATAGTAAAAACAAGGAAAGTTTCAATATTTGAATGGACTTAACATAGTAAAAACAAGGGAATTATATCTTGTATCTTTACGATCATCGTGATATCCTATATAATTTCTAAATTCTAATTTTACCCTTTCAATATTTAATTAATAATTTAAATTTTTTACTGCGAAGTGAGAGTAAAAAAATAATATATTTTAACATTGGACGAGACGAACCGGAAGTACAATAGGTAAGTTATCCGGTTGAGAAATTTACAAACCGGAAGTAGCGTTGATGAGTTATCCGGTTTAGAAATTTACAAACCGGAAGTAGAATTGTTACGTTTTCTGGTTCAGAAAATTTCCAAACCGGAAGTAGCACGCATGTGTTATCCGGTTGTGAAATTTCTTAACCGGAAGTAGCAAGGCTGAGTTATCATGTTCATATTTATTTATTTATTTATTTATTTTTTATATATATTTCTAATATTTCTAATTTTTTTTAGGAGACAAGAAGCTGCCTTTGATGATATGCGCGAAGGATGACTCAAAAGTAGATACTGCAAAGATATTCTCTACAATACAAAAATTTCCTACAAGAGAAGAGGCGACTCGATGGATAAAGGAGGTTGAACTCAGAAATAAGGTTACTATTATAATCACTCGTTCGGGTACAAAGATAAGCAAGAGAGGAAGAAGTGACAAAGTTATATTTGGCTGCGATAGAGGTGGAAAGGACAAAGAACGAGAAAGCGAAACACAAAGTGCTTCCAAAAGATGTGAGTGTCCTTTCAAAGTTAGATCAACACCTTCAAAGGATGGTTCTGGTTGGAAAATCAATGTAAAATGTGGAGTTCACAACCATGGTTTACCTGATAGATTTGAAGGTCATGCATTTGTTAGCCGGCTCACTGAAGATGACCAACAACATATTTTAGAATTTTCAAAACATCGTGTTCCTCCAAGACATATATTGTTGTCTTTGCAAGAGCGAGATCCAAACAATGTAATTCGAATCACCCAAATATATAAACATAAGAGTAAGATTGAGGAAAAAATCAGGGGAAGTAGAACAAAAATACAACATTTGCTTAAGTTGATTGATGAATCAAATTATGTTTATTATAGTAGGAAAAAATATGAATCAAAAGTTGTGAAAGACATCTTTTGGGCTATTCCAGACTCTGAAATTGTTGAATATGTTCCCGATTGTGTTGATTATGGATAGTACGTATAAAACCAATAAGTATAGGCAACCTTTGTTTGAAATAGTTGGTGTCACATCAACCAAATTAACATTTGTTGTTGCATTTGCCTATATGGAATCTGAGCAAACAGAGACTTTGTGTTGGGTACTAGATAAACTGAAACAGTTATTCACGAAACAGGTGGTATAACCCCAAGTAATTTCAACCGATAGAGATCTTTCTTTGATGAAAGCAATTGAAACTGTATTTCCAACGACAGTTAATATGCTTTGTCGATTTCACATAACCAAGAATGTGAAAGCGAAGTAAAAGGAGTATGATGTGGACGATATGCGAGAACCGATAGAGAAACTTTTATACGAACTTATTGTGGCTAGTGATGAGGTTGAGTATCATCAAAAATTGAAATTATTTGAGAATGCTTGTTTGGATTATGAACCTTTTATTGATTATGTGAAAGACACTTGGTTGACACCTCATAGACATAAATTTGTTGAAGCTTGGATCAATAAAGTAATGCATTTAAGCAATGTCACGACTAACATGTAATATGTTTATATTTTATGGGTTTAGACATAGTTATTTTATAGTAATAGTAATGATATTGGATTTTTTTTTAGAGTTGAATCTGCGCATTGGAAGCTGAAGCAGATGCTGGAGAACAACTTAGGTGATCTGGTTAAATGCTGAGAGGCTATGAATGGCAACATCAAGATTCAAGTGGGCAATATTAAAGCTTCGTTTCAGAAGAGTTTATACGAGGTTGATCGTGTCCATAGAGGTCCATTTTATGTGAATTTGGTTAATTCAGTATCTAGAGCAGCTTTGCATCACATTGGTGAAGAATGGCACAAAGTTGACATGGTGGGTGCAAACACCCAGATGTGTAGGTGCTTTCGTAGAACAACTTATGGTTTACCTTATGCCTGTGAGATAGGAAAATACTCATTGAGAGGTGAACCAATACCAATAGATGCTATTCATATCCATTGGAGGAAAAACTAAGTATGGAAGATGAACAAGAGGTGGACACAGAGGAAGGAGCAGAGTTGGATATGACAAATGCAATTGAGGCACTGTGGAAACTGTTTCATTCATTATATGTTACAGGTAAGAGAGCATTAAAATGTAGGGTGTGTGAAATAGCTTACCCCAATACAACAAAGATGGTACCACCATCTGAGAAGATAAAGACCAAAGGAGGAGTGAAGAGAAAAGGGAAAAAACCTGTTGGGTATGATGTTTATCGTGATCCTTTGTATCATGAGTATGTTGAACAATCACAAAACAATTCTCAGAAATCTTTGAAGAGGTCATGTTCACAGTGATCACAAACGTCAAAGAAAAAACCATCTCACAGGTACATTGCACAATTTCCTACACATATCAGACCTTTTATTGACGATATTGTTGATGTTAAGGATGATGGAAATTGTGGGTTTAGAGCCATTGCATCAATGCATGGGTATGGTGAAGATGAGTGGTCAATGGTTCGTCATGATTTGGATAATGAAATCAGAGGACCTAGAAGTAGTCTCTATGCGAAGTTATTTGGTGATCGCTTAGGAAAAGTAAGAGAATCCTTGTTGATATCATCTTTAGGTTTTCAGCCATATGATAAATGGATGACACTACCAGAAATGGGTTATGTGATAGCAAATCGTTATAACATTGTTCTTGTCTCATTAAGTGCTCTTAGTTTGACGTTCTTCCCTATGACGACTAAACATAATCCTAATGTATCCATTTACTGCATTGGTTTTGTAAACTCAAATCATTGGGTTCAGGTAATTATATCTATTCATTTTTGTTACAGGTTAATATTATATCTATTCATTTTTGTTACAGGTTAACATTATATCTATTCATTTTTGTAACAGGTCAACATGAACGAAGGATTTCTCTTACCACCCGTCACAGTGGATTGGCTGAATAATCGCACATCAGATGCAACATCTTGGATAACAGGATTCTCTGGACGGTTACAATATTGGCACAAGCTTACCCCGATTCTCCCAAACCATATTAAATTATGATATGTTTTTTTTATATTTCTAAAGAAATATTCTTAATATGTTATTTCTTTTTTTATGTTGGGTGAACAATTATGAATAATATAAGTTTGGTCGATACAAATCTTTATAAATAATATAAGTTTCATTTCGTCTGAATAATTATGAACCATACAAGTTATCTGAATATACAAAACAAAAGATTACTACAACAAAAATAACTACAACAAAAGATCACGCATCATCCTGAGGAAGCGGTCCACCCTGAGGAACCGGTCCACCCTGCGCTAGACGTAGTGCTCGGAAGATCTCAACAAACTTATCATCATCCTCCTCAGCATGGTGACACTGCAGATAGCAACTCAGCTCATATGAAATATGTCATAACCTCGGATCTGACGGTCCACCATCAAACTCAGGAATTGGAACCTGTATGTCCTCTCCCCGAGATGGTGGAGTCAAACGAGGATGAGATATTGTGTAGTACCAAGCCAGGTACTCTGCCACTGTATCATATGGAACATCTACAAAACGTGCATGCTGAATCACCCGTCTAACGCTCTGGTGGTAACTGACCCAGTCAATGAATATGTCCAGAGAATCAATGTTAGGGGGATGTGATGGTACGTACTGCTGGTATTCAAACTGTCGTAAGCATCTATCAGGTAAATAAAGGACAAATGTATCGTACCATCGTAGACCACCCCTGTACAGTGTGATATCATCAAAGGGTTTGTGCTACCTATGATCCTCGAATGGGCGTCATATCACATCACTGGGTGCCAGTCCATCTAACTGAGCTCTGATCTCGTCAACCTTCATCGACGATTGCTTGTAGCACCACTTCATCGCCCTCGGAAGTCGAGAACCAGCACCACCAGAAATCTTCGAGCAACCTCTCTTCCTAATAGTTGGGAAATACTCGTGAATCCAACACTGTCATCAAAATATGAAATTTATCATTTAAACGTATTATAATAAAATATTTGTACCTACATAATATGAAAATTATAAAGTAACTTAAAATAAAATATTTGTACATGTAGAAGAGTGGCATATCCATCAAGCTGCTTGCACGAATAAAATGAAGCATCTATGAGGTATCTGTAAAGTGTGACAAGTGCAACAGCTCCCCAGCAGTATCTTCCACATCTGTCCAGGTCCTCAAACAGGGGTAAATACTTTGCCTCTACAAGAGTAAAGGTCTTATCTGTAAGAATAGTGCAACCAAGTATCAACAACATATACACCATGACCACACAATCAAATCTCCCCTTAGATCGCAGACAAACGAACTGAGTCTTCAACCCTCAAGTTTATAATATGGACCTCTGGATACAAGTATCCTCGTCGAGTGCATCCGCCAACGGAATACCCATCAGACGAATAGTAAGACTGATGGCATCTGAGTCAGTAATGCCTTCTACAGGGATAAATAGCTCTCCTCTAATAGGTGTGTTGTTGTACCCCAAAATTTTCCCTCCCACAATCAAGACAATCTCTCTCAAGATTTCTAAATGATCATAAGGTCCTCAAGACTCCCAATTGGTCAAGAAGTATGGAAGTTTCCTCAAACAATGCCTCCTCCTAAGCAAAGTGTCCAAAACTAGGGTTTTGTGTTTCTTCAGGTTAAAATGAGTTTCAAGGCCTCAAGTGAGCTTCATAATATCCCCACATGTATTCAAAAATCCCCATGACAAGTTTCAAGGCTTTCCCAATAAGTTTGCCCAGTCAGATGATCAGATATGCAAAAATCAGTCAAAGCAGTTAAAAAGTCAAACTGTGGTCAAATTAAAGTCAAACTTCAAGATTTTTTGCCAACATCAATTTTATGAAGTAAAATTCATCATTTGATCAAGGATTGATCATGATTCATCAAGGAAGTTTCAGATCATCAAGAATTAGGAGTTTCTAAATTAGGGTTTTCTAAGGAAACGTCAACTGAACTTTGACCGGCCATAACTTTCACATACTTCATCAAAAAAATTCCATCCAAAGCTCATTTTTAAGGAAATTTAATTCTCTACAACTTTGTGTCTCACAAGCCAATCCTAAATATGCTTCATTTGGAAGGTATGAGCTAAAACATTATAGGTCATTTCAAAAGTCAACATCTTCCAAAGGGCATAATTTGAAAATGGTAAAATATATGGACATGAGACCAAAGAAGTTGGTTAGAGGACTCTTTAAGCTTTCCAAAATGTCCAAGAACACCTTTATAGCCTTAAAATTGAGGGATTTGTGCCTTTGCAAAGTTGGGAAATTTTTGAGGGGTATATTGAGCAAATGAGGTCTTAAAACCAAAATTTTCCAAATGGGCTTGCAATTTTGTAATCCAATCCTTACAATGACATCATGCACAACCCAATGGTTATTGTTTTTAGATTTTTATAGTTTATTTTGTATATATTTGAATTTTATTCATTAAAATTCAATTTAAATATATATAAAATATAAAAAGTCAAATGAAGCATGAAATCTTTGATTGAAAATTAGTTAGATTATATTTGGAATGATTGGAAATCAACTAAAGTCAGATTGAACCTAAAATAGCAAGTTTTCATATGATTTTTTGAACATTTGAAAGTGATGAAACTTCATGATCAAGCAATCTTCACAAGCCCACAAATCCACAAGTTTTTTTTACCTAATTTCAATCTTTATAAATACATGAGGTCAACCAAAGCATGGGACACGAATTTTGCATCCGAATTTTCCAGTGCATGCGCAGCTCAGTTGGTCATTCCCCTCTTCATCCAGGTTAGGGACGTGGGTTCAAATCCCAGGTCCATCCTTTTCCTTATTTTCTTCTTTTTTCTAATTTTCTTTGTTTTTTAATTAAACTTAATTAATATAATTGAAATGTTTTTCTATATAAATAACCAATAATATTTTTATAAATCTTATATTATTAAAAACTCATATTTATTTCTTAATATTTATTAATTGTATTTTTTTTCTAATATTATTTTTGTACATAATTTTCATTATATATATATATATATATATATATATATATATATATATATATATATATATTGTAAATAAAAATTTATTTATTTTAATTCTAATTAATTATGTTAAAAAACCCTAATTTCTTTAACTAACCCTAGTTTTTTTCATTAACCCTAAAAACTTAATTTATTTTCTTAAACCCTAATTAAAATATTTTTATAATAACTTTTTATTTTGTATAAATGCATTATTCTTTTTAAAATTCTGGGATCAGGTACGTGATGTCGAATCAGATGTTTAAACACTTGAAGACTTAAACAAAACTTAAAGTGCTGGTAAATTAAATAACACAGAAAATTGTTAACCCAGTTCAGTGTATCTCCACACTTATATCTGGGGGCTACCAAGCCAGGAAGGAAATCCAATATAAGTAATATTAATTCTGGAATTAAACCAACCAGTTTAATCCTTCACTTAATATCTACCCAAGGCAATTTCTACCTAAGACACAACTTAGATATGAGTACCTACTCACTCCCCCTCAATCACACAGTGATCTTTTACAATGATTAATAAAATTGAAGTCACACTTCAAACACAACAGCTTGATCTTACTTAAAAGTTTCAATCAAGACACAATACACTTTTTGCTTAAAAACTCATAAAGTGACAAACAATTAAAACCTGCTATAAAACACAAACACCCTTTTACAGTCTTCTAAAATTCGTACTCTTTTCTGAGAGTTTCAGTTCCTTAAATAGATGCTTGGTTTTTGGGCTTTTTGCAAATTATCCAGACCTGATAAATCCCACAGTCATCACCTTGAATTAGGGTTAGTTAGTTTGTTACTTCCTTGATTCAAGGTGAGTTAGTTATTCTGTTACACTGAAATCAGATAACTAAGCTCCCTAAAGACGCGCCTTGGAGTGCTTATCTCTTTACAATTAATTCCAGATAAATTCTCCTGAATTTACTCACTTCTGTTATGCATCATTTAAGTCTGGTAGCAGGTTTACGATGTCACAACATCTGGTGTGACATCCTGATGTCTTGACTTAAGTTCATTAACTTTTACTTTATTTGTCAATGTCACAACATCTGGTGTGACATCCTGAACTAAGTTCACTTATTCTTGTTTGTCAAAAATTCTGCCAATTCTTAACAT
Source organism: Lathyrus aphaca (assembly GCA_963966055.1). Classification (NCBI taxonomy): domain Eukaryota; kingdom Viridiplantae; phylum Streptophyta; class Magnoliopsida; order Fabales; family Fabaceae; genus Lathyrus; species Lathyrus aphaca. Next base: position 27,892,301 of record OZ014521.1, on the reverse strand, counting down.
CTACAAACTCCCCCTTTGGCTAATTTTTGGCTAACACAATCTTCTGGTTTTATCAGAGAGCAGCAGAGTTCTTTTATCAGAGAGCAACAGAGTTCTTTTCTGTTGAATCATGTGAGAGCTAATAATTTGCTCCCCCTCAAACATGTGTGTATACTGCTATGACTTGTTCAACAGACTTTGATATACCAATGAGCATTAAAAAAAACTTAGTTCAGAAGACAGAAATTAACTTCAGCATTGTTCATTAATCAGGCAAACAGCAGCAGACATTGTTGTTGTTCAGTACACTTGTTGTTCAGTACACTTCTCCCCCTTGTTAGACAGAAATTTGGGGCCAAGCATTACATAAGCAGGAAAAAAAAATTTCAAAATTACAAAGCAAAATTACAATGCAGAACAGGCAGTACACTTTCCACCATACACATCTTCACTCAAACTCATCATACTCTGTATCTTCTTCATCCTCAGACTCAGCATCAGATCCATCAACATTCTTAGCCACCTCTTCCAGCTCCAGCCTTTGAATTATTTCCTCAAGCTTTTTCTTCCTTTCATCCAGCTCTTTGCAAGTTGTTTTGAGCTCTGCAATCAGGGCTGCTTTGGATATAGGAGTCTTGACATTGGATGGTCCAGCAGATGTCCCACTTGGAGCTTCAACATCTGCAGCATGATGGCTCAGAAACAATTTGTAGTGAAAGGACAGTGGACTCTCTCTCTTGCAGATAAAATCCTTATCAGTAAGGATGCCTGGATATTGGTTGAGAATAATTCCACAAAGCAGAGAGGGAAAAGCTATTGGAAGCTTGGTTGCTGATGTTCCTTTATGCTTTAGTGTTTGATCAAAGATATAAGCCCCATAGTCCAACTTTGTTTGGGTGCCTACAACACAGATGAATCTTCCCAGCCCAGTAGCTATAGAAGAGGTGTGGTTGGTGGGGACCCAGTTGACAGTTCCAATTCTATGCAGCATAGCATACTTTCTTGTTAGCAAGCTGACATATAGTTTGCCTTTGACTGGCCATGATTTGACCTGGTTGGCTGTGATGATCTTGCAGACTTGGTTGTCAGTTTTGCCCAGTTCATTTGGCCCATCTGATTCTCTCCCTAGGTACTGATTTATCACCCTAGGAGAAAAATCAACACATCTCCCCCTCACATACACCTTCCTGAAATCCTTAGATTTCCCATCAACACACCCCTCTTGCAGATTGACTATGAATTCTTTGACCAGCAGTTCATAGCAAGGGGAAAAGTTGGAGACAGTTTTGAATAAACCAGCATTGGAGATTAAGTCTATTACCTCAGTGCACTCCAAAGCATTGCTGCCCAGCTCTCTTTCCAGAGCCACTCTTCTTTGGTAGACATACTTCCACTTGCTCACACTAGAGACATGGTGGAAGGACACATTGTCCAGAGGTGCTTCAGGAACAGCAGTGGCAGTCCTGGGAGGTGCTGGCTTCTTCCTTGGTTGGGATGTTGGGACATCCTCCTCAACATCTGGGTCAGGTGGAGTTGTAGCTTTCCTCTTCTGGGTGATTACTTTGCTCCATTTCTTAGTAGGTCCAAAGGCAACTTTGACCTTGTCCTTCTTTGGAGTTGACTGTTTCTTTTCAGGAGTTGCATGTGCAGCTGGCTTCTTCTCCTTTCTAGCCCTAAGCCTTTTGGCTATGCTAGGATTAACAGAGGCAATGATCTCTGTGTCAGAGTCATCATCTAGGTTTTCAACAGGTGGAGGTTGGGAAGCCTCTTTTTCAGCATCTTGATCAACAGGAGCTTGATCATCAGTAGTTTTGTCATCATCACTTTGATCATTATCAGTTGAAGCTTTGTCCTGGCCCTCAGATGCTTCAACATTTCTTGGGACATCCTGTTGAGCAGGTATGTCCTCTTCAACCTGGTTGCTTGGTTCTTCTTGAGGAGCAGGCATATTGTTTAGGGGAACAGACACCCCAGGCACAACTCTTTGTTCAGAGAGGATCCTGTTTACAAGTAGTTTGATGGATGCATCCACATAATCAGAAGCTTTGGGGGTACTTGTAGATGAAGGAGTTCCCTTGCTTTTGCTGAAAACAGGCTCCTTAGCTCTTCTTGCATTTGGAGTTCTAGGTTTTTGAGCAATAGGAATGCTTCCTCTGATCTCATCTATATGAGTAGCATCCATTGGTACTACAGAAATTGGAGTTGCATGCACTACATCTTCTTGATTGAGACCCTCATCAATGAAGTTAGGGTTTTGATGTTGAGACATTTTTCGAATGTAGTGGAAGAGGAGTTAGGTTTGATCGATTTTGATGAGCTTAGAGATTCAGCTGTAGCATGCAAAATGTTTAGTGAAGCTAGTGGGAATGTGAGAAGCTGAGAGCACGTTTTTACACTTATAGAATCCGTTACTAGTGGAATTTTTAAGATTGGAATACTAACAGTTATTGGCCAGACTGGTGCTGCCATCTGGTGATCATGCCACACGATGTCATAAAACATGCTGGCACTTCTCCATAACTGCTATATTTCACATAAGCAGATTCCCAATTTACCCCTTATGTTTTCAAATTGGGTAGCATCCAAAGCCTTAGTAAATATGTCAGCTAATTGCAGCTCTGTGGCTACATGCTCTAATGTGATCACCTTCTCTTCCACAAGGTCTCTGATGAAGTGATGTCTGATGTCTATGTGCTTAGTTCTGCTGTGTTGGATAGGATTTTTGGAGATGTTAATTGCACTTAAATTGTCACAGTACAATGTCATGACATCTTGTGGGACATTGTATTCCGTGAGCATTTGTTTCATCCATACCAGCTGAGAACAACTGCTACCAGCTGCAATATATTCAGCTTCAGCAGTGGATAAGGACACACAATTTTGTTTCTTACTGAACCAAGAAATTAAATTTTTTCCTAGAAAGAAGCATCCTCTTGATGTACTCTTTCTATCATCAGCACTTCCAGCCCAGTCAACATCAAGCAGACATACTATTTTTGAAACAAAGCAGGAGCCTGAGATCACCTCTCTTGATCTAGTGATGACAACTTTGTTGGGATCACCAATTATCAATTCTTTAGGATGATCTTTCTGGATTCTGATGGAGGGAGGTTTGTTGGATTGCTCTGACCTTGCCTCAGTTAGAGTGAAGTCAAGATTATAACTTTCTATTTCAACTTCAGTTTGATTGTCAGCAGATGTTCCAACATCATCAGCAACTTCTGCATAGGCATCATTAATAATCACATTTACTGACTCCATTATAACCTTAGTTATGGAGTTAAATACTCTGTAAGCTCTGCTATTTATGGAGTATCCAAGAAATATCCCTTCATCACTCTTAGGGTCCATCTTCCTTCTTTGATTCCTATCAGCCATAATGTAGCACTTACTTCCAAATACATGAAAGTACTTGACTGTAGGTTTTCTACCCTTCCAGACTTCATAGATGGTGGATAAAGTTCCCTTTCTTAGTGTAACTCTATTGTGGATGTAGCATGTTGTGTTCATAGCTTCAGCCCAAAAATACAGGGGTAACTTTTTAGCATGAATCATGGCTCTAGCTGACTCCTGAATAGTTCTGTTTTTCCTTTCAACAATCCCATTTTGTTGAGGGTTGATAGGAGAAGAATACTCATGATTGATCCCTTCTGAAGAACAGAAGTCTGAGAATTTTTTATTCTCAAACTCCTTTCCATGATCACTTCTTATTCTGACCACACAGCTTGCTTTTTCTCTTTGGATTCTATGGCACAGATCTTTGAATACATCAAACACATCAGAATTCTCTTTGATGAAGCTTATCCAGGTATATCTTGAGAAGTCATTAACAACCACATAGGCATATCTTTTTTCACCAAGACTCTCTACCTGCATTGGTCCCATAAGATCCATATGTAATAATTCCAAGACTTTGGAAGTTGTCAAATGTTGGAGCTTTGGGTGTGACATCTTGGTTTGCTTGCCTATTTGACATTCACCACACACTTTACTTTCATCAATCTTCAGTCTTGGGATCCCTCTTACAGCCTCCATAGATATGATCTTCTTTATTCCTCTGAGATGGAGATGACCCAGTCTTTGATGCCACAACTTCACTTCTTCTTCTTTGGCTAAGGAACAAGTAGATGTGAGGCTGGAATCTTGGGGTTCCCACATATAGCAGTTGTCTTTTGATCTGGCTCCTCTCATGAAAACTTTCTATTCTTTATCAGAAACTATGCACTCAGTTTTGGTGAAGTTTACACTGTAACCTTGGTCACATAATTGACTTATGCTGATCAAGTTAGCAGTTAATCCTTTTACCAACAACACATCATCTAGACTTGGTACACCTGAGCAGTCCAGGGTCCCAACTCCCTTGATTTCCCCCTTTGCTCCATCTCCAAATGTTACATATCTGGATGAGTGTGACTTTAAGTCTACCAGCAGATTCTTCAGTCCAGTCATGTGCCTTGAGCAGCCACTGTCAAAATACCAGTCTTCCTTAGCTGATACTCTGAGAGATGTATGAGCTATAGAGGCAACAACCTTCTTGGACCATTTGTGCCTGTTGTGAGGTTTTCTTTGATGCATCTGCCCTGAGTAGTGTTCATCTCTAGAGTTCCAATGTTGCCTGTTGACCTTGTTCTTAGGCATGTACTGGTATCTTTGATCAGCATGAAGACTAGCTTTAGGTATCCAAATTTTCTTGGTGACCTCTGTCTTCTGCTTAAGAGGGTGCTGGGAACTCTGATTGGGGTATCCATGCAGCTTGTAGCAAAAAGGTTTGATGTGACCAAACCTTCCACAGTGATGGCATCTCCATCTTTGATATTTCTTTTTCATCATGTGTTTGTCATGATGTTGAGACATCTGCTTGGACATCTTGTTTGACTTCATGAGATTTGGAGTTGTTTGGCTGGTGCTAGCCTCAAAGTTTTGAGCTTTTTTAAATCCCAGCCCAGTTCTATCCCCTGAGTGCGTGTTGTTGTTGAGAATGACATCCAATGTATTTGAGCTACTGTTCAGCATTCTGACAGATTTGGACATATGCTCTATTTTGGAGTTGAGTAGGCTGACTTCACTTTTCAAAGTGTCAATGATCTCTAGATGACTTGCCTTTTCTGCCTTTAATTCCTCAATCTGCTTCTTCTGCTGTTTATTTTCCATGCATACTTCAGTGCTTCTTGTACACAGCATCCTGTAAGATGCTTCAAGCTTTTCAAATGTCAGCTCCTCATCACTAGATCCCCCTTCAGTTTCACATACTTCAGCTAGAGCAGTGATGTGTTTTGCAGATTCTTCTTCTGACTCACTACATGAGTCTTCATCTGACCAGGACACAGAGAGACATTTCTTTTGCTTCTTTAGATAGGTTGGACATTCACTTCTAATGTGTCCATATCCTTCACATTCATGGCATTGGATCCCTTTTCCTTGGTTAGTCTTCTCATCATAGTTTGACCTTCTATTGGAGTCATAAGGTCTTTTATTCTCAGAGGTTGAGTTTCTTCCACTTGGTCTGGGTCTGCTTTCCATTCTTTTGAGGATTTTGTTAAATTGTCTTCCAAGCATAGAAATTGATTCTGATAAGTTGTCCTCAGAGCCTGCTTCATGACTTTCTTCTTCTTTATCAGTGTTTGAGACCAGGGCTATGCTTTTATTTTTCTTCACAATTGTATCATTCATTCCCATCTCAAAGGTTTAAAGATAACCAATGAGCTCCTCAACCTTCATTGTGCAGATGTCCTGAGCTTCTTCTATAGCAGTGACCTCCATGTCAAACCTCTTTGGCAGTGATTTGAGAATCTTCCTTACCATCTTTTCATCACTCATCTTCTCTCCCAAGGCACCAGAAGTATTAGCAATTTCCAGGATGTTCATGTAAAACTCATGAATGGTCTCATCTTCCTTCATCCTCAAGTTTTCAAACTTGGTGGTGAGAAGTTGAAGTCTTGACATCTTCACCTTTGATGTTCCTTCATGAGTGGTTTTGAGAGTGTCCCAAACATCCTTGGCTAGCTCACAGTGATGCACAAGTCTAAATATGTTCCTGTCAATGCCATTGAATAAGGAATTTAAGGCTTTGGAATTTCCATGTGCTGAATCTTCTTCCTCCTTGCTCCACTCTTCTTCAGGCTTCAACACTTTTGCCCCATCCTTATTGTCTTGGACAGGGTGCTCCCATCCTTTGTTAACTGCTTTCCAAGCCCTGCTATCAAGAGATTTTAAGAATGCTACCATTCTTGGCTTCCAGTAATCATAGTTGGATCCATCCAAGATAGGTGGTCGATTCACAGATCCTACATCTCTGTCCATGTTCCCAAAATTTGCAGTCCCTAGATCTCACCCAGTTAAACAGGCAGGGTGCCTGCTCTGATGCCAATTGAAATTCTGGGATCAGGTCCGTGATGTCGAATCAGATGTTTAAACACTTGAAGACTTAAACAAAACTTAAAGTGCTGGTAAATTAAATAACACAGGAAATTGTTAACCCAGTTCAGTGTATCTCCACACTTACATCTAGGGGCTACCAAGCCAGGAAGGAAATCCAATATAAGTAATATCAATTCTGGAATTAAACCAACCAGTTTAATCCTTCACTTAATATCTACCCAAGGCAATTTCTACCTAAGACACAACTTAGATATGAGTACCTACTCACTCCCCCTCAATCACACAGTGATCTTTTACAATGATTAATAAAATTGAAGTCACACTTCAAACACAACAACTTGATCTTACTTAAAAGTTCCAATCAAGACACAATACACTTTTTGCTTAAAAACTCATAAAGTGACAAACAATTAAAACCTGCTATAAAACACAAACACCCTTTTACAGTCTTCTAAAATTCATACTCTTTTTTGAGAGTTTCAGTTCCTTAAATAGATGCTTGGTTTTTGGGCTTTTTGCAAATTATCCAGACCTGATAAATCCCACAGTCATCACCTTGGATTAGGGTTAGTTAGTTTGTTACTTCCTTGATTCAAGGTGAGTTAGTTATTCTGTTACACTGAAATCAGATAACTAAGCTCCCTAAAGATGCGCCTTGGAGTGCTTATCTCTTTACAATTAATTCCAGATAAATTCTCCTGAATTTACTCACTTCTGTTATGCATCATTTATGTCTGGTAGCAGGTTTACGATGTCACAACATCTGGTGTGACATCCTGATGTCTTGACTTAAGTTCATTAACTTTTACTTTATTTGTCAATGTCACAACATCTGGTGTGACATCCTGAACTAAGTTCACTTATTCTTGTTTGTCAAAAATTCTGCCAATTCTTAACATCTACACTTTTATTACTATTATTATTTAAACTTATTATTTTTCTTATAAATTCTAAATTTTTTTAAACCTATTTAACTTATTTAATTTCTTTAAAAAATTCTAATTCTCTTTTATTTTCTTATTATTATTTTCTTTATTTTCTTTTTTCTAATATTTAGTGATTGCTTTATTATTATTATTGCTCTATTTATTTGCTTTATTATTATTATTATTATTATTATTATTATCATTTATTATTTTTTCCGATTATATTATAATTATCCCAAAGCTATGTAATAATTCTAGATTTATTTTCCGTCATTATTTTTATTATATTTATTGCGTGGTTAGTAAATAGGGTGTGGAAACTATTTGTAATTAATTGAATTTAGATAACTAATTTAAAAAAGATATATATTTGAAAATAAACGCTCACACACGTAAGTCGATCTTTGATCGCCATCTTGCACTTCCTAGGGTATTCCTCTTGGTTGCCTTTAAAATATGGTCAAGTCCCTCGAATATAGGGATGTCTTAAGCAAAGTCCCTTCAAGTATAAATCATCATAGTCCCTACAGTTTAAAAGATCAAGTCCCTTCGAGGTTGCCTACGGAATAATGATCTTGTCCCTTCGAATAAATGATGATAGTCCCTACGAATTGCTAAAGACATTCCTTAAGTTGCTTTCTATGACCATACGATGACCCTACGCTTGTCCCTTAACACATCCAAGGTAATGACTACCTATATCTTAATAATAGGGATAGTCTTACCCTTGAAAGAACATACAAGAACATGAAAGACTTAATCTAGGGTAGGTACCTCTTAGTTGCTTGCTCACATTTCAAAATACTTTTTACACCTCACTTTTCTAAACATTTTTCAAAACAAGGCTTTGTATACATCCATACGAGGATCATTACAAAGTACTTAGAAAAATTTCTAATCACACACTACACTTTTCAAAAACAATTTAAGTGAACTAAGTAACTAAGAGCCCATGGATAACCATGGATATAAAGGGTGCTAACACCTTCCCTTTATATAACCTACCCCCCGAACTCAAGTCTTTTAAAATAGGTCTTTCCTGTTCTTTTATGTCCTTTCCACTTGGATAAAATAAAAGTCGGTGGCGACTCTTGCTATTCGCAACATGACTAAAAGTCAGTTCTCCCACCGTGTTACATGTGTGAAGGAGGCAGGATACATCGTCCAGCGTGAAGGTCATCTCTCCAAACGGAATATGAAAAGGCGAAGTGTCTAGATGGCATCTCTCGACAAATGCTGATAGGAGGTTCGTATCGATCCTGGACAAGCTGGTCCTCTGAAAAGACGATAGACCTGTGTCACACCCAAAATTTTACCCCTAACTGTCCTTCTCATATTTTCATCGCACCAGAATATTCCAAGATTGTTTTTTACTGTCAATTATAAATCATTTTTTTCTATTTACGCATGATTTTATCTTTTTATTTCTTTCTATTTCCGCGTTTCTATTTAATTCCTGTTTCTCATTTCCGACCTTTTAATGTATTTTGTATCTTTATTTTTGATCGGAAACTCTGTTTCTGTTTCTTTATTCTATTTTTTTTAATTTCTACTACTAGTCTTTTAGTCAGTCCCTAGTTATATATATATATATATATATATATATATATATATATATATATATATATATATATATATATATATATATATATATATGCATAACCCTTTTTAAATTAATTTTCATTTATTTTTCAATTTTTAATCTCTTAAAGTTTTTTACCTCAATTTCTACTCCCATTTTTTTTATTCTCATAAAAGAAAGGGGATTTGTTTTATTTTTATTATAAAATTCAATTTCAATTACTAGTCTGAATTTTTAGTCATTTCTTTTTTATTTTATTTTAATTCATTTTTCTAAATTTAATTACTACTCTTGTTTTCAAATTCTCAATTCTAAATTAATTTTTTTTAAAATTGCTATTTCCAATTTTTCATTTTCAAAAGGAGTTTGTTTCTATATTTTAATTTTTATTGAAGTTTAAGTTCAATTCTGTTTTCAAATTCATTTTTCAATTCATTTTTCAATTTGAATTTCTGTCCCGAGTTTGATTCATATTTCACATTCCCAATCAAGTTCTATATTGTTAATTTATGTTTCTAATCACAGCAAGAAACTAGCTATAAATTTTTGCAAAATTAAAAAAAAAAACAAAAAAAGAGGTTCTTCATCTCAGAGCATTTTTTTTAAAAGAATGTTGCTGTATCTGATACAAATCCGAAGGATGAAACAATTACAATCAATTGGCCTGAATCATTCAATAAGTTGATGGAGATGAAGAGCTTCAAGTTTAAGGGTACATACAAAAAAAAATTTGATTGCAAAGTTGACTAAGAGTCTACAAAATTCTAAGTTATACATGGCCTTAACTAATGGGGAGTGTTTTTCCTGTAATTCCTGTGTGTTCTCAATCTGCATTACAAGCTTAACAACAAGGACAAGACTAATTTCCAGACATTGTTTCTATTACTGATTTTGTGGCTGCTCAAGTTGGCCTGTACAAATATTCAACCGCATTTTATTATCATTATTTCAGTTCCGATTACAAGTTAGTACCGTATCGAACTTATCACAGCATACAATGATTAATATGGATATATGCAGAATTTCCAAAAAAAACTACAATCAGATGTGGCGTCATTATTACTACCGACAGCAGTAGTTACAGCCACGACAACATCCATGTTATGCAGCACTTGGTTTCCATGGAATGCTCCAAACACCATTAGAGGTAGAATCAAAGGAAACAACAATTAACCAACTTGATGTTTGCACCTCTTGACGTCCAACTTGTGTCCTAGTTGCACCACAACCTGTCATATGCAAAGAGGATACACCACTGAGTTCTAGTTTTACGGTGAATGAAGAAATGAACAGCAAAGATAAGAACGACATATCTACAACTCATGTTCATGATAATCAAATTGGATTACCTTCGAAGTACGATTCAGTGCGGTTTAGCAAAATGCGGCAACGGTATTCAAAATACAGTTTAGCATCTCTACATACGGTCCAATATGTCTTTCAGTTGGTTTCAATTGAGCCTAGGATCCACTGGTGCACCGGATCTTCATAATCTTCGTCCTTTGAGCTTCAATGTCAAAACGGTTGGCAAATAGGCAGGGCCCTGAAACCATAGAAAATATTCACAGGACCAGTTTTTTTCACAACAAAAAAACAAAAGACAGAAAAAGAGTTTAAGTGGTGGAAACCACTCATTCGCATCAGTAAACACAGTAACTTTTCAATTACTAAGGTAATAAGCAAACGAAAACAGAAAAATCATTCAATCCGAATTCAACTAATTTGGTTCATTTTGAACAAGAAAAATCAATCCAATGATATAGTAAACAAGGGGAAAACAATTTCAGACAAATAGAAGATAACAACCAAAAGCCTTGTCTTACACTAGCAGGTCTTTTAAAATATGAAAAAAAGCAGTAGCAGACTTTTGATAAAAGAAGCAAGCTCAGACCTGCTGCAGGAAAGCAGGAACCGCATGGGGTCTTCTTTCGGAATGCTCCATGAGGAAATGGATATTCCTGCAGGTCAACCCAAAACCTGCACCTCAGTTTTTTCACCAAAACATGCTTCAGCTCTCTCCTCCACAAGCCAGTCCTGCATCTGAAAGAGACAAGACATCAGATACAAACAAAACAAAGGTTCTGACTTTTTCAGCAAATCAGTTCAAGAATTCCAGCAAAAACCCTATTCATATCAGTATAAAGAATGGGCTGAAATCGAAAGAGAGGAGGGCTATAACAGAGACGGACATCACCAAAGACCTGAACCATAAGAAAAAACCAGAAGGCGGAAAACGAAGAGAGGAGAAATCGAACCTGTGTTAAACGGTCAAATCAAAAACCACAACCTTCACTCCATCCTCAAACCATCTAACTTGGCCATCCCTCACCATAAAAAACCAAATCTCCAAACACCGAGAAACCCCTTAGCAACCATTAAGCACTCAACCTTCATCATCTCCGCAACACACCTTTTTTCATCACCTGCAACACCACCGAAACCACCTTTATCACCACTTCACGAACTCCTCCTCAATCCGAACTCGCGAAACACCGTCACCACCATCGCCATAAACTCAGAATCTTCAACTAGCGATAACCGGTAACCTTACATCTTCATCACTCGAAACTTCATCATCTCCGTTAGGGCATCTCAAACGGAAGCGAACACAAAGTCGCACCGCCACGGCCTTTGTTCTTCTTTCTTCGCCGCAGAAAAGCTCAACCGCGATTCGGTAATTTTTTTTGCTTTCCCTTTTGTACATTTGATTGTTTAAGAAAAAGAGACTGATTGAAGGAAGAATCGGGAAGAGGCTAAGGAAAGAGGGGTTATAGAGCGCATGAAAGTTGATTTTGAAGTGGATCTTGTTGGTTCTTGCGCGTGTTTGTTCTTTCCAATCTGCACTTTGCCGCAGTTTAGCTAGGGTTCTGTTGTAGAACCATTTTTTATGTGGTTAAGAGAAGCAGGGTCTTGGATCGGTCCGATACGACCCGCTCCTGTCTGCCCTTATGGGCCTTGATGCTGGTCTTTCCAGCGCCCTTTTTTTTTCCCTTCTTTTTTGTTTCTTCTTTTTTTGGTTAGCTCTTATGATTTTGGTTTCATTTCTTGTAAGTTTTTTCTTTCTAAATTTTTCTTTTTTAAAAAAAAAAAAACTTAATTCTTATGTTAACTATTTCTATTTTAATTCTTTTTAACTATTTTTATTTAATTAGTTTATTAATTAAATTTGGTAAATAATTATTTAAATTAGTTTATTTATTGTATTTATAGGGTGTTTGCTCATTTCTTTCTCTTGCTCATCATTTGGTCTTACGCTAATAATATTGACTTGTATAACACGAATATCATTCCCGATCTTTGATCATAATTTGTTAAGACAAAATTTGAATCGTCCAAACCATATTAATAATCTTCAAGATCTTAATTTCTTGGTCCAATGCCAAGTATAATACTTATACCTACATTTAGCACACACGTAAGTCGATCATTATGCGATCGCCGCCTGCACGTTTTGCGGATTACAAATTATTTTAACAAGGAATAGAACTCCGGAGTCTGGCACTCCGCACGTTCTAGAACGAACTACAACTGGGCTAGCCCCACGCGTATTGTTCCGTTCATTCCTTCGCTTTTTTACATCGATCCTAAAACGTCTAAAAAAGACAATTACTCAACTTATTTAATTAATTTAATGCGGAAATGGAACTCCGGAGTCTAGCACTCCGCACGTTCTAAAACGGACTGCAGCTGGGCTAGCCCCACGCAACGTGGTCCGTTCGCTTTCCGAATTTCAGAACATCTCATTTTTTTTTTAAATTAACGTACGAAAACTGAACTCCGGAGTCCAGCACTCTGCACGTTCTAAAATGGACCGCAACTGGGCTAGCCCCACGCAACGTGGTTCATTCACTCTTTTATACCTTAGAAACAACTTAAAACTTACCAACCAATTTAAATCATTTTCATATTTAATCAGTGAAAGACGGAACTCCGGAGTCTAGCACTCCGCACGTTCTGGAATGAAACGCTCCTGGGCTAGCCCCACGCGACGTGGTTCATTCGCCCTTTCGTTTAAAATATCTTAACAAAAGTCAAATACTTTTCTCAAAACGAACATTGTTTAAATCATTCTATCTCGAAAACAAGCTAGCGCTTCAACCTCCACCGCGAGTATAAGCCAACGCTTAGCAGTAGAATGCGTTTTAAACAACCGTTCAATAAAAATCACAAACCATAGTCGCACGAACTACGGAGCTCTGACTTTCCCATTGCACAAGGGAATACGTAGGCACGGGGATTTTTATCCTTCGCGAGCACCCTATTAAAAAAATCAATCTTTCCTCTTCGTCGCAATAATAAAAAAAACATTTAATCTTTTCTCCGTCATAATAATAATAATTTAAAACTTTAACAAACATAGTAACAATCATTTAGAAGACAAAGACTTAAGATCAAACATTTAATCGCATAATTAACTAAGAGGTTCCCGTTGGATACAACGGACGTGAGGGGTGCTAATACCTTCCCCTTGCGTAACCAACTCCTGAACTTAGAATTTGGTTTCGTAAACCATTTCTTATCCTTTATTAGGTTGTATCTATATCTCCCTTTTCTTTAAATAGAGTAAATAGAATTAGGTGGCGACTCTGTTGTTTGTTTTAGGATCGTATTTTTTGAGGTACGACAACCTGACTGAGATATCCATTCCTTTATTTGAGGTGGGAGCATCAATGGAACTCGTCCTATAAGTTTGCTGCCACGTGCAACAACCTTAAGCTCCTTCTCCGGTCGTCTCTCCTGAAAATGATACATAATATGTTATTATCAACTAAAAATTAAAATAAATGTTATTCACTATTGAAAGGTTATAGGTTGCCTTACCTCGCCATCCCATAAATGTCGCGCAACGTGATTCTGGTACCTCACCAAAAGTGAGGTATCAGAAGGTCCTCCGGGGAATGGTGGATGTGGTGGAACATGATGCGCAACAGGTTTAACAACCTATAGTGCCTCAAGTTCCTGCTGGTATACTTACGGAACACAGAGGAAGTAGCATAGATGCTACATCCAGTGTGTATTTTAAAAAAAGCCTCAACCGAAAGTAGCATAGAGGCTACATTCGGTTTGTAAATTTAAAAAAACAGGAACCGAATTTAGCTTACTTGCGTTATCCGGTGTGTAAATTTTCTGAACCGGAAGTAGTCTTTCTTGGTTATCCGGGAGCGAAAAAAGTGCAAATTGTTTTGGACAAAATTTGTTTCTTGCGAAAATGATAAGAAAAAATTTAAATTTTTGAAATACAAACTATTTATATCAGGGCAATTTCGTGCAAAAAAAATTGTGTAGGGGTACATGGACAGTTGTAGGGGTACAAGGTTCAATTTTCTAAAAACAATTGTCTCAACCAAGTCTTCGTCACACAACCTTGAGAGACTAGTGTTTTAGACTAGGCCAAGACCAAAAAAACTTTGACTTTATCGAATATGAGATTTATACGAGGTCCTAACCTAAGGACCGTCATATTTAAATATCAAGGAATATTTATGTCACACCTATGATGACATATATATGTTGTCATTTCTTTAGAGAACTTCACAAAAAAGATTTTATTAGACAATAGACTACGATCTAGAGGAGGTGAATAGATCGCACATGAAATTACCGAAAAGATCGGATATGCGTTAAACCCAATAAAATGTATTCGAAGGATGAGAGAGCAAATCAATACATTTTCAGTAATTTTGTTTCAATAAAATCACAAAAAGATAATCGATTTCCAATGAAATATTGAGCAAAAATTTGACTTAAGCAATTTGTCGAACATTTGGTGTGCAATTAGTTCAACTTAGATTTTTCTTTGATTTTTGCTGATATGAGAAACCAATTATAATAAAATGGATTGCAATCAACTCAATAAAACGTTTTCAAGAATTTAACAAAGAAATTATCTCAATGTATCGATTGCACAATCAATGGATTAACAATTTGCTAAGAAAGTAAAAAAACACAAAGAGATAGATACATAGATAGATACATAGATAGATAGATACATAGATATATATTGTTCTAGGTTGGGCCAACGCATTACGTGTCAGGAAGAGACCCGTTCCGTCGGGCACAACCCATGGCCTAACACATAGGGACGTGAGGAGAGCCCTATTTTGAACTGGGCCAACTCTATATTTGTCATGCAAAGGCCCACTCCGTCGGGCACAAGCATATGACCTAATACATAGGGACGTAGGGAGAGCGTCTTCCCACGTGCTCCACTCAGTCAACTGCCCCCGTTATTTTCTCCTAATATTACGGGGAAGTTGGATCAATGGCAGAACCACACGCTAGGTCTTATATGCTCTTACGCAATCCTTGGAAGTTCTTCCTTGGGCCTAGCTAATCCAGCCCATAAGAGGAATCTTGGCCCAGCGCTGGGGGAAAACCATAAATACCCTCTTTCACTAGAGGGTCAGGTATTCTATTTCACTTACTACTTTCTGTACTTGCACTACACAACTCTTTTTCTCACTTTGGCATCAGAGTACCTTGTAGGTACACCCTCCCCTATGTTTGATGTTGGTCTTATCTTTTTTTCTCTTGATCTTAAGCTCGATCAAGTGACCCAATACCTCCAATTCGATCCTCTCGTTACCTCTATCCTTTGATCGTACCACTGTTCTTTAAAACTTTCACTCGACTGAATCCAAATTGCAAAATATAGTGAAAAAAACCAAATTTATCTTAATTGTAAGAAAACACCAAATGGATTTATCTTGAAACTCCCAAATAATTTCCAAGCCAATTGATTACAACTAATCCTAATTGGACCTTATCAAGCTATCTCTTGATTAGGCAACAAAAATGATTATGTGTAATTGTTGTATGAATGCAATGAGAGACGATGAAGATGATGAAAGTTTTTTTTGTATATTCTTGGTTTCGATAATTTGCAATGATGCATGAATATATATATATATATATATATATATATATATATATATATATATATATATATATATAGGTGTGCATGTGTGTGTGCCCGTGGGAGAGTGTGTGTGCGTGTGTAAAATTGAAAACAGAAAAGGTTAGGCTTGAAATATAACAAAATTTGTCAATTTTAGAAGAAAGGAGTCAACCCATTCGAAGAGGGAGTCGACTCATAGGAGTTGGGAATCAACCCATGTTGTTTGGGAATGATCACAACGGGAAGCCCATAGATCTTTGACCAGATGGTGTTTTCCACATCGTCAATTCTGACATACTTCCAGAATTGTTTCACCAGGTTGGAAAGACAGGACCATTCAACATGGCGTAGTATCCCTACCATGACTGGAGTTGCATACTCCTCACGATGTCCAGTCCATTATTTTTAAATCGAGCAAGATTCAATAGTTTTTCAGATATAACTTCTAAGGTGTCCTCATTTCTGAGAAACGTTTTGGCAAAAATTATTACAAGAAGGATACCAACCAAGGAATTAACTGGTTGGACTAAGGATGAGAAGATATGGAGGGAAGGTTACGACAATTTATAGAGGAATGAGAGTGGAGGAAAATAAATGTATGAAGACTCGATAAATTTAAAACAGAAAAATTTGTTATTTCCAAGATAAGTTATGAGTACCTAGAGTAGAGCAAAAGACAAACTTAACTTGGAATATAAAAGGAGTGGGTAGTCTCTACTAGGAGAGAATATCAACATATCACAAATAAGGATACTAATAACTGTAAGCTGAAGAGTGACAAAAGATAACCGACACACAATAAATGTTATGAAGAAAATGGCTTAAGTTTATCATTCCTTGCAATAATTTCTTAAATTCCGAGTAAGACCCCTTAAATGTCCATTGTAAAACCCCTTAAATCCTTTATAAAAATCCATTGATATCCCTTATGAAATCTCTTTAATATTCCTTACGAAACCCCTTAAATATTCCTTCAATCAATTCCTAAGTCAACAAAACCCCTTAAAGTGGAATCACAAATCATTTAATCAATCCCTTAGATTAATCCCAATCCCTAAACCCATACGACCCCTAAAATCAAATTTACAACTAAATTTTAATTTTAAAAAAACCACAACAATTGAAATCCCATTTTAAATTCAAAACTCTAATCCAAAAGCAATCCAATTCCATAATTTTGAATTCCAAAATAATCATTTAAATCAATCCCATAAAGTTTACTAAATCCCCAAAAATAATTTAATATTTAATCCCAAATATTAAATCTAATTCCTAACAATATTTAACAACAAAAGTTTAATCTTAAATTTTTAAATTCAACATAGAATTTTTAATCCCAAAATATATATTTAAATCCAAAGATAATATGTCAATCCCAAAATACACTCAAATTCAAAAATAGAATTTCCAATCCAAAAATATATTTATAACTTCAAAATACGATTTAGACCCGAAAATATATCTCAAAACCCTAAAAAAATTTCCAATTTCCTTCACAAAAAATCAATACAAAATAAACCATAACCAAAATACTTTGAAATTAAACTCCCAAAATAAACATCCCCAACAATCACAATACATATCATAACAGTATTCCAAGAATTAATAATTTTGGCGATACCAACCTAGCCTGTTGTGACCCATTTAAGTTGCTTCCTCCCTTATTTTCTTTGTGTTCCTCGCGATCTCCTTAATTTCTTTACGTTCCTCCTGATCAGTTGATGATGGAGGTTAGAGTTTGTTTGTTGTTGTTCTTCAGTGTGAAGAACAACAACTTTTTGAGGATATGAATATGTGAATTGTGGGTGCCAATTAGTATGGAAAAGGGTCTATGTATACCAGTAGCTAGGTTAACAAAATAGGAATGTAATTAAATGGTATCAAATTAAAAATCAAATCATAATTTTTTAAGGATGAATATTACAAGAAAAAGGTTCATATTCATTGCTTGGTCACCAAGATATAACAAAGTGTTAAAAATAATAAATCAGAATTAAAACTTTTATTTTTAGATTTTTATGAGTAAAATTGGATGAGAATCATGATTTTAATGAAAAAAATGATATTTTAAAAAATTCGTAAAATAGAAAAACAAAAATTAATAATAAAGAAAATGAAAAATACAACTTTTGTGATTTTAAAAAATTGAAAAGTTAGAAATAAAAGAGAAAAAAAAACTAAAGTAAAGAAGGTGAGATTCAAACTCATGACATCTCCCTTTAACTCTTTATCCTCCTCTTACTACCAACTGTGTTATTTTATTTATTTGAAACAAAACAACATTAATGAGTATATAATAATTTAATAATTCCCTGATAATATTACTAATATTAATAATATTACTAATATTAATAATATTACTAATATTAATGCTCTAATAACCCACCTATGACACTAATATAATTTGATTAATAAAAAGATTAATCTAACCCTAATTAAACCCTATATATAAAAATTGTAATCTAACCCCCTTTTACTGATAACGCGATTATAATTTATTCTACCCACGTTGTTAAAACAAATAAACCCCTTAATAAAAAACGGAAGAAAGAAAAAAAATGGTCAAAATTTGGGGTACGACAACTGCCCCTATTTAATCAGCTTCTAATTGAGATGATGATGATGATGACGAGTCTTTATTTTCTCGAGGAGGAGATGATTAAATATAAAGAGGAACCCTACTTTTGACCGCGAAATTGATAGGTTTAGAGAAAGTCAAATCCTGGTACTATATTAATATCCTAATATCCCTGCGTATAATATTCCTGATTATAGAAGTCAGATAAGACTCTTACAAATCTGATCCTATTTAGCTAAAACCCCGGTGGAACCCCAAATGACAATTCCAGACTGAACTGCTTTGATAAAAACCCTGATAGAACCCCTTATGACAACTCGTAACTGAGTTATTTGATAAAACTCTTATGAATCCCTGATTGATCTCTGATAGAACCCATTATCCCTTTCAATGTTATGGATGAACATGCCTATGATTCTTGTGATCCTCCACTCATGTTGCTGGAATATGATATGACTTTAATGATACCTAGATCACTCTGGATACAAACCCTTGAATAGAACCCCTTCACTCCCGATTAGAACCCCATTTATAACCCCTTCGACAAATATTAGATAGAACCCCCTTCTTGTAGAACCCCATAAATCCCTTTCATATAACCCTTTTGGATGAACATCTAGTAAAACCCCATATAACCCTTAACTGATGAATTGTTCCGGAATCCTTAATACAACCCTTGATGTAACCACTTTTTAAGTGATATTATAATAGAACTCTTTTTGAAGATAAATCCTTAGTATAAACCCCTTAGTAAAATTATTTTGATATATCCCTTTGATAAATTCTGTTGATGGAATACAGTGCAATCCTTTGAGAAAATTCCAATAGAACCCTTGTTGATGAAAATCTCTTAAAATTCTTTGACGAAACTTGACAAACCCTGAATGAGTCTTTGATAAAACCCTTAATGAAATCCCTTTATGTGAATCCCTTGTTGAATACCTTATAAAATCCTTTATACAGATTTCGTTGGTAGAATACAGTGTAACCCCTAAATAACATCCTTAGATGATAATCCCTTGATATAATTCTGGTAAAAGTTCCCAAATAAAACCTAATAGAACTCCTTTTGGATAAAATTCCCTTGATAGAATCCCTTGGATAAAACTCTAGTAGAACTCCCTTGAAAAAAATTCGACAGAACCCTTTTTGAAAAAATCCATTGATAAAATCTCTTTGATATAAATCCGGTAGAACCTCCTTGACAAAATTCTGATAGAACTCCCTTTGGATAAACATCCCTTGGTAAAACCCCTTTGACAAAAATATAGTATAGCCCCCTTTGAGAAAATTCCGATAGACCCAATTAGATGAAAATCCCTTTTATAAAATCCTTAAAATTCTTTGAGAACCCGTGATTGACCTTTGATAAAACCCCTAATGAAATCCCTTTGGTAAATCCCTTGGTAAAACCCCTTTGGTAAATGTTTGATGAAATCATGTTTTGATAAGTCCCAAATCAATCCCTTAAAATATCTCGATGCAATCCTTTAGATAAATCCCTTTTGATTGAAACTGATTGATAAACTTCCTTTGATAAAACTCCTCTATAAAATCCCTCGATGGAATCTCTGATGAAAATCCCTTAATAAAATTTTGGTATAACCCTTTGATGGAACCCCTTGGACGAGACTTTGGATAAAAACAATTTTGGTGAAATCCCTTGATAGAAAACCCTTGATAAGGCATTGGTTAAACCATTTAATAAAACTCTTTGATAAAACCCTGATGAATCCCTATGATAAGACATTGATGAAGCCCTTTAATAACATTTTGGTAGAACCCCTGAAAGAAGTAATCTGGTAAAACCCCTTAAAAATCCCGATTAAAACCCCTTGATAATTCCCTTGGATAAGAATCCGGCAGAGCCCCTCATTACAATTTTGATGAAATCCCCTTGGTGAAAATCCCTTTATAGAACCCCTTATTTGAATAAAAATCCGGTAAAAACCCCTAGATAATTTTTTTTTGTAGAACCCCTTAATGAGACATATGATAAAACCCCTTTGATGAAAGTCATTGATGATAAAACATTGGTGAAACCCCTTAATAAAATTCTTTGATGAAACCCCCTTGATAAGACCTTCTTGATGAAATATCTTGATAACATTACTTGATTGAATTACTTGACAAAACCCTTAATTAAACCCCTAATGAAACCCCATTTGAAAAATCCCATTGATAAACTCCCTTTGATGAATCCCTTGGTAGAACCCCTTGATAAATCCATTTCGGTGAATCCCTTAGAAAAAATTCCTGATGAAATCCCTTTGGAAAAAAATCCAAATGAAATCCTTTTGATAATTTCCATTGATCAAACCCCTTTTTGAAAACAATCCTTGATGAAATATGGTGAAACCCCTTTATAGAATCCTTTGATGATGTAACGCCTCAAATAATATATATCTAGAATAATATCATATAAGTGTTTATTTGGTATTGACACCATCATAAGTGCCTAATAGTACAATTCACATTCTTGACCAATACTAAAAACAATACAACTATGGTACAAGACATGGAAATTATACTAAAATAAAAATACTAAGATCAATACAATATCCATTATTGTACAAAGATAAATACACAACGGAAACTAAATCTATGCTTCTCTAGAAACATCCTGAGCATAACTCCACTTGTAAATCAACATGCAAAAGAACCTGAAAAGAAACAACAATAGTGGGGTGAGATATCAACATCTCAGTGAGTTCCCTATCTTAGGGTTCTCTCGGCTCTAAGGGTTCAATCTAAACACTACTCGAGTCTTTGGTCACTTCTCTACAAGGAACCAAAGCAAGATGGAAAAGTCCATACAACGCTCTCAACACCTTGCGTGGAACTCAATGGAATACCCATTGTAAGTGGTATCGACAACACTTCCCTTGGGACTTAGTGTAATACCCACCACAAGTCACTACCTAAGTCTTTACGGATGCTTCCCGTGGGACTCAACATAACCCACCTCAAGACTTACTCAAGACTTCACCGGTAAGGCTTCCCATGGGACTCAGTGTAATACCCACCACAAGCCTAAACCATGCTTCTCGTGGGACTCAGTGTAATATCCACCACAAGCCTAAACCATGCTTCCCGTGGGACTCAGTGTAATACCCACCACAAGCCTAAACCATCTTACAATTTCTAGTTACATTACTAGGCCATACTATTGGTTTATGGTAAGGTTTCCTCACAATACTTTAAATTGCATGTTTTACGGTTCACGAATTACCTTTTTATTTCCAATAGCTCAAAATTACCTAACTAACATAGTTATGGTTAATTAGAAATGTCGGGTAAAAGTCAGTTCAAAATAATATTTCCCGGTCTTATAATATAGTATATTAATAGCTTCAAATCGATATAAGGAACAATTAAATCGGATAAACGATGAAGGAGTTACAAATTTTTAAAAGAAGGATCGAAAATAGTATTTTTAATCGGCATAAAATAAATAATTATTTTCTTCTTCAAAAGTAATATTTTCCTCTACCATTGGATAATACGTTGTCTTAGCTTTCCAACGGTATAAAGTTTGCCTCAATCGGATACCCGAGTAAAAAGTTATGAATTTTATAAGAATTAATATGTTTCCCAAACTTATAGCGTTAACGGGTTAACCGGTTAACCAGTTAAAACCCCACTTCTAGAGGCGTATCAAGTCCCGTTAATCGGTTAACGCATATGTTTAACCGGTTAACCGATAGTCAAAAGCTGAAATTCTGCGTTTTTAACACTCAAAACTCCCCCAAACTCAATCCAAACATAATGGAACATCCAAGCTATCTTAGTAGGTTTAATATACATGTAACCCAACTATCCTACCCGATTATTTCAGCATTTTATCTGTTAGAACTTTGATTTAGCAATTTTATCAAATTGACCTAAAACTCTAAACTCAAGAAAACTTCTAAAACAAAAGTACTAACTAGAACCCACCTTGACAATGACGAGGAGTTTGATGAAGATGGTGAAGATCGATGAAGAAGAATGATGATCCAAGAATTCTTGAACTTCTAGGTTTCTCTTCCTCTTCTTCCTTCCTTTCTCTTCTATTTTCCTTTTCTTTCCTTTTCTTCTTCTTACCAACTTCCGACACATAACTTGTTTTCTTTCTTTTATAACAAAATAATGTATATTATACTGATATACAATAGTTAGTAACAACCGGTCCAAATTGAGAGTATCCAAAAATGTCTCTAAGTCAAATATTTAATAAAACCTCTGAGTCAGATAATACTAATTCATTAATTTAAGTTCGTCAGTTGCTCTAATTATTTAAGTTGAAAACTCTCAGAGCACATCGGAACCCTATTAATCATAACTAATATTATCCAGAGAATTTAATTAAAATACGGGGTATTACATCCTCCCCTCCTTAAATTGAAATTCGTCCTCGAATTTCCTTTACTCAATAACAACGACTGTTTGTAGCACTGTTTTAGATCCATACTTGTCCTTACTGCTGTTACATACTCTGACATATTCAAATTCCAATTTGAATTTGTGGTTCAAAGTCCTTGTTTTATAACAAATCAAACTCATGTCCTTACTCATACGCTTGTTCCAACATTGGGTTAACTTCTAACTTTCTATTTCCGTAATTCTTCTGTTGTTTCATACTGAATCACTTAGGATCATCTCTCCTTTGAAGAAACATACCATTCTAATTCCTTCTATTGAATCACAACACAAAATCATAGCACTCCAACTTTTTTTCGGGATTACAACACTTGACAAAACTCTACAAGGTATCTTAGTGAAATCTTATCTACGCACAATTTCTAGCAAAATCTCTTACTAAAATCCTTCAATTACTAAAACCATCTCAAGAGTCGTCAAACAAATTCTTTACCAATTACACTTGGTTTGATACTATACATTGTATCCATTTACACCTGACACTTCATCCTTTCAGTATCTTACTATAGACAACACACTTAGAACAAAATTCTCTTACCTCAACACTTATAAATAATTTTCTTCTGATCCTTGATAATCTGACTGAACTCTTCCATCTCTCTCCTTCCACTATGCTCTCAAGGTCTAACAGTGGAGATACCGTGAATTCTCAAGCAACACTAGGTGGTTGATAGTCCGCGGAGAACACACTTATCCATTGGAGTTCTCACCAACCAACGAAACAAAACTTGCAAACATTCAATGATAGAACAATTTACTTATCAACTACATAATAATAACATCGGTCTAAACTCTCCAACGATAGAGATACATGGATTGTACTGTTGCAATCATAACTGATATAATTCCTATTCCATTCTAAACTTGAAACAATTTATCCAATACAACTTAACAAAATTGTCATGGTTACTATACCCCATGTCAACCCTCTTCAC
This sequence comes from Lathyrus aphaca, assembly GCA_963966055.1. Classification (NCBI taxonomy): domain Eukaryota; kingdom Viridiplantae; phylum Streptophyta; class Magnoliopsida; order Fabales; family Fabaceae; genus Lathyrus; species Lathyrus aphaca. The sequence continues at coordinate 27,868,603 of OZ014521.1, read as the reverse complement.
AAGATTCTATTCACTCAAGGTTTCTATTGGCATAAGGTCTCCATTAATAATAATGTAGCAACATCACATAGCTTACAATCATTAGTGAGTCACCCATACCAAACTTAAATCATTCTTATTATACTTGCTGATTTCCATAACACTTGCCTATTACATACAATATTCCACATACTTACTTTTGAAGACCATACAAAACCTCTCATTCAAAACCATTACTCTCAAGGGTCTCGTTCCTTAAACGATCCAATTTACCTGCTTAACTTTGGAACATTCATCTCTCACTTTTACCTAGAAGGTAACTTAAAAAAAATCCATATCTCTGAGTACGGTTCAACTGGACACGTCTGGTATTACTCTTACAGAGTCCATAACTTGATGTTACGAATTAACAATACTAGAACTGGCCAATTGTTCATCTCTTATCCACACAACAATTCAGATACCAAGATGTTTTCTAGAAGATCGACGTTTCATGAGTCTCTTATAACTTATCAATTTAGGTCCTTAGTATTCGCAACGACGACAAACCAAAATTTTAGATCATTTACTTTCTATCAATCATGCTCAAAAGAAAGTTCAACACTTTATCCTCTGACACTTCGAATGAAAACTTAAACGGACTTACAGTTTAGAAACTACGATTCTTTAAAGTCCTACACAAAAAGTCATGTATCATTCTATTACCTACCTGAGGCTAAACGGTCGAACACAACTAAACTTGTTCTTCTTGTTAACAAATAATCCAACTCAAAAAAATTACCAATCCAGTCCACACTAACTTTCAAGATGATTATCACTCGCGGTTTCTAAACATGGGTAACAATCGCCCACCGTTCACAACTAAAGGTAACACAAAACGGGGCACAACATGCATATTACATACTCCAACAAGTGACGAAGTATACTTACCATTTTGTTACGGTCACATCACAAATACTCAACGGAATGGTTCAACTCCACTCGTACAACGATGTTAGTAGGAAAAGACCAATGACGACATCAAAAGGGTTTTAGTTGCAAACTAACACTTGGTTCGTCGATAAACAAAATCCAACACACAATCCTTATTGGTTAAAACAAAAATGATGAACACCTCGTGTCTTAGTATACTAATTTTTCCTCTCTGTTTAATTCCTTGGTGAGAACAACATTCTTAATCCCATTAGAGATAAATTCAAATACTTCGATCATTCACAATTATAGAAGTTTTCCCTTACACTTGAAAACTTAGGTAAAACACTCCTCTAAAGAACCTTGTTGTCTCTACTTACGTATTAATAGGGGTTCCCTTACCCTCTACTAATCATTGTATAGAATTTCTCCACAGATTTCTATCGGTACCAAGAACGCTTCGATCGGGCTCTCAAGTCAAAATGCATGAATCTTAGAAAAATCAAATCTTCTAAACTTAACAGTGGTAACCGGTTACTACCACGAGGGTAACTGATTACTCAGTGCAAACCTGGACTTCCAGTAGCTAAAACATATTTAGAAACACAATTCTATAACTGGGTACTACCCAGAGGGTAATCCGAATACTTCAAACACATAAGCAAAATTCTGGTTTTCATTGCTACCTAAACCTCCCATACTCATTCCAATCACGTCCAAAAGTTATAAAAATTATCAACAAATGATTCCACACATATAGTAATCACACTACCAGAGTCCTAATGGGTGAATCATCATTGATTACACTTCCTTAACTTTAGTTTCAACAACTGCTTAACAACTCCATTGTACATTCGTCCAAGAAATACGTTTCGTTATCACTTTCTCATATTGTACTGTTAATACCGTTTCCATACCGTGTTCATTTCACGCTCTGTGGAATTCTTCTCATACCCAAACATAATCCATCTTACTAGAGTTCTCCCAAATCCAAGGTGCTTACTCTATCACTTACCACTACTTCATCTGGTCCATACCAACCTTATGTTACTAAATAAAGCTTGTTCTTTCTATGACACTATACAACATACTATTCCTTGGGTAATTCAACACTTTCCGAATTGCTCCCTTACTAAATATAGCATCCTGATGTGTTACTCTAAACTTTGTCTCCTCAGTCACAACTGAATATACAACAACAACAACCTTTTATTCTTCGCCCGGGGTGTATTTGTCTTACTTGAAACGTGTAATCACATCCTTGTGTTTCTCTTCACGCTTCACCACGACTTTAGGTTCTCAAAATAAAATGAACATTCTTAACTTGTAACTTTTATCCATCTGTAAGGTATTATTCGAATACATTCCTTGAAGTACTCTCATTCATTTATGATGCCACCGCGATCTTAGAGCTGAAACACCAATAATTAACACACTCCTGAACCTTACATCACCAATCCACCATTGACTTTACGTATTCCTTGATAAACTGACCACTCATCCTGTACATATCTGTACCTTTCAGATTCTACCCATTCCAAAGGATTTCTCGAACAACACACTACTATGCAACTCCATGTTACAGGAAGTACAACTCTTAATAAGACTCCAACTGAGTTGACCAAGCTCCCTCTGCTAACTCTTGGCTTGAGCCTACTCTCATAACATAAGTTCTGACAACACTTCAGAGTCCTCATGGTCGCACAACCATGATTCTACCTATCACATACATATCATTAGGTTGATCAGGCCCAATACTACATAATATGATTTAAGAACCATGCCGACAAGACAAACTTAGGAGGTAGGAAAGATTTACATATGATGTTTCAAGGCTAGGTCGAGGATACGACCTGCTCTGATACCAACTGTAACGCCTCATATAATATATATCTAAAATAATATCATATAAGTGTTTATTTGGTACTGACACCATTATAAGTGCCTAATAGTACAATTCACATTCTTGAACAATACTAAAAACAATACAACTATGGTACAAGACATGGAAATTATACTAAAATAAAAATACTAAGATCAATATAATATCCATTATGGTACAAAGATAAATACACAACGAAAACTAAATCTATGCTTCGCTTGAAACATCCCGAGCATGGCTCCACTTGTAAATCAACCTGCAAATGAACCTGAAAAGCAACAACAATAGTAGGGTGAGATATCAACATCTTAGTGAGTGCCTATCTTAGAGTTCTCTCGGCTCTAAGGGTTCAATTTAAACACTACTCAATTCTTTGGTCACTTCTCTACAAGGAACCAAAGCAAGATGGAAACGTACATACAACGCTCTCAACATCTTACGTGGAACTCAATGGAATACCCATCGTAAGTGTTATCGGCAAGACTTCCCGTGGGACTCAGTGTAATACCCACCACAAGTCACTACCTAAGTCTTTACGGATGCTTCCTGTGGGACTCAACATAACTCACCTCAAGACTTTGTCGGCAAGACTTCTCGTGGGACTCAGTGTAATACCCACCACAAGCCTCTACCATGCTTCCATGGGACTCTGTGTAATACCCACCACAAGCCTAAACCATGCTTCCCGTGGGGCTTATTTTAATACCCACCACAAGCCTAAACCATGCTTCCTGTGGGACTCAATGTAATACCCACCACAAGCCTAAACCATGCTTCCTGTGGGACTCAATGTAATACCCACCACAAGCCTAAACCATCTAACAATTTCTAGTTACATTACTAGTCGATACTATTGGTTTATGGTAAGGTTTCCTCACAATACTTTAAATTGCAAGTTTTACGGTTCACAAATTACCTTTTTATTTCCAATAGCTCAAGATACCCAACTAACATAATTACGGTTAATTAAAAAATTCGGGTAAAAGTCGGTTCAAAATAATATTTCTCAGTCTCATAATATAGTACATATTAATAGCTTCAAATCGATATAAGGAATAGTTAAATCAGATAAACGATGAAGGAGTTACAAATTTTTAAAAGAAGGGTCGAAAATAGTATTTTTAATTGGCATAAAATAAATAATTATTTTCTTCTTCAAAAGTAATATTTTCCGTTACCATTGGATAATACGTTGTCTTAGCTTTCCAACAATATAAAGTTTGCCTCAATCGGATACCCGAGTAAAAATTTATGAATTTTATAAGAATTAATATTTTTCCCAAACTTACAGCGTTAACGGGTTAACCTATATGGTTAACCGGTTAACCAATCAAAACCCTACTTCCAGGGGCATATCAGATCCCATTAACCGATTAACGCGTATGGTTAACCGGTTAACCGACAGCCAGAAGCTGAAATTCTGCGTTTTTAACATTCAAAACTCCCCCAAACTCAATCCAAACATAATGGATCATCCAAGCAATCTTATTAGGTTTAATATACATGTAAACCGACTATCCTACCTGATTATTTCAGCATTTTATCCGTTAGAACTTTGATTTTGCAATTTTATCAAATTGACCTAAAACTCCAAACTTAAGAAAACTTCTAAAACAAAAGTACTAAGTAGAACCCACCTTGACAATGAAGAGGAGTTTAATGAAGATGGTAAAGATTGATGAAGAAAAATGATGATCCAAGCATTCTTGAACTTCTAGGTTTTTTCTCTTCTCTTTTCCTTTTCTTTCCTTTTCTTCTTCTTACCAACTTCCAACACATAACTTGTTTTCTTTCTTTTATAACAAAACAATGTATATTATACTGATATACAATAGTTAGTAACAACTGGTCCAAATTGAGAGTATCCAAAAATGTCTTTGAGTCAAATATTTAATAAAACCTCCGAGTCAGATAATACTAATTAATTAATTAATTTAAGTTCGTCAGTTTCTCTAATTATTTAAGTTGAAAACTCTTAGAGGACACCGGAACCCTATTAATCATAATTAATATTATCCAGAGCATTTAATTAAAATACGGGGTATTACAAATGAAAATATCGATAAAATCGTTTGATAAACTCCCTGATGAGATTCTAGAGGAACCCTTTGATAGGAAATTCTGGTGAACCATTTGATAAATCCCTGACGAAACCCCTTAATACCACTTTGTTGAAACTTCTTGTAAAAACCTAACGAGTCCCTGGTTGGACCTTGTGGATGACATTCTGATAAAAATCCTTTGATAGAACCCCCTTGGTAAAAATCCCTTGATAAAATTCTTTAATTGAACCCCATCGATGATACTTCCTTGATAAAAATCCCTTAGTTGAAGCCCATTGATAATATTCCCTTGATATAATTCCTTGATTTAACTCCTTGATAAAACCCTTGATAAAACCTCTAATGAAACCCCTGTTGAAAATTTCTAATGGAACCCTTGATAACAAACCCTTAGATACTTTATGGAAATTATCCCTTGTGTTGGGTAGATTCATAAGTTGGGGATTTGACTTCTATGAGCAGTCACAAAACCTATGTTATGTATGTATGTTCATGTATGCATGTGATGTTATGTCATGATTAGATGCTAGAGCATAGTGACATGATTAATGCATAAATATGATTTGAATTTCTCCATAAGTTCTCTAGATAAACCGTTTTTTTGAAGTGGTTTCTTTTGATCAAGCCTTGCAACAGCCTGTCCCAGATTGATTGTGCTTCAGAGGGTATTTCCCTTGATTGATTGATTGAGTTTTGCAGGATTATCCATGAAAAGGAACTTATATCCCACCATGCCTTAATACAACCTTGAGATGAACTGGCTCAATATTTGAGTCTTGGAAAAGTATACCTCTGATTGATTAACCTTTGGAATGACTGATTTCACCATGTCGTTAAGGTGTCCTGCCTCAATATGGAATTTTTGAATGGTCTTCCCTTTGTCATAGAGGTATTGTTTGAAGAGGAACTTGGATCCCATCATAATGTGATATGACTTATATGAATTGCTCCCAATATTTGAACATTGAAAAGTATGCCCCTGATTAGATGACTTCTGGAATGATTGGCCTCACTGCATCCTTGAGTTGGTATGCTCCAATATGAGCCTCTTGAAAATATCTACCCCTTATCATTAGAGTTATGGAAGCATTTCTTGACATAGGTGCGTGAAATCTTGAAATGTTTTGCCCTTAGTGAGTTGGATATTCATATGATATGCCCCTCAATTAGAATGATTCCTTGATAATTTGCCCCTAGTCAAAGGCGTCTTGAATTGACATGCCCTTGATTAAACTTTTGTTGATATTCCTTAAATGCTAAGTATTGATTTGCATGAAAAATTATTCTCTTTGAAAAGTAATTAAAATGCCATGTTCATGCAAATTTTGAAATCCAAAATTGATATGAGATGTATGATAGATGATATTTGGCCATGAGATTGGCGCGAATGAACATGGAAAAATGATGATTTAACAAACATTCATATTTTGAGTCAATTTAACAACGACTTTGCCAAGTATGCTTTTATAGTGCCCCTAGCTTCAGTTAACACTTTTATATGTTATAACGCGGTCTGGTTCACGGTTTATGAAACAAAAGATATAAGGCTCAAAATTTGAAATTTAACCCTCCTCATTCTCCTTGATTTTCTTCATTCCTAAATCCTATTAACCCAACATATGCGTGTAGGATCAAGCGCTTACCACTGCACTAAAAGCAATTGCTGTTAGTGAAGGCACAACTTTATTTCCTTATAGTATAGAGCCCTCAAGGGGCTGCGCCTATTAAGCGCCATGGGTTGGGATGTTAAGCCCATCGAATCCCTAAGGGTGACGCTGAATTAATAAATCCAACAATCTCCCCCCAGTGTCAGCCGGGGGGATTCGAACCCATGACCTTGCTCTGATACCACTTGTAGGATCAAGCGCTTACCACTGCACTAAAAGCAATTGCTGTTAGTGAAGGCGCAACTTTATTTCCTTATAGTATAGAGCCCTCAAGGGGCTGCGCCTATTAAGCGCCATGGGTTGGGATGTTAAGCCCATCGAATCCCTAAGGGTGACGATGAATTAATAAATCCAACAATGCGTTCATCCTGCAAAAGAACTTAGTCGCGATGATTAAAAGGTATGCTGGTTTAAGCATTTGATGAAATTTTTATTTTTAAGGTGCAATCACTCACTCCCGTTTATAAGATTGTTCCATTTTTCCATTCTTCTTTTCTTTCTTTTTTTTTAATTTTTAAATCCCTTATTTTTGCATGGACACATTCTTTTGACTTTGTGGTCCATCGGGATGCCCTAACTTTTTTCTAAGTTAACTCCTTTTAATTAATTTTATCCTTGACTTAGCGGGCTCTTCTTTATTTTTGGAACAATTTTTTTTGTGAGAATTTGCTTTTGCCTTTGAGATGGCGTGACTTCCATATTTGATATTATGAACTTTTATCTCCTTTGATTCCTTAATGTTGAATGGTGTGGGGAAGAATATGTGGTGAGCTTTATCTTCATTGCTTCCTTGACTTTTAATAATGCGAGGAAGAAAATGTGCTTAAAACCTTTATCCTTATGACTAAATGTATCGATTCCCTTGTATTAGAACGCATTGTAGAATTAATAGAAACCTACCCTGCCCCTAGTTAATATTAAGGTTTTTTTATAGAAAGAACACCGACTTCTGGCTCGAGGGGGTTGACTACGGATTATCTCCTTATTTCAGCAGTGTTTAGGGAGTGAAATAATACCTTACATCGTCATCCAGATCTTACCATTAAAGGATACATCCGCAAATTTGTTTATTTATTTTACATCATTATCCTCCTAAGTTTGTCAATAGGTGAGAAGTGAAAAGAAAAATGTGTGATTGATTTTTTATATGATGGCATAATAACGAGTGGAAACAAATGGATTGATTCCAAAAACATGCACGCTCATTTATTAAAATTATATTCCAAAAGGTACAACCTTTAATACAAACAACACTTAGCAAAAAAAATAAATTACAACTTGCAATGATAGGGTCTATTGATCCCAAGGATGATCTCCATTGTTGATCCTTGTATTTGAAGGATGCTCCTTGATGTCATTCCACTTATAAACATAAAGGGTGACTTTTAACCCATGAGACTCCTTCTTTGAAATTCAACTGCTTGTTGTCGATCAGGGATTTGGACTTTGTATTCATCACTTGTAGGATCTGAATAGGATCAAATAATTGCAGCTTCAATAAGGAACCTCTAAGTAAGTCATGACACGTTGGCATATGATCCAGTTCCCTTCTAAACTCCCTTTGTTGTAATTAATGAAGAGCGTGAAGTTGTTGTATCTGAGTAAACATGTGACTAGCATGGCAAAAGGCTACCCTCTCTTTTTAATGGTACTTGCCCCTATTGAGTCCTTTCATGGCTTCTTGATATATCCTTTGATTTCACTTGTGAGTATTGGGAAATCTCTTAGCTCTTGACAATTGGATAAGGGAAAAATAAGAAAGGATATGAAAGTGTATGGGTATGTATGTAAATGCATGGGTATGCAAAAATATTTATTCCTTTATTTTTAAGGTATGCTAATTTTTTTTAGGTATGCTAAAATATTTCTTGGGATGCAATACAAGTGTCATATTAGGATAATGACAGATAGGAGGAAACCCTTATAGATTTAAAATAGTTATGAATATAAAACCTACATATTGGTTAAGGATAATGTCGAATATAAGGACACCTTGCTCAAGAGGTCTCCTTATATATATGACCGACATGGGAAACCCAAACGAGTTTAGGGTATATGCAAGCATTACCCAACTTAGGTGAATCCCTATATTAGGATAGTTCTAGAGTTTCACTATCTAATCCCCTCACATATAGGACATACAGTTTTAATAAGTCATCAAGTTTAGGACTATACCCTCGTATTACCATGAGAAGGAGCAAGCCTTCCTACGGCAATCCTTCGGGATAAGTCCAACTTAGGCAAGAACCTGGTAACGACCCTTTGGGGGTGAATACACAAGGTTATCAAAAGGTATGGTATCTAGGTTCCCAGAGTCACGAATCAACTGCCAAGTCATCATCCTCCGCCAAGGCTAGCCTTGACGAGGAGATTCCCATTGGAAGATCTATTCCGAGTGCGGCCTCCATGCATTGACGAGGTGTAAACCCCATCAAAGACACTTCCATTCCATATCCTAATTCTAGGGTTTTCTCAAGCCTTGGTTTTGGCTTTCACACAAACATTTACCTCCAGATGCATGAGAAAATAATAATAATGAAATGATAAAAATATTCAAAATAATATCAAAGAAATAACAAAACAAATATAAACAAAAAAAAACATAATAAATATAAATAAAGATAAAGAAATAAAAAATAAATACTCCCACAAACAAAACCTAAAAAAATCCTAAACTTAGGATTGACTACCCTATCCCCAGCAGAGTCGCCAGCTGTCGCAGTCGGTTTAAAAACTAAGAGTCGTCATCCTATTTTTTAAGGGAAATAAAGATAAACTTAAATCCTGAGGTAGAGATCTATGGTTCGGGAGTCGATTAAGTGGGAGGAAGATGTTAGGCACCACTCACTTCTATTATATTTAATAGTATCCTTTTTAGTCTTTAGGGTTTGCTTGTGTCAAGATTCTAGAAAAGCAAATTCACATCGCGTGAATAATGAAAGACCTAATTTTTAATCTAATTTTACTCGCTAAGGTCTTTGTATAAAGATCCTACACCTACGTACCCTCAAAAGAGGGATCAGAGCATCGTATTTCTATTCTCCTTTATCCCCTATTTGGTTGGTGTTTTTATCCCTTTTATGTTTAAGTTGTAATTAAATCATATCCCTTAAGTCTCAATCCTTTGTTTATACTCTTGGATTTCAAAAGTATTATCCCCAAATTTTATCCCTAATTAAATTCCCTAATAACCCTTATAATATCCCTTAAAAGATTAATCCCCAACATAAATTAACCCCTTTATTTAACTTGTAAAATCTCAATTAATTTATATAATTAATATGATTATCATATATTATAAAACACCATATCTCTTATTCCTTATTTAATTTGTAAAGATATTCCAATTAATTTTATTAAAAAAATAAAATAATATCACATCCCTTATCCCTTATTCCAATTTTATAATGAATTTTTTTTGCTTTATTTAGAAAAATACATTTATTATATATTTATATTTAGCTTAATTATATAAAAAACCTTAAGTTTATTATTCCTTAAAATAATTTCTTAAATCCCGAGTAAGACCCCTTATATGTCCATTGTAAAACTCCTTAAAACCTTTATAAAAACTCATTAATACCCCTTATGAAATCCCTTTAATATTCCTTACGAAATCCCTTTAATATTCCTTCAATCAATTCCTAAGTCAACAAAACCCCTTAAAGTGGAACGATTAGACCCCTTAGATTAATCGACCCCTTAGATTAATCCCAATCCCTAAACCCATTATACCCCTAGAATAAAATTTACAACTAAATTTTAAATAATAAAAAATCCACAACAATTGAAATTCCATTTTAAATTTAAAACCCTAATCCAAAAACAGTCCAATTCCATAATTTTGAATTCCAAAATAATCATTTAAATCAATCCCATAAAGTTTATTACATCCCCAAAAATAATTTAACATTTAATCCCAAAATTTATAATAAATTAAATCCCAAATATAAAATCTAATTCCTAACAATATTTAACAACAATAGTTTAATCCTTAAATTTTTAAATTCAACATAGAATTTTTAATCCCAATATATTTAATCCCAAAATATATATTTAAATCCAAAGATAATATGTCAATCCCAAAATACACTTGTTCTGGGCAGGCCCAATTCGCAGAATTGGGCCAAACAAACCAGCTTTGTAGCACGCTCGACGTCGAGCAACGTTAAGAATGATGGTCCTTGCCGATGAAAGCCATACCGACCAAGACGAAGTCTTCCAACGACTAGTTTTGACAGTTACCTATTCATACGGATTCCGCGATCCGCGCCCAACGGCTTGGACCAATAATCAACCACTTAGACCAATATATAAACCCTCTCATTTGAGAGGGTCAAGTATTCAATTCTCTGACCTTAATTCTTGTACTTGCTCACTCATTGCTCAGTGTCTTACTTCAGCATCGGAGTGCCTTGCAGGTACACCCTCCTCATCTCCTTATCCACCGTCCTTCAATAACGCTCGACGCCAGCCATATCGGATCCTGATCTCCAGGTACGATCAGGTGGCGCCGTCTGTGGGAAACTGATTTCCCCGTTCTTTTCTCTCAAAATATTCAAAGAACCAAAGTTTTTACCAAGATCCATGGCTGCTCGAGACAACAATCCGGACAACCGGTCGAACGACGACTTGATCCTCACGCAACGTGAGAGCAACATTCATCATCCTCCGCACGAAGAAACCGTGCAAGATCACCCAGACGGGAAGACAGCCTCGCCTTCTCCCGACCGCGAACAACCTCTGGAGTGTCGCCCGGAAGTCCCTTTTCCCCCGACTCCTTCAGGATCTGACTTCGTCGCACTAGCCGAAATTCTAAATCAAACAAATTTGTTGCTCCTCGCCCATGGAGAGAAGTTTTCCCGTCTCGAGGACAATAATTGTCGACCCCGGTCTCCCGAGAGACACCAAAGAAGGCGTAGCCCCTCTTCTCCCAAGAGAAAGAGGAAGGGACGCATCGACGAATCTACTGGGGACAAACGGCCTCGCCCGTCTCCTTCTTGATCTTCCCCTCCAAGAAAATCAAGAAGGAGCAGATCAAGATCCGCATCACCTCGGCGAGAAAAGAAGTGCGCGCCCATATCCCCTTCATTCAACTCCAGCAACGACGAGGACACCCGGGTCCCCCTCTCTTCGGAAATCATGGCGGCTAAACTTCCAAGGGATTTAGAAAAACCTCCACCACTAGGCTCATATGATGGGACCACAGATCCTGACGAGCATATCGAGAATATCGATACGTTGCTCGACTACCGAGGGGTACGAGGTGCGATCAAATGTCGCCTCTTTCCTACAACTCTGAGGAAAGGAGCGATGATGTGGTAGAAAAGCCTCGAAGCAGAGTCCATCACTTCCTGGAAACAGCTCAGACGCACATTTTCCAGGCACTTCACCGCCTCTAGGCGACATCCAAAGACAGAAGCGTCGCTCAAAGCGATCATCCAAGGGAAATATGAACCTTTACGAACTTATATCGAAAGGTTCAATAAAGAAGCAGTCCAGGTGTCCACAACGGACGACATGAAGAAGTACTTGCTGGAACGGGGACTACGCCCATCAACTGATTTTCACCGGGCGGTCGGCATCGAGACCCCGGCCACCCTTGACGCATTCTTGTTGAAAGCCCAAGCTTATATCCAATATGAGGAAAAGCAAGCAGCTAGCTCTGTCCGAGACGCTCGACGTCGCGAGGACGCGAAGCCCCACCGGGTCGATGAACCCTCGACATCTCGTCGGGGAGGAGACAAAAGAAAGGATGATTGCTCCCGTGAACCGCGGGAGCACAGAGGACCCGTTGGCCTATTTCATGAATACACTCCCCTCCTGGTCTCTAGGGAGAAGATCTTGTCCTAATGTGCCAACTCAGAATTCAGGCAAGCAAGGGTATGCTTTCCGAAGCAGCTACCTAGCAAACCGGGCACAAACAAAACAAAGTATTGCAGATTCCACAAAAGTCACGGCCACAATACCGAAGACTGCATCCATCTCAAGGATGCAATCGAAATACTTATTAAGGACGGGCACCTTAAACAATTTACCAAATCCAGGGACATTCCTCGACAAGAAGCGCAAGAGACTCAAAAGATCGAGGAGGCTGTACCTATTCCAGCAGATGCGAACATGTAGGTCGCCCTAAGCATCTATCGCCCGGAGGATTTCTTCCTGCCCGATCACACAGGGAGTCTGGGGTATCTTTCCTCCCACAGCCCATGGGAGACCTTTCCATCTGTAATGGTCATCTTGGGGGGAGGTTTTAACAAAATCACGGTTGGATCCGTAAAGAGAAAATTCGACCAGCTGATTGCGAAAGGCCCTGCACAGAGCGCAACCCTGGACCCACCAAGGGAAGGCTCAATACCCATTGCCTTTTACCGGGAGGAACTCTTAGGAGGGGCACCAAACGCAAGCATCCCGCTACTCATCCGGGCGCGAATGGCCAATTTTGATGTAAGGAGAATCTTAGTGGACCAAGGCAGCTCCTGCGACATCATGTACTCCTAGTTGTTTTCAACACTCCATTTGAACGAAACACACCTGACTCCGTATGTCGAGTCAGACTTACAAGGCTTCAATGGAGCGGTCTCCCGACCATGGGGCTACGTCGATCTATTCGTCATCTTCGGGGCATCCGAGACCGCCAGAACGGTTCGCGTCCAGTTCCTGGTCGTGGATTGCCCGTCGCTGTACCAGTGCATTTTGGCACGACCGACATTGGCCGAACTGATCGCTGTTCCATCCACCGTCCACCTGAAAATGAAGTATTATACTACTTCGGGCAAGGTTGTTACGCTACTCGGTGACGTCGATGCTGCCCGCCGATGTTTTGAAGCGGCATCTAAAGGTCTTAGCTTAATATCTTACCAACCAAGTCCTTCAGCATTGACTTCACCAGATGCTCCACAAACATCCAGGGCTTTTCCTCAGGTAGACTCGATCGATCTGGACTGCAGGTTCTCATACGATAACGAGGGCATTCAAAAGCTGACCAACTCACTTTCCCGACCAATTCCAGACGGAGAGTTCGAGCTGATTCCTTTAGGAGATGATCCGACCCGGTGCGTTAAGATCGAGGCACATCTGCCCGACCTTGCGAAACGACAGTTAGAGGCATGCCTCGAAGGAAACGCGGATCTGTTCGCTTGGAGCGCCGCAGAAATGCCAGGGCTCGACCCCGAGACGACCTGCAATCACCTCTCCATCGACCCAACATACAAAGCGGTCGCCCAGCGTAGGAGGAAGCAGTCGACCGAGAAAACTAGAGTGGACGAATCTGCTGTTAAAGACCTCCTAGAGGCAAAATTTGTAACCGATGCCAGGTAAACAACCTGGCTCTCAAATGTTGTACTTGTCAAGAAATCTATTGGAAAGTGGAGAATGTGTGTTAATTATACTGATCTTAACCGGGCATGCCTGAAAGACGCATATCCTTTGCATAACATCGATAAATTGGTCGACAATTCGTCCGGTTTCAAGCTATTGTCCTTCATGGATGCCTACTCAGGATATAATCAAATACCCATGGCCGTGTCCGACAAAAAATACACGGCCTTCATGACCGAATCGGGCAACTACTATTATAACGTTATGCCCTTCGGTCTAAAAAATGCAGGCGCGACATATCAGCGCATGATGAATAAGGTATTCCGGGCAGAAATCGGGGACATTCTTGAGGTGTACATGGACGATATGATCGTCAAATCTCAACAAGAGACGGACCACGCGTCCCACTTACGAAAGGTATTCGATCAAGCTCGAAAGTGCAAGATGCATTTCAATCCCGTGAAGTGCACGTTTGGGGTCCGAGCGGGGAAGTTCCTCGGATTCTATTTAACCGAACGAGGTATCGAAGCCAACCCCGACAAATGTCGGGCATTCGCAGAACTTCCGACCCCTAATTCTAAAAAATTCATACAATCGTTGAACGGGGTCCTCACTTCCCTCGCACGATTTGTGGCAAAATCCGCTCAACACGCCCTCCCCTTTTACAAGCTCCTCCGCAAAGAGGCTACTTTTGAATGGACAGAGGAATTAGAGTTAGCCTTGTCCCACTTGAAAAGGGCACTATCTGAACCCCCGGTTTTGTCCAGGCCTAAAGAGGGGGAGACTCTTTACCTCTATCTTGCCATGGTGAACGAGGCCGTAAACGCGGCCCTCATACGCGACCTACCCGAGGGAAAAAAACCTATCTATTTTACGAGCAAGGCACTCCACGGCCCTGAACTTCGGTACCTCCAGGTAGAAAAGGTGGCCCTGGCCCTCCTTTTTGCAGCCAGAAGGCTACGACATTATTTCTTGGCCCACACCATCATCGTGAGAACAGACCAACCCATAAGACAATTACTCGGTCGACCATATATGGCCGGACGAATGCTAAAATGGTCGTTGGAACTGTCCGAATTCGACATCAAATTCGAAGGGAGACAAGCTCTCAAAGCTCAAGCCCTGACCGACTTTGTGGCAGAGCTCACTTTTACCGAGCAAGAGCCAAAATATCCGTCCAAATGGACTATCTTCGTGGACGGAGCATCTGGCCCGGCGGGTAATGGAGCTGGGGTTATCCTAGAAAACGAAGAAGGAAACATCATCGAAGTGTCCTTAACTTTGTCCTTCCCCACCTCCAACAACCAGGCGGAATACGAAGCCTTCCTGGCAGGCATACGGCTCACGACCGACCTGGAAGCAGAATAGATCACAATTTGCACAGATTCCCAGCTGGTCGCTAGCCAAGTCCGAGGAGATTTCCAGGCCAAAAACGACAATATGACCGAATACCCAGCCCTTGTAAAAGGCGAACTAAAACGATTCACAAGCGTGGAGGTCAAACACGTCCCGCGAGAGAATAATACCCGGGCTGATGTCCTCTCCAAGTTTGCAAGCACTAAAAAGAAAGGAAACAACAAATCTGTCATACAAAAAGTGCTCCCCCGACCAAGCATTGCACAATCTTCAACCCACCTAGACGTTAATCTCATAGGCGACGCGAACTGCTGGATGACCCCAGTATTTGACTACCTAACAAAAGGGGAGTTACCGGCAGACCCGAAAACGGCCAGTATCATGCGTCAAAGGTCGTGCTCGTACTCCCTGGTAGGTGGACGTATGTATCGTCGAGGATTCTCTACACCACTCATCAGGTGCGTAGAAGAAGAGAACGTCCCACACGTACTAAGAGAGGTCCACGAAGGAATTAATGCACAACACCCGGGCGGACGATCGTTAGCCCGAAAGATTCTCCGAGCAGGATACTATTGGCCTACACTCCAGCACGACGCGAAAGAACACGTGAAAAGATGTGACAAATGCCAACGACACGGGGACGTACATGTAGTTCCCCCTACCGAGCTAAAATCACTATCTTCCCCGTGGCCGTTCGCGTGGTGGGGGATGGATATCTTAGGGCCATTCGTCGTCGGATCCGGCCAAAATAAATACCTCATTGTGGGCGTCGATTATTTCACCAAATGGATAGAAGCTGAGGCATTGGCCAAAATTACTGCGCTCAACATACTACGCTTCTTCAAGAGAAGCATCCTCGCCCGGTTCGGAGTACTGCTCGCCATTGTAACCGATAAACGGCACCCAATTCACCGATAGACATTTCAAAGAATTTGTTGCGTTAGTAGGAAAAAAACAACACTTCGCATCCGTGGAGCACCCCCAAACTAACAGACAAGCAGAAGCCGCGAATAGGGTAATCCTAAGAGGCCTAAAACGAAGACTAGACGAACACAAGAAACACTGGGTCGAGGAGTTACACAGCGTGCTGTGGGCGTATAGAACCACCCCCCACTCAACGACCGGTGAATCCCCATTCCGGTTGGCATATGGGACCGAGGCAGTAATTCCTGTGGAAATGCACATCCGATCCAGACGAATAGAGTCCCCAATGGACCAGGACACCAAATCCGAAGCTTTGAGAGACGAGCTTGACCTGCTCGAAGAAATCCGATAAGAAGCTGCTCTCCGAGAGGCCACTCTCAAACAAAAAATAGCCGCTCGATACGATTCTAAAGTCATAAGACGAACATTCGAGGTGGTTAGTCTCGTTCTAAGGAGAAATCACAAAGACTCCCGCGAAGGAAAACTTACGCCTAATTGGGAGGGCCCATACCGCGTCCGGGCAAAAACCGAAAACGGAGCCTATTATTTAGAAAATCTACACGGGGAAGAACTTGCTCGGCCGTGGAACGCCGAGAAGCTCAAGCAATATTACAGCTAACTTATAGAGTCACCTTGCTCGACTCTTAAGCGAGGAGCGATAGGTCCGACTAAGAACTGTGTGCCCAGGTACAAACACGACAGTCCAAAATAACATGATTGTCTGGGTCTCCTTCCAAGAGAAGGAGATAACTGTTGCACTGGCGGATACTCAAACGAGTCCGACGTTGCCTACGTACCACGACCAGGCAGAACCCCAGCTCGCGATGGGACGTTCAAACCTCGGAGCCTGAGCCATTACCTTGGCCCGGGCACCGACAAGGAGCCAGACTCCAAAATCTGGTTGGTCCCCTAAAGCAACGGATCACAAACACACACCCCGTATTTACTCAATCACATCCAATCATTACAAAAACGTCAAACACTTAGCGTTTGTAAAACGTAAAGAGAACAGTCCTCCGACAGACGCACAGTTAAACATAAAACATTGTAAATTAATAAACGACCATCAAGGACATAGAATTTTACTGCAAAAATGCGACCCCGAAGGGCCGACTTATTCATGGTTACATACAAAGGGGACCACGCCCCCAGGAGAAACACAATAAGTTACAAAATAATGGCACGCAGGCCAAAACTAATTACCTTCCCTATCCGAAGCACCAGGTTGACCTTCGCCTTGGTTCGACTGCACCTCTGACTGGCCGGGCTGAGCAGTCACCCCGGGCTGAGAATCCTCCACGATCAAGTCCGAGGGAACCACTATCTGGCCATCCTCGACTTTGTAGAGGTAGCTGATCCGGCCGGTATCCAAAGCCAGTTCGGGATGAGAGCTCTTATCTGGTCCACAACATTTTGGAAACTGAGCTCAGTCGAAGAGTTCAGATCTTCCATATCCTGGTCGATCCGAGCATGGAACTGTGCCCTGGTCACCAGGCTCTTAGTCTCAGCATCCTCGTCCTCCTTTGGGCAAAAGGCACCCTTCAGCTTCTTACTCTGATCTAAGGCCCTCCTCTTGTCGACCTCCAACTTAGCAATGTTGTCCCTTCGCTCGGTCAGATCTTTAGTAGTGGCAGTGGCTTCTACAGAGGTCGCCGTCAACTTCCTCTCGGCGGCAGCCAACAGCTCCTTCAACTTTGCTACCTCCCTTTCTTGCCCAGGGTTTCCTTCGACCGTCAACCAGGCCATGGACAGAATCCGCATAACAGCACTCGCGTCCTGAGCCAGAGACATCCGCCGGGTAGGGCGATCCATTGCCTCGAGAAACAGAGAGTCCGCCCGGTCAACTTCCATGCTCGACCCTTCAAAAAAATTCCGCTTCACAAAGTAGGGCGGCAGCACATGCTTCGGTTTGGGGGGAACATTGGCCGTCAAGTCTACGGTCGCTGCAGACTTGTGCTTTTTCATGAGCGAGACGGTAGACGCGCTCGGAGAACCTTGAACCAGAGGCCCCGACCCAGAGCCGCTCGTCTCAGTCAGCTTGGTCTGAACAACCCGCGACCTTTTCTTCTACTGCTGACGCAGACGCTCCTGAATCTTATCAAGAGGGTTCGACAGGGAGCCTGCAAAGGAAAGGAAAAGAGCACACAAGATTTGTCACAGACGACAGAAAATTATTAAAACATAGTAACAAGCAGAAATAAAATCAAATACCAAAAAACTAAGACACTTCTTGCCCGGTATTGCACGCCAGCAGGTCTGTGACGTCTATCAAAGGACGCTCCACAGCCTCTCCCCCGTCCTAGTCCAACATTATTTTACCCTCTCCGTCCAGCAAAGGAGTCGGGGTAAAGGAAGCTATCAATTTCCTAAAGGCCTCGAAGCTGGCCGCATCATCCTCGTTCAGAGAGTCCCCTACTTGGACAAACTCACTAACTGGTCGCCCGTAGTGAACGTAACTCCACGAGAAAGGAAATAGCCAGAGCCTCCTCGGAATCACCTGTCCTTGATTATCGAGTCTGGGCTCGTCATTTTCATCGGTGTCTATCCCCAAGAAACTCAGCGTCCTCACAGCTTCTGCGCTCGCCGGTTTAATAAAAAAATAATTCGTCTTGAAAGCCCGGATAGACTCTGAGTAAGCTTTAAAAATCTTGGTCCGCTGCTTGAAGGAGACAAACCCCTTTCGGTCGGTCCCCCGCCTTACTTGACGCTGCAGCGAGAATAGACGAAAGAACAAGGGAGGCGTGGCTCCAACACCCAGATGGGCACACGTTACCTCAAACGCTCTCAGAAACGCGTAAGAGTTGGGTTCCAGCTGGGATGGGACCACACCCAAATGCCCGAGCACAGCCCAAACCAGGTCGCTGAAGGGAAAAGTTACCCACAGGACCGAAGTCGCGTACTCGTATATCGAGAATTTGCGACCGCCGAAGTCTGAAAAGATACGATCGTCGTCCCCCGGGCAAGTGACGACCCAATCCTCTGGGTCACCAACAGTGGGCAGTGGCTCCGCGCGAGGCCTCCACTACCCATTCTTCGGGCGCGGTCCTTATGTCTTCAGGGCAGCGAGGCGAATCCGTCGTCTCTCCAGAGTCAGGTGCTCCTTCTTCCATTGTGGTCGCGTCTGAATCTCCCGACGAGCTTCCGGAGTCAGAGGGAACATATGCGGAAGAACCAGAGTCTTCCGAGGAGATATCAAGCGGGTCCATGAGTGAATTTTCACCTGAAAAGCAGAGGAAAGGCGTCAGTGAATTCGATTAAGAATAGCAAATCCACCCTTCCACCGCTCGACAAGTGAAATGGCGCACATCAGCCCAGGAATAAGATCCCGAGCCATAGCCCCGGCTAACCACCGCTCAAGGCGATGGCCAACGCCCGACATCGGAGATGGGAGAATCTAAACCTAGGTACTTGCCAGGTCCCAAGTCAAAGTCGACCAGGACCATCATCGACCACGAACTAGGGTTTGTAGTCGACGAACAACGGTGACAGAAAATCTTTTACCTACTTGTTTTGAATCTAAACTACCGGAAACTCTATCCTATACTGCATACATTGCTAAATATCAAGCCTATAACTAGTATAAACGCAAATAAAATCCGTACCTTGAGCTTGGGAAGCCATTTGCAGAAGAAAGTAGCTTTGAAAGCGGTGGTCGACGGCGGAAAACGGTGGTCGACGACTGAGAGCAACGGCTGACGAACGAGCAAAGTGGAGAAGAAGATGAAATGAAAAAGCTTACAAGAAAGCCTTGTGATCCTATTTATAGGGAAGGGAACACGTGCAGAGACGCGTGACCCCGACCCCTAACCAATAATTACCTACGCTCTAGCCCCTAGGCTAGCCGTCAGAACATTAAATAGGCACAAATTCCCAGACACGCCAACTTTTCGTTTCATATCCCCTTTTGTCGGGCGACGAAACAACTGCCCGCCTACCGAGGATCATCGACGGTAATTTCCTGGCCCGCGCACGGCATACCCCTTGGATGCGAAACCATCACTAAGTCGTCGCTCTTCCGCAGGAGCAACGACTTGGGGGGCTCCTGTTCTGGGCAGGCCCAATTCCCAGAATTTGGCCAAACAAACCAGTTTTGTAGCACGCTCGACGTCGAGCAACATTAAGAATGATGGTCCTTGCCGACCAAAGCCATACCGACCAAGACGAAGTCTTCCAACGACTAGTTTTGACCGTTACCTATTCATACGGATTCTGCGATCCGCGCCCAACGGCTTGGACCAATAATCAACCACTTAGACCAATATATAAACCCTCTCATTTGAGAGGGTCATGTATTCAATTCTCTGACCTTAATTCTTGTACTTGCTCACTCTTTGCTCCGTGTCTTACTTCAGCATCGGAGTGCCTTGCAGGTACACCCTCTCCTCTCCTTATCCACCGTCCTTCAACAACGCTCGACGCCAGCCATATCGGATCCTGATCTCCAGGTACGATCAACACTCAAATTCAAAAATAGAATTTCCAATCCGAAAATATATTTATAACTTCAAAATACGGTTTAGACCCTAAAATATTTCTCAAAACCCTAAAAACATATTCCAATTTCCTTCACACACAAAAAAATAAAAAATAAACCATAACCAAAATACTTTGAATTTAAACCCCCAAAATAAATATCCCTAACAATCATAATACATATCATAATAATATTCCAAGAATTAGTAATTTTGGCGATATCAACCTGGCCTACCGTGACCCATTTAAACTATTTTCTCCCTTCTTTTCTTTAAGTTCCTCGCGATCTCCTTATTTTATTTACCTTCCTCGCGATCTCCTTAATTTCTTTACGTTCCTCCTGATCAGTTGATGATGGAGGTTATAGTTTGTTTGTTGTTGTTCTTAAGTGTGAAGAACAACAATTTTTTTAGGATATGAATATGTGAATTGTGGGTGCCAATTAGTATGGAAAATGGTCTTATCATGATTTTAATGAAAAAAATGATATTTTAAAAAATACCTAAAATAGAAAAACGAAAATTAATAATAAAAAATGAAAAATACAACTTTTGTGAGATTTAAAAATTGAAAAGTTAGAAATAAAAGAGAAAAAAAAAACTAAAGTAAAGAAGGTGAGATTCAAACTCATGACATCCCCTTTAACTCCTTGTACTCCTTATACTATCAATTGTGTTATTTTATGTATTTGAAACAAAACAACATTAGTGAGTATATAATAATAATTTAATAATTATCGGATAATATTAATATTAATAATATTACTAATATTAATGCTCTAATAACCTTCACTATGACCCTAATATAATTTGATTAATAAATAGATTAATCTAACCCTAATTAAACCTTATATATAAAAAATTATAATCTAACCCCTTTTTACTGATAACACGATTATAATTTATTCTACTCACGTTGTTAAAACAAATAAACCCCTTAGTAAAAAGCGGAAGAAAGAAAGAAAAAAAAATCAAAATTTGGGGTACAACAAATTTGACTTTTTAGATTTATTGAATAAATGATGTATTTTGACTACATATATGTTAGATACATCAATTATTCAATGAACCTTAAAAGTTGAAATTTATTTATAAATATGTAGAGAGTATATTCTTAGATGACGTATCTCCCTTCATATTGACTCAACCGAAATCATGGCAATATCATATTCAGATTGAATACTTTTAAGGAATATAAACCGAATCCTTACACCCTCTCAAAATATCAACATCCAGATGATCTTGATATGTACAGAAAATTGTTTTTTACCGTACGAGATGTCTCCAATGTCTGCTAGCCTGACCTGCCGCGCCCTGGCCTTCCCGTATCCACCAATTGTCTCCCCCTATATATGTTTGAACAACAAATTCAACTCTACCCTTTTTCCGTGTAGATATCACTTAGAGGAAATCACACGCATATGCTTTTCGCTTGGCTTCACCTCACTTTGAATCTCTGCTTATGCATTTCGCCAGCAATTTCCAGATCTTCATTATACCCACTTCGAAACTTCGCTCAAGATAAATTAGTTAAACTAGTATTATTTTTCTTTTATTTATGGTGTTTTCTTCTTCTATTTTTAAATTATTAATTACTTAGGATCTACAAAATTATTACTGGTGTAATCTTTTGAGTCAACGTATAACAGCAGGAAATCCGGGGCGAAATTTTAGATGATTGCATAAAAGAGGGAGCCTGAAAACGGTTAATGGGGACAGCGGGACGTTAGGATTTCCCTGTCGGTCTTTCCAGATTTAATTTAATTCTTTTTCTTTTTTGATGTAGAAATATTCAGCTTCATACTAATTTCCAAAATTGTATATCATCTGAAAATGAAATCATATCGTATCTTCTTTTCCATTAACTTTTTTATTTTTTTTTATCATGCGTCTGCAATTTTGTTAATATAACTTTAATTAATGCTTAATAATGTATTTATTCATGCCCACTATAGTAAAGAGAGAGCACTTGCAGACAAAAAATCTAGTGTCTATTTTTTATTAATTCGGTTAGAAGAGGATGATGGAAGATTCCATTATTTATAAATGTATATATTACTTTTCAATGCAAGCAGTGGGTACTTTTGCAGGCCAAAATATGAATCATGTCATGAAAGCAATACATGCAATACTTCACAGTACACAATGATTCATTATCAAGTCAACACACTATTGTTAAAATATTTGGATTAATCGGTCACTAGATTAAAGTCAATTCGATAAGTATATTTCATGAATATGGATTCTTGTACTTTTTCTTTACTTATTCACGTGGTCACTCTAATAATAATAATAATAATAAAATATTTTTAACGATGAGAAAAAATAAGCGAAAAAGAAAAATAAAAAATAAGTGTGCTCGTCATTTCACAACAATTAATTTACACAACCATTATGATAGAACTAAAGGTCTCGAGTTCGATTCTCAGCATCAATATTTAGTTATTTATATTATTCTTTCCATATTTTATCCTGTAAATATTATAACCATATAAGAGAATTTACAAGAACCTGTATTTTTGTTAACCATGCATAAAAAGCATAAAAAATAGCTAACATTATGCATCAAAAGCCAAAATTATTATTTACATCAAACACAATATGTGTAAGTCAAAAATAATATTCACATCATCAATATATAAAACAAGTCATTAGCACTTCTCAATAAATCAAACAGAAGGGCCCTTAAGCACATTGTGGATATACGTCCAACGTTTACGAAGATCTACAAAGTCCTCAATGGAGAATGGAGTTTCGTCGTTAAACATCTACATAAGAAAGAGCAAAAAATTAAATATCATGCATGATAATAATTCAATAGTCAACTTATATATTAATATATGAAAACATTTTATGGCATATATACCTTATCCCATGAATCAACAATGTCGGCAAGCAAAATGTTTAACATGTGTTTCATGACATAATACACACACACTCGTATTTCCCGGGTTATTTTCACGTCTACAAATTACATGAATATAACCACACATGAATGTAAATGAAAGAAACAGGTAATCGGGTCACTTACTTTAATACTAATTCATAAGGGCTTTCTTCTAACATTCCTCAACATATTAACTTGCTCCACAACATTGTACATTGAAAATGAATTAAACATATTACATGATAACTAATTACAATGTCAAAGAAAATGAATTAAACATAGAATTACGAATGAATAATCTCTTTCATTTTCTTGTTGAGTGGTTCATGCAAGGAACACAATACAATTATCGTATTCGTCCTAAATGATACGATGATTAATTGCCACTGAATGAACACAAGAATATTTACTAACAGAGGAATGATGCAAAGTAACACGAGTATTTACTAAAACAAACCTAAATATAGAATACATAAATCAATTACAAATATACTTACCAACAGAGGAATTGTGCAAAGTAACATTATTTCCGTCTCTCATTTAACTGTTGTTTCAAGTACTCATGAATGGTTTTTGGTTCATTAAACGTCCATCGAATAAAAAGCGGATCCAAGAATTCATAAGTACTTGATTTATTTAACTCTATACAAACACGGTGAATGTACCTAAATGGTTAAAGAAAATGAATAAATTAAGGGAGAACATACAAAAAATGATAATGTTCTATAATGACATGTGTATTAGACTTTATACTTACGTGCACCAAACTTCCAATATCCATGCGTCAAGTCACTTATATCCACAAAGAAAAACCCTTACATCTTCAAGAATGTAATATAATACATCCAAATTTAGACTAATGTTCTAGTGAGAGAGATTGTTAATCATTTATCTCCGTAATGGTCAAGTATAGCACGATGATTTCATTTGTGTTAGGGTCCAATATCTCATTGTGGTTATCTAGAGGGGAGGGGCTGAACAATTACTTCCTTTTGTAGAAGCGTAATTTACAACACTTCTACTTGGAGTTTGATGATCATCATCATCACCATTAACGTAACAGTGATCTTCATTTGTAAGTTGTTCGAGGTTTTTACTTAATCTCTACATCATAATATTCAATTAGAATATAAAACAAAAATAACTCTTCAAACTCTTCCACTTAATCTCTACATTATAATAACTCTTAATCTCTTGAAACCTTTCCATTTCTTTCTACCTTTTTTCCCTCCACTCTTCAAACATCCTCCTTTGTTCTTCCAATTGCATCTCAACATTCTCAACCTTTTGTCTTTGTGTATTCAATTTTGGGGTGTTGGTACTTTTTCTTTGAGACCCAAAGTGTGACCTTAAGTCGAAACCTTCTCCAATACCACAGACACACCCTCCATGCTCACCTATTCCAATAACTTCTACTAATATGTCATGTCGTGCTTCTGGAACAAATGTTCCTTCATAGTCCGCCTCAACCAACTTATTCTATATAACATGAGCAACTTACATATATTGTTACCAATGCATTTAAATGACAGATAACATAAGCAAAACAAATCATATACTTACAATTTTCTCAACAACTACTCTTGACGCTTCAGAGGTGTACTCTCCATTTGCTCTTAATCGAGTCTTCTTCCATTTCTCATGTCTTGATGATGGAGATGGGATGCGATCATCTCATATTTCTTGTTGTTTTTCAAGCATGATTCTTTTCTTAAGTTTCCTGTAACCCCCACGTGACAATCTATGGGGGTACATGTTATTTGCCTTGTTTTGTATTCCTACTTCGCTTTTAACTTGTTATTAACATGGTGAAAAATGTATATGATTAATATCTATAACTCATTAGTATAACATTATCGGTTATATAAGACTAGTACATATAAAAATTATAGTATGTAATACTGTAACGTTTGTCCATATGATGTCTTTGACTTTACCATCCACTTCTCTCCAATCATCTACCAGTATACCGACTTTGCTATGTGCAAGGAACACAACATAACTCTTAAAAGTAGAGTAATGTTGACAATCCACTACTCTATAGAACAAATCAAACTTGATTGAAATTTTTACACCTGATGAATTGCGGACTGATGTGACTTGAGGCATCATTGTGACACTAATTTGTGATCTTTTCGATTGAGTATCAAATGTTTGAGTTTCATTCGCAAAACACTCATTCGTTTGAGTATCTTTGCTACTATCTAATGTAGAACTCAACAAGGTCGACATCTATGTTCAAAAACAACAACAACATGAACAACAAGAACATAAAAAACAACCACAACATAAACAACAACAAACACAATAATGGAAAATGAAGTTTACTGTAAATGAATGGGGAAAATATCTTACGTACCCTAAATGTGATGACTAAGTAAATGATATTGGTGTTGGTGTTGTTGTTGTCTTCCTTCCTTACGGCAACAATGATGTTGTTGTTATCTTCCTTCTCGGCGGTGATAACTTGGTTGATGTACTCTTCTTTTCATAACGACTGTGAAGATGATGATGAAAATGACAAATACATAGTGAAGAATGGATACTGGAGAGGCAAGCTAGGGTGAACGATGGTGTTTTGGTTGAAATTGTGTATTGTTTTACAATATTGAACGTTAGGGTTTAGAGATGAAATCATGTATCGTTTCGTCTATTTTCTATTTTTATTGGAAAAAGGGACACTGAAGAGACAAGCAAACTAGGAGTGTAAAATATTATAAAGCTACTATCATGGTTTATACCATACTTTCATAAGGAAACACCAAAGTTAAATTTTGAATTAAAAAAAAAACAAAATATATCACAACGGTGGAAACAAACAACCGTAGTTATAACTGTTAAGTTTTTTTTATTTGAAAGTAAATAAAAAAGAAAATATGTGCCTTAACATAAAAGGAATAATATATATGTTGGTGTTGAGGTTCAAACCCATGAAAGCTTGATGGTATCACCACAGTTGGCTTCTCAACCGTTGTTATATACAAATAATTTTTAATCAAAAAACCAAAATAATGTAATAACGTCTTAGTATAGAGATGTCACCACGGTGTAGGAATGAACCGTGGTGACCATGGCGTTGTTGTTTATGCGTTTTGTAGTAGTGAAATGAAATTTAGCCTCAATGTGATTCCATGCAGAACTGGATTATTTGTATGATTAAGGGATGACTTATTGTCGATATGCAACACCAAAGGTTTTTTCACTTCGATCTCCATCTCTTCCAACACAAATCTGATCCAAAGTTCTTGATATGTAACATAGGATCCTACTATATATTCAGCCTCACATGATGATAATTCCACCACAAGTTTCTTTCTCGGGTAACATGAGATTGAGGAAACCAATACTTCAAAGAAGTAACCAGTTGTGTTTCTTTGATCTTCCTTATCTTCACACCAATCATCATCGAAAGAACAATTAATCACAACTTCTTTGCTTTCAGAATCTCGTTGAAATAGAATTCCACAGTTCATTGACCCTTTGAATTATCTCAGGATTCTTCTTGCAGCCTTCATGTGCGACACCTTTGTTTCATCCATGAATTTGCTCACTGATCCGACTAAGAAACCTATATTAGATTGATTGTTTCACACATATCTCAGAGATCTAACAATTTATTTGAATAACGTGACATCAACTTTTTCTTCCTCTCCATGCTTCTTCAGCTTCAAATTTGGTTTGACGGGTGAGGATGAAGAATTCGAGTCTTCCATCTTGAATCTCTTGAGTATCTATTTGGCATACTTTATTTGATGTAGCACCATACCTTGCTTCGGCATTTGAAATTACATGCCTAGGAAGTACGAAAACTTTCCCAGATCTTATATTTCAAATTCCTTCTTCATCAACTCTTTGAACTTCGACAAGTTCTCCAAGCCATTTTCAGTTACTAACAAGTCATCAACATATAAGCAGATGATCATTATATCTTGTGCCACAACCTTAACATAGACATCATACTCAAATTTGCATTTGATGAATCCCAATTTGACCAAGTATGTGTTGTGTAATGCCTTAGGTTCCTGCTTGAGGCCAAATAGCGCTTTGTGCAACCTGTATACTTTCTTTGCTTCCTCATGTATCACAAACCCATGAGGTTGTGTGACGTATGATGGGCGCGAAGATGCGATATGTGTCTAGCGGTATCTTAACTGCAAGCGCACAGCCTATCGAAGTAATATAAAAGATTGTCGATCCCACAGGGACTTTATGATCATTTAGTGCTAGAGGGTTTACAAGTTTAGCTAAGGTGTATGGTTGTCACGATTTTGTTTTTTAAGAATTAAAGACGGGAATTAAATTTTAGTTTAATGAAATAATAAGAAGGCGGTCGGTATGTAATTATGTTAACCTAGGCGGGTCAATCTAACCTAAGCTTATAAGGATGGTTCACTTAATATATTCTGTAGAGGTTATCAGTTTAAATATCTTTAACTCACACTCTCGTGGTCTTATCTCAGATCTTACTCCTAAAGCCCTATGCCTGCTCTCGCTAGCCCATAAGTGTTTAGAAGATAATTTTTGGAAACTTAATAAGTCTAATTCATTTTAAAGCGCTCTCGCTGTATTTAAATTAAATGCCTAACTTTAGCTATCTGGTTAAAATCTCACACTCTCGTGGTCTCGACCTAACCTATTACACTTTCCTTACTCTCGTAACAAAAAGATTAATTTTTATAATAAAAAGTCACAGCCAGAATTTTAAGTTCTTAATTGTTTTAGCCTAAATTCGATTTTACCGATTTAGTGTATTTTAATTACATACCGCCTAATTTAATTAGCTACGCATATTTGTTGTACCAGACAGATGCAGAAACAGATGAACATAAATTAAAATATGCATTATAAAATAATAAAAGTAAATTCTTAACATAAATAATTAAATTAATACAAATGCGAAATTATTAAAAACCCGAATACTAAAAATTGTAAAACTCCTTCTTCCACAGTCTGGCAAGCTCGGAGTGCGAACCGGAATCGAAAATAAAATGTAAACGAAGTTCTGAAGGCTTGAAAGAAAATAAATAATAACAATTTCCTAATGTTGGAAATTGTTATTTGATTTGGTTGGGATATAGAAATTAAAACAAGAACAAGAGTAATTGCTGGAAAAAATAATAAAATAGGGTGCAACAAAAATACGGCAGAGCTTCCACGAGAAAAACTAAAATAATACTCTGTAGTTTCTACTTTGAAATTAAGCTATTTATAGAAAACATAATTTGGGCTTGGCAGTTGAAATCCATGCGTGGGCTTCGTTGTTGAAGAGAAAATCCAGGAGAAAATGTGCTACTGAGTCTGCGGAAGAATAAGAAACGTTTTTGACTTCACGTAGCACGTTCCATGACCAAATCAATTCAAGTAAACCTATTTTCCCTTTGTCACGTTCGTGACAAAGGTGTCACGGGCGTTATCTTCATTTTTAGCGTGTCACGGTCGTGACAACTTGGTGACGATCGTGACTGGTCCAGTTAGCGCATCACGGTCGTGACAGTTTGGTGACGATCGTGACTGTTACAATTATGCAGCATTTTACAGAATTCCTTTCTTCTTCTTCTTTTCATGCTTGTTTTTGTTCATTTCATCTTTGGCTTATGATTTAGCTCTATAATTGTTATACCTGCAAAATGACATAGAAAACTCGAAGAATCGGGTGTTAATACGATAAATGTGCGATAAAACGGTATTGAAACATAGTAATAAAATGATACGATTTCTCGTTATCAAACTTCCCCAAACTTAAACCTTTGCTTGTCCTCAAGCAAATAGTCGGTTGAAAAATGATCGGACAAGTTTCCATCGACGCATACACATAACAAACCATACGAGGAATCGTTTTGCTAGATAGACCGGTACTAGAAACAAACACTAACGATACACTAATGACACAAGCAAAAAGCTAAGTCGTTGACTTCCCGTTAAACGAAACATTCGGTAATTGTGTTACGGTTCTACCTAGAGTCCTTCGATCTTATTTCACCCGGTTTCATTCTAGCGCAATCACATTAAGCCCTTTGCCTTAGCACGCACGTAGTGGAGTAGCCGGTTAGTGACTTTGATCCTTTATAAGCACGGGGTCTGGTACACGAATGTGGCAACCCTATATATATTATCCGATTTGGAGGTTGTGGGGGATCGAGCCGTAGCACGCCCTACCAAGTTCAGAACCAGGTACCTCTGAACCAACCCGCAATGGACTCCTTCTCATATTTCTCGTTTCTTATATGCGACCGTGTACTTTGGTGCAATTTCTTTTTATTGGCATCAAGATATGAAGGATCATTATAGATTAGGCATCAAACACTTATGTTCATCGGCTCCCCACGTGGTTTGTGTTCAGACGGTGCTGACTGCTAGTATAAACTACTAGGGGTTACTTTAGAACTGAAACTTAAGGTGTAGTCGTAACAATTATCGGAACGGAATGCTTAAGTAGGAAGTCTAAGGTGTCAAGACTGTATTGATCTTGTTGGATCTTTCTCAGCTTCCTAACTACAATTTCATAGGTAAGTCGGGTAATGCGAAGATAAAACAAAAATTTTCGGTATGGCTAAATAAACGGGGAAAATTCGAAACTGAAGAAATAGCACAAATATTACTTTGTTTAATTGAAATACGAAAGGGAAATACAATGGAAAATGCGGAAAGGGAAATGTATCTCTCCCACACTATATTAGACATTGTCCTCAATGTTGTGATATAATAGCGGGGAAAATACAATACAAACAACAGAAATGGAAAAATAAAAACATAAACATAAACTAAGGCTGCTGACGACCACGACCTCGACTTCTGGTGCGGGAGCGTCTGGTCGGAGTCGCTTCTGGATCAGAACCGGTGGTGGTGAGATCAGTGATATCAATACGCAAGGCCTCTAGCTCGCTAAAAATCTCTCCAAGCTTCTCATCTGTCGTCCTCTGGTTACTGGCAACAGCTGAAAGTAGTGCGTCATATTGCTCTTTTTGACTTCGCTCAAGTGCGGCATTCATCTGATTCTGCTGATGAATGGCACGGAGGACGTCTTCAAGTGTGATGTCGGGTACAAGTGGCTGTCTGGTGGAGGACTCAGGGATGTCCTGTACTAGCTCAGCAGCATCCATGGTATCCTGCATCTCGTCCACTGGTGCATCGGTCTGCTCATCAATAATGGGGACGCGGCCTGCAACATCCGGTAAAGCAAATAGCCAATTGGCTCGGTTGGATGGATCGATGCGGTCACGGCAAGGCAAGGTGATGTGATGATAAACGGTGCCTTGGATAACAGGGTTGAACCTACCATCCTCTCTCTGAGATATCAAATGGGCGGACCTGCAATAGTTCTTTGTAAGCAACTCTGCGGCTCTGCGAGGCAAATGGATAATCTGGTCACCAAGCTCCAGCTGAATGGCAAGGGTGGTAACAATCCCGCCAATGTAGAAGGGGGTTGCGCCTCGTTGCGCTACAGACTAGATATGGGATAAAAGGAATGGGGCAGCATTGATGCGCTCGTCATTTAAGGCACAGTGCAAGAACAAGAGCTCCTTGGAGTTAAGCTTGTGATTGCTCTCTCTTGCGAAAATAGTATTGCAGATGATGCGATGGAAATATCGGATCGCCGGGTTATGGATGTGGGTAGCATTCAGACTCTGAAAGGCAGTAGCACGGGTGTTGGTGATGTCGTGCCACAAGGTGAAAGCAGTTTCACTGAAGTTGTCCGGCACGCGGAGATGAGCATTGTCTCCATGATCGAAACCTAACAGTTCGACAATCCTTGTTTGCGTGATTTCGAACTCTCGTCCGAGCATTCTGAACTTTGCAACGCCGGTAAGTTGACTTGATGAACCGAGAGGTGTAACATATTGAAACGAACTCAGAAATTCCAAGGTGAGGAGTTCGAATGTCGGCCGTGGTTGACTGCACAAGTGCCACAAACCACATGCCTAAGCAGGAGCTTCACACTGTTGAGCAGCCCTAACTCCCTCAAGCAGTCAATGTCGACATACCGAGTGGGTTGGACGCCACGGTTCTGAAACCTGATAAACTTTTGTCTTTGAGTTTCTCCTTGGTCACCATCTCTGAATTGGATATCTTCCATTGCATGCAAGTACGGGAATGAGAGATGAGAGCTTTTGAGTTTTTGTGAGAAAATGAAAAATGTGAAAAATTTGGTTCGGATTATAGTGAAAGGAGTGAATGTGAGAGGTTTGGAATAAATGGAGAGGGTTAATGGAATTGATTGAGGGTAATGGGAGGTTACGGGATAATGAGGAGATAATGGGAGGTTTCTTATTTTTGTGAAAGTGGAGGAGTGGGTTCTGCGAAAGTGAGGGATGGATGACGGTCGTGACGCGCTAAATAGCTCGTCACGATCGTGAGTGATGAGTGACGACCATGATGGCTTAAAAACTTATAATTTTTTCACAGAATGCATTATCTCACTTCGTTCAATGCAATTTTTTTTTAGTTCTCATTTAATTCCAACACAAACAATATATATAATATTGGATCAACATATATTAGCAGCAAATTTCATCACACGAGAAATCATAAAATATTAATCAATTTAAATATAACAGTAAGTAATGAAAAGCATAGAAATTGATTAAAATAGAAAGTGGCAAAACTAGAGGTACTTTGCTTTTGATATAATGGAAGGAAAATTACATTAGTAAAAATAAGGTACAAAAATGTTTGCAAAATGTTAAAACTAACTAGAAACAAAAGCAAGAAGTAAAATAAATTAAATCACTACAACATTTTCAAAGTTGCTTCTTCAAATCTTCAAGTGCGGAGTTTAAATGGTAGAATTGTTCACATGTTATGTCAGTTAAACCTATAACGTCCAATCGCATGCTTTTAACCTCATCCTTAACAACATTAATATCGGCTTGGTAAACTTCAAGAGTATTCATAATTTTCTTTAAGTTGTCAGCATATTCTACTTGATTTACTTCAGGGGTTTCAATCACTTCATCAGTGTGGTCACTGTCATGGTAACCAGGAGGTGTCTCAGGGTCACTTTCTACATCGGTCATTATGTCATCCCTTATCTTGTAAGATTGTGGTGTTTCGGGAGTGGATGGATAGTCAGGAGGGGTAAGCTCATAAAGCCAATTATCTTTATTGTGAACACTGACTCTAACATGGTTTGGTAATGTGAACAGGGTTACTACTTCATTCCTGATTAGGTACTCGTAAGGTGGTTGTCCTAAGTTTCTTATGATTTGGCAATTAAAGCAAAAGTTCAGATTCATGGGACGGATGGTACCTAAACGGTTACACTTGTGTAATTGGTATCTAAGTCCTAAGGCATCAGCAATCATGGTGACAAGGCCTCCTACCAATATGGGTAGATCAGGTTCTTCTTGGATTCGGGTGAAGGTTTGCATCATGAAAGGCACACCATTAACTGGTTGTCCATTGGTCAGACAGGACATAATGAATATCTCATCTTTAGATACTCCAGTGAGGTTTTCTTCCTTTCCAAAGAAGGTGTGGGCAAGGATCTTATGGAAATAGCGGATAGCAGGGTTATGTATCTCATCATTGTTCATGTTATTTGGCTCAGGATGGTAATTTCCAGTTAAGGTTCCCCAAAAGAAGTCCAGCTCAATGTCCATCAAGTCTACCTGTGTGGTAGTAAAAGCAAAGGGTCCACTAGGGAATCCTAATAAGTCAGCTAGTTCTTTATGGTTAAAGTCATATTCTATTCCGAATAGTCGGAAACTGATAAATCCTTTCCTGAATCCAAAACCGCGCTCGGGTAAGTAAACTAAGGAGCTTAAGAACTCAAGGGTGAGCTCGCGGTAAGTCACAAACTTTTGTTTTATTAGTGCATTCTCCCATCCAAGTTGGTTAAACAGGTATAGGATGCTATCATGTATACCTAAAGTTTCCATAGTCAGATCATCATGATACAGAGTCAAATCCATTGGTCTCTGTGATAACTCTTCGAATTTCATTCTTTGGTTCCTACCTCTAAATTTGGTTTCCATAATGTTTCTCGGTTGGTTAGCCATAGTTAGTGTAAATGTGGAGGAAACAAATCAGGGGGAAAAGGAAAGTGGAAAAGACTTTAGAAAAATCTGTAAAAGTGATTTAGAAAATAAAAATTAAAATAAAGAAAATAAAATAAAATCAATAATGATAATAATGAAATAAAACAATAAAATGATAAAATGATAAAAATGATAAAATGATAAATGATAAAATGATAAGTGATAAAATGGGTTGCTTCCCACTAAGCGCTGTTTTTATCGTCAAAAGCCTGACGTAATGCTTAGGGGTAGATTAATCAGGGAAATTATTGGACAACTCTAAAAGCCTTAGACTATTTGCATAATCTCTATTTTCAACTTTATGGTAATGTTTTAATCGTTGTCCGTTTACTGTGAACGGTTCACTATTTCTACCCTTAATTTCTACTACTCCGCTCGGGAACACTCTAGTTATTTCAAAGGGTCCTGACCATCTAGATTTCAGTTTTCCAGGAAAGAGCCTAAGTCTTGAATTAAAGAGGAGTACAACGTCTCCCACACTAAATTCTTTCCTAGATAGGCGTTTATCGTGCCATCGCTTAGTTCTTTCTTTATATATCTTAGCATTCTCATAAGCATCTAACCTTAACTCTTCTAATTCGTTAATATCGAGGATTCGCTTTTCTCCTGCGGCATTATAGTTTATATTGAGAGTTTTAATCGCCCAATATGCTTTGTGTTCTAGTTCTACCGGGAGATGACAAGACTTTCCATACACTAATTTGAAGGGTGTAGTTCCTATGGGTGTCTTGTAAGCTGTTCTATAAGCCCATAAAGCTTCATTAAGTTTAGATGACCAATCTTTCCTAGATATGGCGACAGTCTTTTCTAAGATTTGTTTAATTTCTCTGTTTGAGACTTCGACCTGTCCACTTGTTTGTGGATGATATGGTGTTGCCACACGATGTCTGACTCCATACTTAGATAGTAATTTGTCAAATATTTTCGAAATGAAGTGCGAGCCATCGTCACTTATGACGAGTCTAGGCACACCAAATCTTGGAAAGATTATATTCTTGAAAAGCTTAATTACTACTTGTGTGTCATTTGTAGGAGAAGCTATAGCCTCAATCCATTTCGAAACATAATCGACAGCTACGAGTATGTAATTATTACCGAAAGATGATGGGAATGGTCCCATGAAATCTATTCCCCAGACGTCAAAGACTTCTACTTCTAATATTCCTCTTTGAGGCATTTCATCTCTTCTTGAAATATTACCGGTGCGTTGACACCGATCGCAGTTTATAACAGCGATGTGGACATCTTTCCATAAATTAGGCCAGAATAGGCCGGCTTGTAAGATTTTTGCACAAGTCTTGGAAGTGCTTGCATGTCCACCATAAGGAGATGAATGACAATGAGCAATGACATCTTCTATTTCTTCTTCGGGAATACATCAACGAAAGATTCCGCCGGGTCCTCTTTTGAACAATAATGGTTCATCCCAATAGTAATGTTTGAGATTGTGAAATAATTTCTTTTTCTGCTGATAGGTTAAATTAGGTGGAAGAGCTCATGCAGCTAAGTAGTTGACAATGTCAGCGTACCATGGCAGTCCTACGGTTGTTTGGATTGTTTCCACGGGTTCTGGTTCATCTATGTCTAACTGAACTGGGTCGCTTCCTATTTGTGCTATCAGCTGTTCATACGGAAAATCATCGTTGATCGGCACTTGTTCGGGTTTAATACCTTCTATTCTAGATAAATGGTCCGCTACGACGTTTTCAGTACCTTTCTTATCTTTTATTTCAAGATCAAACTCTTGTAAGAGTAAAATCCATCTCAAGAGTCTTGGTTTAGCATCTTTCTTAGTTAATAAATATCTGATAGCAGCGTGGTCTGTGTAAACGATAATTTTCGCTCCCACTAGGTAGGAACGGAATTTGTCAAGTGCAAAGACAACTGCTAACAATTCTTTTTCAGTAGTGGCGTAGTTCATTTGAGCAGAATCTAAGGTTCTACTGGCATAGTAAATTGTGTGAAGTTTCTTGTCCTTCCTTTGTCCTAGAACTGCGCCTACAGCATAGTCACTCGCATCGCACATGATTTCGAAAGGTAATCTCCAGTCAGGGGGTTGCATGATTGGTGCGGTGATGAGGGCTGTTTTTAGAGTTTCGAATGCTTTAAGACAATCTTCATTGAATATGAACTCAGCGTCTTTCATTAATAAACCGGTAAGAGGTTTAGTGATTTTCGAGAAATCTTTGATGAATCGTCGGTAGAAATCGACGTGTCCTAAAAAGCTTCGTATTTCTCGAACGATCTTAGGGGGTTGAAGATCTTTTATGACTTCTATCTTAGCTTTATCAACTTCAATTCCCTTGTCAGATATAACGTGTCCTAGTACGATTCCTTCTCTTACCATGAAATGACATTTCTCCCAGTTAAGCACGAGGTTTACTTTTACACATCTTTCTAACACCATTTCTAAATTTGATAGACATCCTTCAAAACTTTGCCCGCATACAGAGAAGTCGTCCATGAACACTTCCATGATGTTGTCTATGAAATCTGTGAAGATTTACATCATACATATTTGAAAGGTTGCAGGAGCGTTGCATAATCCAAAGGGCATTCGTCTATAAGCGAACGTTCCATAAGGGCATGTGAATGTAGTCTTCTCTTGATCATCTGGGTGGATAGGGATTTGGAAAAATCCTGAGTAACCATCAAGATAACAGAAATATGAGTGCTTGGCTAATCGTTCTAACATTTGATCTATAAAAGGTAGTGGGAAATGATCTTTTCGAGTGGCTTTGTTTAGTTTACGATAATCGATGCACACTCTATGTCCTGTCACTACTCTTTGTGATATCGATTCGCCTTTAGCGTTTTTCACAACAGTGATACCTCCTTTCTTTGGTACCTCATGTACTGGACTAACCCATTTACTATCAGAGATTGGATATATTATTCCAGCGTCTAGTAGTTTCTTAACTTCTTCCTTTACTACAGTGCTAAGGATTGGGTTAATTCTTCTTTGAGATTCTCTGGAGGTTTTGCAATCTTCTTCTAGCAGAATACGATGCATACAGATTGAAGGGCATATTCCTTTGAGATCAGATATGTTATATCCTAATGCAGTTGGATATTTCTTTAAGACATCTAAAAGTTTCTTTGTTTCAATTGTTCCTAAACTGGAATTGATTATAACTGGTCTTGTACATTCAGTGTCTAAGAATTCATATCTTAGGTTCTTAGGTAAAGTTTTTAACTCTAATGTAGGTTTATTCTTACTTGGCATGGGATCCGGTGTAAGTGCTAAACTTTCGCTCAGACTATCATCCTGATATGGTTCACGCCAATTATCATCTTCGAAAATCGGAGGTATTTGAATTTTCATAATTTCAGAATAGGTAGTTTCTTTCATTTCCATTTCTCTTACACATTCGTCAATTACATCCAATAAATAGCATGTATCCTCTATAGCTGGTGATTGTAAGAATTGTGTTAAAATAAATCCAACTTTCTCTTCACCTACTTCAAAGGTTAACTTTCCTTTCTTTACGTCTATTATAGCTCCGGCGGTAGCTAAGAATGGTCTTCCTAGTATGATAGGTGTAGTGGAGTCTTCAGAGATGTCCATGATTATAAAATCAGTAGGAATATAGAATTGTCCTATACGTACTGGGACGTTTTCTAATATGCCTACAGGATATTTAATAGAGCGATCGGCTAGTTGAACAGACATTTTAGTTGGTCTTAGGTCTCCCATGTCTAACCTCTTGCAAATTGTTAAGGGCATAACACTGATACTGGCTCCTAAATCGCATAGAGCTTTGTCAATGACGAATTTTCCTATTACACAAGGTATAGAGAAACTTCCTGGATCTTTTAGCTTAGGAGGCATATTATTCTGAATTATTGTGCTACACTCAGCAGTAAGTGTAGCGGTTCCGTTATCCTCTATCTTTTTCTTATTGGATAAGATTTCTTTTAGAAACTTAGCATACGAGGGCATTTAAGTGATAGCTTCTGTAAACGGAATAGTAATATTCAACTGTTTCAGAAGTTCCACAAATTTCTTAAACTGGCCAATCGTCTTAGAATTGGTTAATCTCTGAGGGTACGGAATTGGTGGTTTATAAGGTGGTGGATGCACATAAGGATTTTCTTTCTCCACTGCCTCTTGATTATTATATTCCTTTTCTTCTGGTTCATTCACCATTTCAGTCGGTTTATCCGGTTTTTGGTACATGGCTGGATTGTCAAGTCTTGGATCGGTAGGTCCGTCAAGTTCCTTGCCACTTCTTAATATCACAGTATTGGCTTGTCCTTTCGGATTAGGTTGAGTTTGTCCAGGAAATACTCCAGCTGCTGCAGCGGTAGGTGCTTGTTGTTGAGCTACTTGTGAAATCTGAGTTTCTAGCATTTTGTTATGTGTAGCTAACGTATCTACCTTGCTCACTAATTGTTTAATCTGCTCACTAGTGTGTATGTTTTGGTTTAAGAAATCCTTGTTTGTTTGAGATTGGGTAGCTATGAAGTTCTCCATCATCAACTCAAGGTTTGATTTTCTAGGAACATTAGGAGCAGTCTTTTGATATCCTGGTGGTGTAGCTGGTGCTTGACCTGGTGCGTATAAAGCATTGTTGTTCTTATAGGAGAAATTTGGATGATTTTTCCAACCTGGGTTGTATGTGTTTGAGTATGGGTTTCCTTGAGCATAATTCACTTGATCTGTGGGAATTCCTGCTAATAGTTGACAATCAGGGACAACATGTCCTGGAACTCCACATAACTCACAGTTAGGTGTTACCGCAGCCACGGTGGCTGTTGGTGTTATGGCCAAGTTGTCGATCTTTTGGTTTAGTTAGTCAAACTTTGCATTGACTTGGTCCATACTAC
Organism: Lathyrus aphaca; assembly: GCA_963966055.1. Classification (NCBI taxonomy): domain Eukaryota; kingdom Viridiplantae; phylum Streptophyta; class Magnoliopsida; order Fabales; family Fabaceae; genus Lathyrus; species Lathyrus aphaca. Next base: position 27,830,274 of record OZ014521.1, on the reverse strand, counting down.
TCACTTCGTACATACCTCCTTTTGTTGGTTTCTCAATTGCAACTCTCTCGCTTCCCCATTGGTAATGGTTTTGAGCCATACTCTCGATAAGTGCATAAGCATCGTTATATTCTTTGTCCATTAGTGCACCGCCTGCGGCAGCGTCAATTGTCATTCTTGTATTGTACAAGAGTCCACTGTAGAAGGTATGGATGACCATCCATTCTACTAATCCGTGATGTGGACAAAGTCTCAGCATATCTTTATAGCGTTCCCAAGCTTCGAAAAGTGATTCGTTTTCCTTTTGCTTAAATCCGTTGATTTGAGCTCTTAGCATAACTGTCTTGCTAGGTGGGAAATATCTTGTCAAGAAGACTCTCTTTAGTTCCTCCCACGTAGTTACTGAATTCGAGGGTAGAGACTGAAGCCAGGCTCTCGCTCTGTCTCGAAGTGAAAAAGGAAAAAGACGTAATATAATAGCTTCTTGGGTAACTCCATTAGCTTTTACAGTATCTGCGTACTGCACAAATATCGAAAGATGAAGGTTCGGATCCTCGGTAGGATTTCCGGCGAATTGATTTTGTTGAATGGCTGATATCAGCGAAGGTTTCAATTCGAAATCGTTTCGGTTGATAGCCGGTGCGGCAATGCTGGAATGCGGTTCAGCTTGCGAAGGACTAGCGTAATATTTGAGTGGATGATTCGGTTCTTCAGCCATCTCTGCGTCCTTTGATGTTCCGACCGGTTTAGGTGGATCAATTTGAAGATCTGGAATGTTGTAATTTCGTTCGTAGTCGAATATTCATCTTCTTACGTGTAAGAAGCGTTCCGATTCTGGGATTAGAGGTTGCAAGTCTTCGCCTTGAGAGCGAGTACTTGGCATACACTCGGGAAATTAGATTAAGAAAAGAAATAGTTTTTACCTTAGTCTAGACAATGCTACTCTAAAGTGCACTAATAACTAAATTAAGGTCCCCGACAACGGCGCCAAAAACTTGATGGGCGCGAAGACGCGATATGTGTCTAGTGGTATCTTAACTGCAAGCGCACAGCTTATCGAAGTAATATAAAAGATTGTCGATCCCACAGGGACTTTATGATCACTTAGTGCTAGAGGGTTTACTAGTTTAGCTAAGGTGTATGGTTGTCACGATTTTGATTTTTAAGAATTAAAGACGGGAATTAAATTTTAGTTTAATGAAATAATAAGAAGGCGGTCGGTATGTAATTATGTTAACCTAGGCGGGTCAATCTAACCTAAGCTTATAAGGATGGTTCACTTAATATATTCTGTAGAGGTTATCAGTTTAAATATCTTTAACTCACACTCTCGTGGTCTTATCTCAGATCTTACTCCTAAAGCCCTATGCCTGCTCTCGCTAGCCCATAAGTGTTTAGAAGATAATTTTTGGAAACTTAATAAGTCTAATTCATTTTAAAGCGCTCTCGCTGTATTTAAATTAAATGCCTAACTTTAGCTATCTGGTTAAAATCTCACACTCTCGTGGTCTCGACCTAACCTATTACACTTTCCTTACTCTCGTAACAAAAAGATTAATTTTTATAATAAAAAGTCACAGCCAGAATTTTAAGTTCTTAATTGTTTTAGCCTAGATTCGATTTTACCGATTTAGTGTATTTTAATTACATACCGCCTAATTTAATTAGCTACGCATATTTGTTGTACCAGACAGATGCAGAAACAGATGAACATAAATTAAAATATGCATTATAAAATAATAAAAGTAAATTCTTAACATAAATAATTAAATTAATACAAATGCGAAATTATTAAAAACCTGAATACTAAAAATTGTAAAACTCCTTCTTCCACAGTCTGGCAAGCTCGGAGTGCGAACCGGAATCGAAAATAAAATGTAAACGATGTTCTGAAGGCTTGAAAGAAAATAAATAATAACAATTTCCTAATGTTGGAAATTGTTATTTGATTTGGTTGGGATATAGAAATTAAAACAAGAACAAGAGTAATTGCTGGAAAATAATAATAAAATAGGGTGCAACAAAAATACGGCAGAGCTTCCGCGAGAAAAACTAAAATAATACTCTGTAGTTTCTACTTTGAAATTAAGCTATTTATAGAAAACATAATTTGGGCTTGGCAGTTGAAATCCATGCGTGGGCTTCGTTGTTGAAGAGAAAATCCAGGAGAAAATGTGCTACTGAGTCTGCGGAAGAATACGAAACGTTTTTGACTTCACGTAGCACGTTCCATGACCAAATCAATTCAAGTAAACCTATTTTCCCTTTGTCACGTTCGTGACAAAGGTGTCACGGGCGTTATCTTCATTTTTAGCGCGTCACGGTCGTGACAGCTTGGTGACGATCGTGACTGGTCCAGTTAGCGCGTCACGGTCGTGACAGCTTGGTGACGATCGTGACTGTTACAATTATGCAGCATTTTGCAGAATTCCTTTCTTCTTCTTCTTTTCATGCTTGTTTTTGTTCATTTCATCTTTGTCTTATGATTTAGCTCTATAATTGTTATACCTGCAAAATGACATAGAAAACTCAAAGAATCGGGTGTTAATACGATAAATATGCGATAAAACGGTATTGAAACATAGTAATAAAATGATACGATTTCTCGTTATCAACGTATACCTCTTTATCCAGAGGACCATTAAAAAATGATGATTTCAAATCTAAGTTAAATGTCGACTAACCTTGCTTACATGCTAAGTCTACCACCAATCAAACAGTCTCCGGTCTTGCTACTGGTGCATATACTTATGAGTAGTCGAGTCTTACTCTCAGAAGGAATCCTCAAGCTCCTAATCTTTCCTTTTGTCTTACAATCAACCCATTAGGATTGTGCTTTAATTTAAACACACACTTCACTTTGATAACTTTTGTGTGTGTTAACAATTCGACTAACTCCCATGTATTGTTTCTTTTGATCGCTTGTAACTCTTCAACCACAAATCCCTTCCATTATTTATCTTTGAAGGCCTTGATATAGTTGATAGGTTTAGCACCTGCGAGTAAAGTGAAATGAACCAAGTATCCATCTGGTGTGACTTCATCACCACCAACCACTTCATAGTCTTGAAGCCTTGCTGGGAGTACTCTAATTCTTTAAGGTCTTTGGCTTGTGCTAGCCACACATTCTTGATTTTTACTTCGACAGTGACCAGAATATTACCTACCGAAATTTCTTCATCCTCTATACTCTCTTTATCACCTAAATATCCTATTAATGGATTGTTAGTCGCATCACCTGAATTCCAATCCCAGATAGAATTCTCATGAATCTCAATGTCCTGACTCAACATGATCTTATTATTCATTATATTAAATGACCTGTATGCTCTAGTCTTATAATATCCTACCAAAATTTCAGGTTCAATCTTATCATCAAGCTTATTTCTCTTGGCATTACAAATATGCTTGTAGCAAATAGAGCCAAGCACCTTCAGATGACTCACTAATGGTCGTTTTCCACTCGTAACTTCTTTTGGAACCTTGTTTTTCAGCTTCTTGGTAGGGCATCTATTTATAATATAAAAAGTTATGGTGACAACTTCACCCCATAAAGACTTTGGCAAGTTCTTCAACGTCAACATGCATCTCACCATATCCAATATGGTCATGTTTCTTCTTTTTGTTATTCCATTATGCTGATGCATGTAAGAAGCAGTTACCTCATGGTCAATATCATATTTTGTACGAAACTCTTCAAACATCTTGGACGTGTATTTTCCACCCTTATCTGTTCGTAGAACTTTGATCTTCTTTTCACTCTGGTTCTCAACAAGCATCATGAATCTCTTAAAGATTTCAAATACTTCATCCTTTCGCTTGATCACATAGATCCAAAGCTTTCGACTTTACTCATTGACAAATGAGACAAAATACATGTTTACACCAATGGTAAGATCCTCAAATAGGCCACATACATCTGAATGTACTATTTTTAGTATGCAAGAAAACCTCATTGGCATAGTCGAAACAAAATCGGATTACTTCCATACTAAGCAACCTTTACATAGTTTTTCAGGAATTTTAAGACTTGGTATACTAGTTACCATATCTTGAGTAATCAATTTATTGAGTGACCTAAAATTAGGATGGCCAAATCTTAAATGCCATAACACATTGTTTTTGTGGTTGACAAAGTGTTTTTAGGCATTGTACTCAGTTGAATTGATCATGGTCTTAAATTTCCTATTCTTCGATTGAGGAAATTTCCTATTCTTCTAAGGTTCCATCTTTCATTGCCACTAAAAAACTTTTTTTGAGAAGTAGTCCTACACTTAGCATATTACACTTCATTCCAAGTACATATAGTACATCTTTCATCATATATTTTGCTCCATTTCTCCTTTGAATAACTATGTCGCCAGTACCTTCAGCTTGCAACGATCTATTATCAACAAGTTTGACTTTTCTCTTCTTTGACTCGTCGAAATCTTCCAACCACATTTTCCTACCAATCATGTGATTCGAACAACCTATGTCAAGGAAACAGATCTTGGTGTCGACATACTTATATATATATATATATATATATATATATATATATATATATATATATATATATATATATATATATATATATATATATATATATATATATATATATATATATATATTTTTTTTTTTTTTTTTTTTTTTTTTTTGTAGTCATATGCCTTTAGAATTATTTGAATCTTGGCGTGCAAAGTTTGCTCTTTCCTCCCTGCCTTTTCTCAATGCCTTGTCTTTCCTATACCAACAATTCTTGGACAACCCCATTTTTCATAGTTATATTGCACACCTTTTTCTCTTCTTTATCTTTCTTATAGGAGCTTCCTTCTCCTCTTTTGGAGGATTCAAAAGTCTTATCATTGAATTTATGCTTTTGAGGGTTCGTCCAAAACTTCTTACTCCGAGTCTTATCTTCTTGCAAAATAAGTTACTAAGGTTCTGATTAAAATTTATTTATTTTAGATATTTATTAACTCACTTCAACTTAGTGTTGAAAACAAATATTACATAATAGAAGAAGAATAAAGAGTTTAGGATTTTAATAACTTAATAACATAACTTGTGAAAAAAAGAAAGTAAAATGTATACAATAAAACATAAATAGACGTAAATGTCCTTAACCTAAGTATAACAAAAAATAATAATTTTACACACTATATAACATTTTCCTCAAAGATATATTAACATGAACCATCGAGAGTTTATCAATCAATAAACAAATTTTTTTAATGGAATGCATCTTCATAGATAAATTTGATATCTACAAGGAGAGGAAAATGGTATAGTAATTGTTCTATGCTGAAGATGGTGACGAATGAAATGACAATCAATCTCAATATTCTTTGTATGTTCATGAATAATTATTTGTGCGAAATTTTAATGGAACTATTATTATCACAATACATGAGATTTGGTTTAGAAAAAGGGACACTCATATCAGAAAGTAACCATCACAAATACATTATTTAATTCGTGATAGATGTTATAACATGATACTCATATTTAGTAAAAGATTGAATTTTTAATATATTATTTCTTACTTTTGTCGTGATAGAGGAACACTATCAGAGGGTCCATATTTCATATTTAATGCAAGAGCACCAATTGTTCCTCTATTATAAAAAAATGTGAGATTGTTCAAGAATATTATCAATATACTAAGAATTAGAGATAAGGTAGTCTATAGGAGAGTAGGCAACTTCAATCTTTAATAAGTAGTGAAGAGTACCTACATTTGGCATCTCAAATTGATTGACTAATTTCATTTTCAAATCATCATCCTTGTCAATATTATCACCTACAACAATCATATCATCAACATATAATGAGATTAAAACACAACTATGGGAGATGGTCCTTAAAAACAAAGTTGAATCATGATCAATATAGCGGAAACTAATAGATGCAATAATAGTGGTAAACTTCTCAAACAAGCTTGTTTTAAACCATATAGAGGCTTATTCAACTTAAAAATCCCCTTATACTATGAGGAACACTTGGTAGAGGTGACTTATAAACTTCCTCATGTAGATTACTAGCTAGAAACACATTTTAAACATCCATTTAAAAAATATGTCACTAATGAATCGATGAACCATCAATACGAGTAAAAATAGTATTCATATTAGCTATTAGAGCAAAGTTTTCTTCATAGTTTATACCATATTATTAATAGAATCCATTATAAAAGACGTTCTTTGAAGTTCTCAACCGGCCCATAAAGCTCTTATGTCATAGCATGCTGCCAATGAGGGTCAATAAGAGTATTTTTTATAGGAAAAGAACTTGGAAAAATTATGAATAGAGGTTAGAAAATAATTAAAATAATCAAAGTAAGTAGAATATATAAAATCAGGTAAATTAGGAGACTTATAATCACAAGACAGATAACAAGGACAGAGAGTGGGGAGTAGGATCAATAATCGTGGAAGGTTGTTTGTGTGGAACCATATGTTTGCAAGTATAATCAAGAAGTGATCCAATGTGCATAACATGACTTAAAGAAGCAACTACTTATATTTGATAGTTTTGATGATGATGACAATGATGACATCTGAAGTAGTAACAACACCAAAGTGGTTTATTAATGACAATTAATGGACTCAAGAAGTTATTAAACATGTGACTTCGCACACAAGAGGGTGGTGAATTGTGTGTTTAAGAAAAAATTAAGTTTAATTTTTTTTTGGGTTAAAATCAAAGTTTTAAAATATTTTAGAAACGCTTTGAAATTAAGCAGTGGAAAATAAAATTACAGATGGCAAAATAGAAAAATATAGCGAGTTTAAGGGAAGAGAGAAGGACACCAAAAGTTATCAAGGTTTCGTCAAAAAGAAAAAGACCAAATCCATTCCCAAATATTTTTTCTTGAGAGTATCTAATCATTCTTAAGAGTATTTAGTACGCTAAATTCTTAAACCCCATTATACAAGGAAAATAAAGCTTATGGTTAACTTCCAACCAAATAGTAAACTATAGAGAGAAGCGGCGAGTCTTTCTTTCAAAAGATGGATCAAAGCAGTTAGTCTTCAAGCTTCAAACCAATATTTTATCATGGGGTGATCTTGAACATGGAAGAAATTTTAACATTGAGCTGAACTCGAGTACTGAAACTTAGTTTTATACTAGGATGACCAAGAACCTATGAAATTTTACCATCGGGTTAATCTTGAACTAAAGCAAACTTTTAACACAAGTCTGAGCTTTTAACCATCCATTGGTTTTATGTAACACCCCCTTTCTATACCCCCAAATAATCAATTAAATCATTTAGGCACGTATTTAAAATTTTATCAGAGTATAATTAAACATGGTATAAAAGAGGCATATCACATTATGCTTGAAATTAAAATCATACAACACCTGCTCAATAAAGATATGCAACAAACGGGGTAACTTGCACACACAAGGATTTCATCCTTACACCCGTATTCATTTAATTCAAATAACAACGGAAACCACATAACAATTTCAAACTTATATACTTATCATAAATATATCCACAAGTTTGAATCACCAAAATAATGCCATGTTTTCATAAAACATCTATCATAAAAATACATATACATATTCATTCACAAAAAGGCATCAAGCCAACCCTAGCTACCCGATGCTACATATTAGAGCCGACCAACCAAAAGATGAAGACGAGCTTCACAAAATATCATCCAGCAACCTACCCTGCAATGCCTCGTAGAGCATCATAAAACAGCAGAAGGGTGAGAAACATTATCATAATAACATTGCATATAATTATATATCTCAACATATAAAATACACATAAAACATATTCTCATCACGATTCATACCACATCACTTATACACATCGCAATGTGTACATACACAAATCAAGCATGTTCATCATGCACCAATTCACTAATTCACAAAAACTTACATTATTTATGCTTATTCCTCAATTCTATTCATTCCGCATAAACATGCGTCTAGCTATGTTTAATCACACATATACATTACAAATGTATAAATCACATACATATACATATACATATATCAAACATGCATAGATACAACAAGTATGTTTCATCACACATACTATCATCTCCATAATACTCCAAATAAACATATGCACATTCATGTTTATTTCTGCATATCATAATTAAAATGATAAAATGCAACTCATAGAGACCGACACACGACTCTATGCAGATGCAATGCGGTACCGACTCAACATTTTAGCAGGTTCACTCAGGAACCAAATGGAATCATTGCTTGTTACCTAAAATAACTCCCCGTCGGGCACACGATGTTCCCCATTGCTCACACCCCACATGGGCACACAATGTTTATGAATTGCTCACAACCCACACGGGCACACAATCTGATTGCTCACACCCGCACGGGCACACAATCAATGTGAATAAATCACCCATCGCTCACACCCCACACGAGCACACGATGTTTCTGGATTGCTCACACCCCACACGGGCACACAATCTGATCGCTCACACCCCATATGGGCACACAATCTTGTTGTAGTCATCGCTCACACTCCACATGAGCACACAATGCTACAACGGATTCACAAAGAATCCCACAACACAAGAATGCATACATTATGCTTTACACGCAAAATGACACACAACATTGTTGAAAATGTATACATATTCACAATATAGTTATGCATTCATCTCATTCAATTAACATACATTGACATTCAATTCAAACAATGTATTCATTTGCCAAACAGCCACAACATCACATCAACCCACATTTCCATAATTAACATAATTAGGTTTTATCGGAAAAGTCAGGTAAAAGTCGGCTAAGCATTTCAATTCTTAGCATCATTAGTTTCTACACGTTTCTAGCTTCGAATCGATATAAGGAACACTAAAAACGAATACCCGAAACTCAAGTTATGAAACAAAACGTAAAAACCCAAAAATCCTCCCAAGCTCGCTGAGCGACGAACAGCTCGCTGAGCTAAAATCCTCCTGGAAACCTCGCTCAGCGACGGACAGTGTTTTTCAGAAAAACCCAGATGCGCAACAGTCCATCAAGATGATCCCAAAACCCCTCTAAACTCACACAAACATGATCAATAACATGTTCTAGCTACCATACTTCGACTATAACGATTTCCAACCGATTAATCCATAAATTTCTCACAATCTCATCAAAACTTAACTTTTCATTTTCTCTAAAACTCCACCAAATCAAAAACCCACAAAATCTAACACATACATAATCATATACAAGATTAAGATAACAATGTTTATCACCTTTACCCGATTAAATCAATTCCTAGAAGCAATCTTGAAGCTTTCCCAAGTTTTCCTCTTTTCTCTTCTCTTCCTTTTCTTTCTTCTCTTTTTCTTTCTCTTCTTTTCTAACTTTCTATTTCACTCTTTCTCACTCTCTTATATTCTCTTTTCTTTCTATTTCTATTTTCTACTCTTTCCAACCAAATATCATTTTCTCACAAAAATACCAATTCTACTAATTTCTAACTTAACACTAATTAACAAATATCTAAAATACCCTTCAATCCAATTTTACCCGAAAATTCACAAAACGGTAAAATCACATATCACACCAACATATCACATTAATTTCTCAACATAAAATATCATCATGATAATTTCACAAATAAAACTATTATCACACAAATAAAATAAAAGACTCCACAAAATTTTTGGGAAAATCGAATCGGGGCGTTACATTTTACACTGGGATAACCAGAAACCTTTGAGATCTTTTATTTTCTCGTCTCTAAGAAATCAAATTCATTCATCTCACTTTCACTGTTTTTTGGTTAATTTTTCCGATTTATGAGAAAGTTTATGTGGTTGGTTTAAAATTGTGTGCTTATGTATGAAATTTTGGATTTGAGATCTATTTTAACACAATGAAGTTTTATATTTCTTACTTTGTTTCTGATACCTTGTAGTAGTGATATTAAGAACTAAGATATAAAATCTAGCTTTTTGACTCAAAGCTTAAGAATATGTGATTTTGAAGAAATGAAGAAATACATTTAAAAAAAAATCCAAATTTAAGAAACATGGTGATGTATTAGAGGAAGAAACATGATGAATATGTATTTTGACAAGTATCAACGCTACTAGAAATACACGAATTATTACTTGCGGATTTTCCTGCGGAAAATTATCCGCGTGTATACTTACAAAATTAGCTGCGGATTTTTAATGTAAAAACTTGTTTCCTGCGAAAAATAAAGTCGCAGCAAAATTCGTTGGAAATCCTGAGACTTTACCTGCGACTTTGGATTTTATAATAATATTTTCATTTTCCTGAGAATTTTACTGCGATTTGGTTCGCAGGAATTAAGTAACCATTGAAAACTCAAATCTTCTGAAAATTTTGCAGGAATTGCTACGACGACTATTGCATCGTTTTTTGCTGCGAATTATTAGTACTATTTTTTTTTAATTTTTATTATATTTTTAATAATTATAAATAAAATTATAAAAATTCTCGTGATATATTCTAATTTCATATTAATTTTTATATTTTTAAATTTTTTACTATATTAATTGATTTTTTTTATTATTTTTTAAAGATAATTTAATAATTTAATAATTTTTCTTAGAATAAAATAAAATAAAAAATTAACCGGTAATAGTGGATACAAATTCCACACAACTTCTTGGAGTGAAGGAAAAACAACTGATAACAGTGAGGTGTGTGTTAGTGGAATTGGACAAAGATGAAAGCACAAATGACTATTATGGCATTATTACATAGATTCTAGAATTTGAATGGCCAAGTCAAACAACAAAAAAGTTGGTTTTATTTTATTGTGATTGGTTTGACCCTTCAAGACATGGGATGCGAATACATCGTCAGTACAAAATTATAGAAGTTCGTAAGGGGAGAAAATATAGTAAATTTGATCCTTTTATTTTTCCAAAAGCTGCAACACAAGTTTATTATTTACCTTATCTTGGATTCCCAAGAGATGAGGTTAATTGGTTGGTAGATATAAAGATAAAGCCAAGAGGGGTTGTTGATGATAGGCACACATTAGAGGTTGCTTTTCAAGTTCAAGAGTCATAAGTTAATGCAACAATTGAAGATGACCCAATTGATCACCTACAAGATGATGAAGATGATGGTGAAGAGGTTAGTTTTTCAATGCTGCAAGAAAATAAAGATGAAGATGATTCCAATGATTACGGTAAATATGAAGATAAATAGAAAGTTGATTTAGTTTTAAAGGCTTAGTTGTTAGATCTTCTGTCAGCAGATATGTATTAATTTAATGGCAGTGGAGTATCTTCAAAATTAATATTGAAATAGTTTTATTTTTAAGCTTGTTTGGATGAGTTCTGTAATTCTGTAGGGGCAGTACTTGTGGTAGTTAGTTTTTGATCACGGGTGCTTGGGTGTAGATTGGTAGTTTAATTTGAAGTAGGGTTTAGTATGAGATTTCCTGGTGTTTGGTGTAATGTGACATATCTTATGTCCAACAAAACATTTATCTTTTAGTTTCATAACATGTAACTACTAACTACTTTAAGGAAGAGGTTATAATTCATCATATGTTTTGAATTCATATATATATATATATATATATATATATATATATATATATATATATATATATCTTCATATACCTAACTCTATATTTAATGTGACATATCTAGTGCAGATTCCAAGAACATGAAGAGACACTAAGTAAATGAAAACAAACATCATTACTACATTTAATTGTTTTCTTCAGATGTGCATTGTGGGAGATATAGTTTCTTGTTGCATTTTGTTCACATGTCTAAAGTTAAGTCAGTGGGTTCTAAAATATGAGTTGTTATAGAACTGTTATGTTATAAATTGAATACTCAAGTATGATACATTATGGTTTCATATGGATTTTGCACTCTTATTTTTTAGGTTTTACAAGATGAAGTCACTTAAAAAGTCCAAGAAGAAGAAGATTTTGCACTCTTATATATCTACTCAACATGGAGTCGTCCAACCTCAACCTATTCCTCATCTCACTCAACCTCAACTCACTTAATATCAAACTCAACCTCAAGCCCAACCTATTTCTCATCTCATTCAACCTCAACTCACTCAATATCAAACTCAACCTCAAGCCCAACCTATTCCACATCCAAGCCGGCCTCAACTCACTCAACTCCGACCACAACCCAAACCTATTCCACATCCAAGTCGGCCTCAACTCACTAAACTCTGACCACAAACCCAAACTATTCCACATCCAAGTCGGCCTCAACTCACTCAACTCCGACCACAGCCCCAACCTATTCCACATCTAATTCGGCCTCAACTCACTCAACCATCGTCTAGATTTATGTCCAAATCCCATTATTCTCAACCTCGTCCTCAATCCTTCAAATCTCACCATTTACCAACACTACCCCAACCTCAAAACAAACCTCAATCACGGTCTAAACCCACCCAATCTTGCACTCTATCTTCTCAAACTACACCTAATCAACCCGGCCCTCAACTCACCTGATCCACCCAATCTCACTCTTTACCAACTCAATCCCAACACAATCAACCTCAACTTCAAAATCAACCTCATCCTAATCAACCTCAATCTCGACCCATCCCTTCTCAACCCAATGAATATCAATCTCAACATAGATCTCGATCCATCCCTTCTCAATTTATTATCGTTGAAGTCCCATCTTCATCTAGTCATGCTAGTGGAGACACCGTTGGAACTAGAATTCCAATACTCCCTGAAGGTGATGGGTGAGTCTCTTACTCGTACATAATAAACTCACCGCTACTATAACTATTTTTGTTTAAAACATAAAATATATCACGAAAATTTTAGTAGGTTACTAAAATTAGCAAAAATAATAGTGTTAATTTTAAGTCTAAAATACTTACTTAAAAAGATATGTCAGTAAAGAAGCAAACTCCATCATCTTTTTATAATTCATTCTTTATGCTTTGATGGTTCTTCTAGTATTTCTTTGTTCATGTTCTATGCAACTCTTTTAGGTTGAATAATGATTATTTTGTCACGCCTAAGGAAGCATAATGAATTGAGTTGGTGCAATTTTTGCAAACGTGGAGGATAACCCTAGACTCACTCTTTAGGTTCATGAATGCAAAATCTCCATATGGTTGGGAATTATGACTCATGATGTTGTGGCTTTAATTAAATTTGGATATGACATGTTTATGGTATCTAAGCTGGTTGTGTTACACTTGGCATTCTGCTACTGCTCTCTTTGATTAATGGTCCCAACTTTTATCAGGTCCTCTATGTTTACGCCATCTGTGTTTTCATTTCTTTTTCGTTTAGTACCTCAACAATATATAGTTGTACACATTGCAAATAATACTTCTATAAACTATGTCCAAGTCTAACCACTTTTTTTCTTCAACTTCTGAAGTTTTAAGTTAGTAATTATAGTTTTTCTTGTTGGTATAAGAACAATTTTTAGTTTTTTTTTTCGATTTATTTCTGTTGGCTTTGGAGCAGCTCTTTGTATTTTTTTGGTCCCATTTTGTTGGCTAATGGCTACTAATGTCTCCTTTTCAAATTTGATCCTCATAATTGGCAGTTGCAGAAATTTCTCACATCATACGTACTCATTTGAATGAGGGAAAACCGTCATGGAAGAAATTATCACAAAAGCAACGAGATTCTTTCTTTGACCTATTTACGGTAATTAAATCTAAAGAGTGGGCTTTTTGTTAGAAGCATATTGAAATAAATAAGTAATTGATTCATGTTTTTTTGATACAACAAAAGTTTAAATGGCCATCTGAACACAAGGTTACAGTGCAATGCAACTTTGAAAAAAGAAGTGAAGCTAAGATGTCGCAATTAATGCAGGATGTTCGAAGAGATTTAAAGTACAAGCCGAAATGGATAGGAGAGGAGGTGTGAAAGAAATTAACAGTATATTGGAATTCCTCAAAGTTCAGAAAAGTATCTGCAACAAATAAAAGAAATCGTTGTTCTATGGATGGTGCATCTCTTCACACTGGAGGATCCATTCCTCATCGTTTGCATTGGAAAAGAATGGTATTATAAGTTTTTCTTCATATTTTATAAATTAGTATTTATAATAAATGGCACTACTCTTTTGTAATTGATAGAAAAAAGGAAAAGGGTGTCGATCCATCATTGACTGAGTTTTATTTTTGCACCCATCGAAAAAAGGATCAAAGTTGGATGGGTGTTCATGCGGCAGTTGCATATGTAAGTACTCCGAATTAATTCTATATAAGAATAACTATTTTATAAATTTTTAGGTGTTTGTTGGTTTTATCAATTTTTCTATATGATTTGGTTGAAATTAAGTGAGAGAAAACATTGAGAACATTGTTTAGTGTTTATATAAGCCATGCATGCATATAGTGAATTTTTCTTAGAACTTTTTTTATGTTAGTAGCTACTGATTTTCATATTGAATTTGTCCATCAATAATAGTCTACAATAATAGTCTATATGATATTCAAGATTATGTGTTGCTTGAAACTTTAGGTTTGTAGGAATATTGACTTCATCTTTCCTAAATTATGTTATAAACTTTAACTTTTTGTTATGTCTTTTAAATTTTCTATTAGGGTGAATTTGAACGGAAAAAGTTAGAGATTTCGTCTCATAATTCAATTGTTCAAGGAGAGGATGAAGTTAATAGTCAGTCTACTGTTGAAATGCCGCCTGATTTAGATATATGGATGAAGTCTTTTGGAAAGAAGAAAGGGAGAGTATTTGGTCTTGGAACCGTTGGCCAAACTTTGATTCCATTATCAACTCAACCAAGTCTTTCGAATAACTCTCAGGAGGTTGATGATTTGAGAAGTCAAGTACATGCTCTCAATGCTTCACTGCAAAGACAAGAACAAGAGAAGTTTGAGATGAAACAACAATTACAACGACAAGAAAAAGAGATGATTGAAACGAACAATAAACTTTCATTGTTAATGAATCATTTAGGATTTATTGCATCTTCTTCTCATCCACCCCAAGCCAATAATGAAAGAGATAATCCAAGTGAAGATGATGTTGATAAATCAGATGAAGACATTAGTGAACACATTAGTAGTGAATTTTGATTTGGATTGTTTTTTTTGTTAACTAGTATGAAATTTAGATTGTTTTTTTTTTGTTAACTAGTATGAAATTTGGATTGTTTTTTTCTTATTAATTTGGTTGGATAAGTGATTCTTAGTAGTTTGATTGTGTAATTTTTAGTAATATTTAGCAACTTGGTTGCTTTAAAAATTTGAATGTGATTAGTTTAGAATTGTCTCATTCAAATTAAATTTTAATTTATATATTATTGTTACTTTGATATTTAATATATTATAATATTTTAAAAATGAACTAGACAAAAAATAATTAAATTAAAAAGTTTGAGAATAAATTATCTGCGGTTTTTTATTTTGTTGCGACTTTTTCTGTGAAAACTTTAAATACCTGCGGCATTTTCTGCGGATTTTACTGTGACTTGAGACTTTTCTGCATATTTACATGCGACTCTTTCCTGCGACTTTACCTGCTAAAATAACTGCCACGAAAATTTTAGTTGGGAACATAAATTGACAGGAAAAATTGCAGGTAACATATTTCCTGCGTATTTTTGACCAAGATCCGCAGGTAAATTCACATGATGGTCAAAAATCTGCAGGTAAATTCGTAGAAAAATAGAGTATTTCTAGTAGTGTGAATAACAAAAGACAAAAAGATATGAAGATGTTAATAATTGATTAAAAGTTTTGGAAGGAAAATGATGTTGAATGGTTGATTAGTATTGAATAGTTGGAAAAAAAAAAGTTGAAACAAACAAACTAACAAATCTTATTATTAAACACTGTAATATTATTATCTTTTAAAAGTTGAAACAAACTAACAAATCTATAATATTTTGATAATAATGTAGTGACACCCTAATTGTTTGTATAGTACATCATATATCTACGAATGACAAATACTTGATTTAAATTTGGACATGCATATCACATATAATATTCACACGTCAATTTAAGAACTTTTTTGGGGTGAAATGAATGAGACAAAGTTCCAAGAAAATAACTATAAATACCTAGAAAATCAGGTACAAGTAGAGTATATGAGTAAGACACGGTACATATAAAATTTGAACAAATATATAAAACTCTACATTATTTATCTATCAATTATTATAAGAGAATAATAATTTCCTAAAATACAAATAGTTAGAAAGAAAAACAAATTTTATTACGTTTGTTTGGAAGGTGAGTTGATAAATGACCCATTGTCCCATTCTAGCTATCCCCACCTTCTATCATTATAGTTTGAATATCGTTTTGTGATCTATTTGGGGCCTTTCCTCTTTACAAGATTTTAATATATCTTTTGTAGGACCAAAGGATTAAGATGTTTCATTAAAATAAAAAAAAATAAAAAAAAATTGATTTTTCATACACCTAACTATTAGTACTTATTAATTACCTTCTTCATCATGATAAAAGGGAAACATTGTTCTACTTTCCATAATAACTTTGCAACAACAAAAAAGTACGAACTAATATTAATAATCAATTTTTTTTCATTTTATAATTTAGTAATTTGATTGGGAGAATATAATATAAAAATCTAAATTGAAATTTCAACCATTTTATTTTCATTTTCTGTGAGCAAAGGGAGGGATTTTCAAAGAAAAGGAGGGAATACAACGAGATAGGTTCCAAATGACAAAAGTGCCTTAAGTTTTATAATTATTAAATAAACATAAGATAAGATATTGAAATTATTTCCTAAAATAAAATAAGACTGATTCTATATATGGTTGACATATGGATAGTTCTTTTTATCTAAAAATAGATAGTAAGTTCCAAGAGCATCTAGAATATATTCTAATATATGCTAGGTAATAAATAATAATTAAGTTTAGTTCAAGTTTGAAATAAATACACTATTTTTCAATAGGTGAATATCAATTATCATCATCTTTTAAAATTCGATTAGGGTAATGTATTATTCTATCGTCATATAAGTATTAGTAAGTAATTTATTAATGGGTATTCGGTTTTGTTTATTGATGTGTATTCAATATTGAGATTAATTAAAATTTTACATGTTGATTCTCTTTAGGGCGGAGTATGATTGTCTGTGAAAACAATGAAAATTTATGTATTATTTTTTTTAATCAAATTGAGAATTGTTGAGATTTATTGAAAATATACATGTTGAAGAAGTCATGCATTGCTTAGTTTTTTGAAACAAGAGAGATTTCAATGCTATATATAGAATAGAAGCTCTCAAAAACACTTTAAGATTGTATATGACTTTCTTTGTTCTCTAATACTCTTGTGTTAGAGTGTTGTGAGATGTAGTAAATGTTTATTTTGGAGGGTGTGAGTGTACTAAGGGTCTGGGTTAGTTGAACCTATATTATGTCTTGTAAGAATTTTCACATAATGTTATTCTCTGGTTGTTTATTGACAATTACCGTGGTTTTTTTTCTAATTTTAAAATTTTCACGTTATGTTTTTGTGTTGTAATTATATTCCCTTTTTTCTTCAAGCTTTGCTTTTTTCCGGCACGTAGAAGCAACAATGTACATCTTGAGTTTTTTACGTGACATTAGTCGTATGAACACCGATGAATTCAATAAAACTTTTTTATATTGGTTAAAAAGTTCTTTGTGATCAGATTCTCACACCATTTTTTTAATCTTTTAACTTAAGCAAATGTGAAAAATCTTTAATCTCACCAACCAAATTAAATATTAATCTCTTCAAGAATTTGTTTTTTCTCGAAAAAAACTTCACATCTTTTTCATGGTGTGATGAGGGTTAGCTTCTAAAACAAGCTCGGTCTTTTTCCTATATACTCGTATCCCCTTATTTTATATAAAAAAAATTCCAATAAGTTTCCAACCATTACCTCAAATGCACAAATGGTTGAATCATTTCTCAACCATCTTACGGATTTGAAGATACCCCATTTTAAAGGCAGCGTCCGAGAGTCCAATCAGATGACTAAAGATCATCTAATAATATAGGAAACTGATACTCATAAAATGAAAAGGACTTTCGGATCTTAATATCTAAGGAATAGTGGCATCATGTCTTTGATGTTAGGCCAATGATGTCACTCTTGTACAACCCTAATCCATAAACAAGATTCTCGCTTTCAATTATCACTGACTTGGGCATCGAAATATTTGGAAAAAATATCCATAGGATTTTGGTTCACCCCCTCATTTGTGAACCATATAAGTCTTCTCTTTATCACTTTAGTTCTTCAAGAGCCTTAGTGTTACCTTTAATTATGGATCTTGGGCTTAAAAAGTCGGAAAGTTCCTTTGTATTGCTAATCTTCTTACCTAACTTCTAAGATCTTTGTCTAAACCTTGAGAATTTTGTTTTTTCAATTCACTTACACTATGGTCTCATGAAAACATAACATCTTATAATTTGGTCGGATATCCTAATCTCTCTATTTTATCCAAGTGAATCTTAAATTTTGGAGGTGGATTGTTCCTTGAGAAACTCATCAAAAAGGTGTAAGTAAGCATGGGCTTTAAGTTGGAAGTCGTTATGAGTAAGATTGCATGACTTCATTGCCTTGTCTTCACCTTTAGAAACATTATGGGATCAAGTGAAGTGATTATGATAAAGCCTCAAACATTTGAACTTCTACCGAAAAAGAATTTTATCATCCTCCAAAATTTACTTTGTCACCTACCTAAAAGATGAGTCTTTGGTAAAATGTTGATGGTACTTTTTAAATGGCATGCATATCCAATGTATTCCTAAGATGATAGAATAATAAGGTTTTACATATATGATAAAGAAATTTTACCTTACTTCTTTTGGGCCAACCATTATATCAGTTATGAGCATTCTAAGTCAATTCGATTCCACCTCCATGATAGTTGCCATCTTCATATTAGTTAGCATTAAATCCCCCATGTTTTCTTTCCAACTTCTTCAAAGTTATAAGTGGCAAAACATTGAGAATAATTTTACCATCAATTTATTTATTATCGGCAAGGTAGTCCACATAATATATTCTACAAATACATCTATTTCCAATTTCTTGGGTTAAAACTCATTTCTCCACATCTCAAACGGAATAAGGCCAATGGTATTTATGGTTACTTTACCATGATATATACTATCTTGGTCTTCCTTGAACAAGATATACAATGCCTAGTCTTTATGAAATTCAAGTTAATTGAAAAACTCAACCTCATTGATATCTTGAAGATCGGACTGAACCTATCAGGTGGTTCAAGTATTTTTCATATTATTATTTGATGCATTAAAGGCCTATAAATAGTTCCATATCCTTATAAATTTTCTTCAAATCTTGTGAAAAGATGGCTTTGTCAAAGGCTTATTGTATCTTAGGTGAATATATCTCCTTCTATCCATGACCCTAGACTCAAGCAATGAGTTCAAAGTTTGTTTCATCTTTGGAAGAGATATTATACTAGACCAGTCAAAATCCAATGGACCAAAGTTCAATTCATCTTAAATTAATTTCATTTGACTAAAAGCATAAAAATCAGTTCATACGCTAAGAACAATGTACAATCTCTGATATTCAATTTTCATTTTACTCATCTTGAACTAACTTGGGCGTTGGAGTGTTAACCATGCAATTCCACCCCCACGCTGTTGTAAAGGAGATCAGAGTCACCGTTCAAGATCATTAGTTTTTCAATTGCATCTATTTATGATTCCTGAATAGAACAATGACGCCATCTATGAGAATCGACTTCTGATTCCTACGACTTCCATGAACTTGCATTTGCTATTCAATCTCATCGTGCAAACATAGAAATTCAAGATCTAGATTCTCATGGTTTCTGATCAAAATCTCTTATTTATCAATTAGTAATCTCTTTAGATCACCAAATCAAGGACAAATTGACTCCCAATTTCCACAAATTTTGCGAATCAACAATCGCCTTCCAAATTCACCATGTGCAACCTTCGAAGATCTCAAAATAAAGAGCATTCAGAGGCGAGCATGGTGATATATTGCGGTCAGTTCAGTCAGTCATCATTTATATCACGATTTAGCAATTCAAATCTCTAATTTCCTCGAGAACTCCGTAGAATTGCAAGGGGAAGACCTTTAAATCAAGATTTTGGGTTACACCGGGGTCTGAAGGCAATTTTCACGAAGATCTTTCCAAATTTTCATAATCCAACGATGTCCTCACTTTTTCCATGAAGATCTTCCGACCTAACATCGTCCTCATTTTTTCCTTTTGTCGAGGCGTTTACTGAGGCGACGTCTCAAAGATATGACAATTTCATAGTTAATATTTGTTGTAGAATAATTATTGAAACTCCCACTATGGTTACCAAAGGATCCCAAACCTGCATCCAGAACATCAACCGGCCAAGCCAATCTAGTATTCCAAATGGAACTGGCTGAGAAGTGTTCCTTGTCTGTATCGGTTAGGTTAATAACCCAGGGACGACAATTGATTCTAGCGAAGAACTTTTGATGAACTACCTCGTCGCCACTATTCCGAGTAATATGATCTAAAGTATCTCAAAATAAATTAGATCATCCAATAATGCAATCAGAGAGACCAAGTTTTTTTTAAAAAAAAGGTAACGGTACACACGTTTGCTAACTTAAAGGAGCAAGTTGTTACAAAAAGAAATTAAAAAACCAACATGTTACAAAAAAATTACTTAAAGGACCTCTGAAGTAATTTTTCCAAAGTTTTTCAAACAACATTCAATGAAATATTTTTTTTATGAGGTCTATTCACCCCCTATAAATCGTTTCTTACCCATATTCCCACCCAACAAAAAGTGGCAATGGGACCACGCTTCAAATCCCACCTTATGCATTTTTTTAATTTTTATTTTATTTTTGAAATGACGTATTTTTTTTTAATTTATCTATTTAGTCGATTGGGAGCTCCAAACAAGAGAAAATATCAACTTTGCATTTCAATTGCCACCTTTCTCTTCTTCTTTTGAAATTTATCTATTCCCACAATTCGGGGTTCCAACCGAGAGGAAATCTCATTTCAATATGTATTTTTCATAACTAAACTCTATATTTCATTCACTTTGCAACTTTGATTTTCATCTTCATTTCTCCAG